>JAUMJL010000158.1:580000-832824 GCA_033558185.1 Dromococcyx pavoninus
CCGCTTTTTTTTTTTTGACCTCCCAAGGCAGCTGCCTGGTAGGGACCAAATGGCATGGAAGAAGAATATCTGCCTCACACCTGCTTTCTCCAATCTGCCGGCCGCAATGCCAACATGGCACCCACGGGAGGCAATCCTGTCCCTGGTCCCGTCTCCATGGAATACCAGGACAGGATAGTTAAGATAGTTTTCTCTTCTTCAAAACATCATTGGGACTGAAAAAAATGAATCTCTTGCTTGCAGATTTTGCATAAATACATGGTAAGTTATCAATTGATGTTCAAATAGCTTAATTGAGTTTGAGGGGGGGAAAGGTCATTTAATTGGTCTATTGAAATGTTAACAGAAACAGATATGGCAAGGAATAGACTTTAATGGCTGCGGTGTGGGCACTGATGTCTGCATTCACTTGCAAAATTGTTAATTAGGGCACTTTGGTAGTTCATTGGCTTTTGTATTGATGTGCTTAGTCCAAGGAGAGAAATTGGGTTTGTATGTGGTGTTTACATGGGGCAGCAGAGACCCTACAGTCAGGAATAAGGGAAATGTAAAACAGAATTGGCTTATGATTTGTGCCTGTGTCTTGAATAACAAGCTTCCAGACACGCAAGTCATTTTGTAGTGCCTGGTGTATTTTTGTGTGTCATTGATATAGTTGGCTTCCATTTTTTTAATCATTGTAGTAATGAACTTGAATAATGTTATAATGTGGGGGAGGGTTTAAGTTATGTATACAAAGCTTTTTAAACTGGATTAAAACAGAGTATACTGCAAAACACGGAGTTAGATATCTGTGTTCATTGAGTCCCTGGAAGAAGGTGTTATCTCCTTAAATGCATACCAAAAGAATATATTCAGTTACAATTTCTGGCCTACAGTCCTCAGTGCCAGTGAAATTACAAAACTAGTCCTCAGTATATGCTTTAGGTCCATCGTGCCTCTCTGACAGAACATAAAGCTTTAAGGTATTGGAATTTTGTATGTTGGAATGGCGAAATTGCACTGAGTGTCCACCCACATTTTTTGAGGGCTGTAATTGCAGGGATTAATCCCGGTGCTGTTTCCTAACAGACTTGTTGGATGCCAGGCTTTATATTTGAACTGGCTGCAAGAAGGCTGTGTTGTATACAGTATATAATAATATGTTATACCCTAGGTACTCTTTATAAATGGAGGCAGCAAAAAAAAAAAACCAACCCAAGCGAAAAACCAAGTAGCATGAATCATCATTTTTACAACAGGGATCCTGTTGGCCGACTGCAACAGAAACAGGTTAGGAGAGACATTTTGCAGCAAATAAAGTGCTGATCTTAACAGCTCCTAAATGAAAATGACTTTTTGTTCATTTTATGTGCTATAATTTCTTGTTTGGGTTGCCGTGTTGTTTCAGAGTCTGGGGCTTTGGGTACGTAGTTTGTGATGGAGCATTTCTTCTAAACTCCACGAGTTCCTGTATTGAGAGTTGGCATCAGCTTCATTTACTCATATGTATTTGTGAAAGTGCTTACATGAAGATCACAAATATGCACAGTGCAAGTATCTAGTTCTGCAAGTTTAGTCTGAGTCCCAGAAAGTTTCATTGGGGCCCTATGCAAATGTATTTACATAGGAATGGGTCTGGGGTCCTTTAAAGAAGGCAACAAAGTTGGAAGACTGAGGCCAACAAATAAATGAAAGTTTCTCTAAATCCATTGGATAATAGAGGCAGTGTTAAGGCTAACCACAGTGTTGAACTAAACAGAGGGATTACTCCTGGGTTTTGCATCAGTTGTTTTCTGCCGGGTGGCCTCACTTGTCAAAAAAAAAAGAAGAAAAAAGTTTAACGGGGGAACATTCACATGGCACATTGAGAAAAGAAGTATGCTTAATTCCATCAAAGCTCAGAAATCAGTCATTAATTTATTCTAACCTCCAATTGTTGGTCATTTGTGAAACATCTGGCCTTTAAGTCATAGGAACCTAAACATAAGTACAATGCGGGTTCCGAAGATGGGAGCTGGCGATGGTGGGGGTGCTGTGTTAGCATGCGTACGTGAGGGTGGGCGCACATGTGTGTGTGTATTGCATAGGTTGAAACTGCCACTTAATTTTGGAGACTTTGAAACATATTAAAATGAATCCTTCAGTTAATTTACTCTTGAAATTAGATTATTGTTCATTTGCATCTTGGAAAAGTTCTGCCATTTAAAAGAGTCTCTTCCTTCATGGTGAGTTAACAGTTAGATATTTAGCAATCTTGCAGCTTGCCTAGTCAGAAATAGTTTCTAATGAAGTTGAAATTTGAGATAGAAAATGTATAAAAGCTTTCAGGAAAGACATACCCTATTTTCCATATGGCTAAGTAATTGTTAGGATATTTGTTTTAAAGCTGGACTTAGACACTCCTGACTGCCCTCTAATTTGATATGGCTGGTCCCGGCAATTCTTCTGGAGGAAACTTTCGTAGTAGAATGCAGTGAAGGAGATAAATAATTTTGCAGCTATAAGCACATTGTGAAGTATAGAAAATAATTCAGTCTCCTTTACTGTCATGCGGATAACAGTCTCCAGGTTATTTGCTTCTGCTGGGAGTTGGAGCCTGAGTGAAAAGGAACTGAGTGATTAATAGCAGATTTGAAATAAAGGTGGCATCTTGGAGCTGGCAGAATTCTGCCTTTTGGTACACTTAAAATAATACCTGCTATTTAATTCTCAGGGTTGGGGGGTTATTTTTAGTTGGGGATGGAATATAGTTCTTCATCTTAGACGTTGCAACATCTGCTGTGATGAAATTACCTGTATTTCACATGGGCATAGAGTGAAATCAGATTTTAAATACGATGGAAAGATTTAGATCTGTCAGTCCTCTTGGCTATGGGGCTGTCTCAGAATTTTCTGTTCTCAGGCACTTACCTGCTTGTACTTTTTTTTGTTTTTAAGGACCAGTGTTCTCTCTTTGGCCTGACTGTTTGATTTTCTCGATCAGCAGAGGCTATTTTGATGACAATGATAATGATGCTATCCAAGTGCATGATAAAAAGAAAAGAATTTTGAAGGTTTTGTATAAAGTGGCCCTTTCTCTTACTATTTGTTTATCCTTTCCCCCTTCCTAAGTAAATAAATCTTTAATCCCCACTCCATTGTAAAATTTACTGTATCCAAATCTAAACCATTTTAACTCCTTTCAGGCTGGGTTTTATCCTCTCCTACTAAAGGGATATCTGCAATTTTGGCAGCCTGACACACATTCTATTAAAAAAATCCAATGACTAAATTAGGGGTGACTTAATATATTTGGATTCTTAGCATTTTCTTGTCCCTGCCATAGTCTGACTTGAATTTAACAACATGAATATGAAGCGTGTGGGGAATCCATGGATGCTCACATGTTGCGCAGTGCGTGTATGCGTGTGCACATACACACAACCCACCAACACAATACGTAAAAAATCACGTTTCAACTTTGTTAAAGCCCTCGTTTCTGAGGCACTGATGTCCAAAGTACTGTTAGGATAGTGGAGATGAGAGGAAAAAAAAAATCTCTTTAAACAGCTTGTGAAATGTAATGTTTGAAACGGTTCTTTGAGAACGTGCAGATTATGGCTTGCATAGTGACTCTTTCCAGCTCTCTGGGAAATGAGCTGTTGACATTCTTTTGGGTCATCATACAAGATAGGAGGGCAACCACAAGGATTTAGCAGATAAATTCATCCAAAAAGACCTTTATCCATTTCATTGCAACTTGGAAACATTCATGTCGAATAGCAGCGTTAATGTAGCCCTTTTAGCCCTTCAAAGGGGGCCTCACTTTTAAAAAAAAAATGTTTAAAAAAAAAATCAAATGGCCACAGTAATAACTTCTTTAGGTCTTTTAAGAGGTAATTCATTATTTACATAATTCTGGAGCATAAACCCGTCTTTCCTTCCAGAGACTCTGAAATAGAATTGGCGATCTTATAGGTTAGAAGAGTCTCTTGAATTCTAATCAACTGGATCTCTCTCAAATTCATTTCTAGTTTATTGTAAACAGTGGAATTCAAATTAATTTCTTCTTATCTTGTCTTTTGAATAAAACCAGCGACGTGTTTAAAAGGTTTTATTTCTCCCTACAGCTCAGAGTTTATTTTATTTGGATTTTTTTTTACCTTTATAAACCAGGTGTCGAGTACAATGTATTTCGATAGCCAGACAGTGATTATGCACTAGCATAGGTGATTATGAAATAAATAGGAAAAAAAAAAAACCCAAACTTTTTGACTTGAACTAGAATGATACTATATAGGCTGAATGTGCAGGCAAGGTTCCCACAATGCACTGTGAAAACCTAGGCTAACAACCACCCCGCTGCGTTGAAAACCCCCAAAAAAGACAAAAGCACAATGAAATAGAAAGCTTACCACCGGTAGCTTTCAAAACGACAAACTAGGCAAACTATACATCTCCACCACTCCAATTTTGTCAGAATGCTAATGAGCTTGCTCTGATCTTTACTCGGCTTCCCGTGTTTTCTACATCTTCAAGGACCACATGGCGCTAGCAAAATAAAGACAACTAAATGAGAATTTCGAATGCTTTTTGTGTTAGGACCTGGTGCCTTTCAGTTGACGCACTCGTTGAATATTCTCAACTTAAAAGCGTGCAACAGGGGGCTGGGTATGAACTTTTTAGCAGGGGGAAATTTGTACAAAAGTAAATGAGTGTGATGAGGAAAATATGAGAAAAATTTCTGATTAATTTCCACTCTATAATATCAATGACACCTTCGGCCCCTCTCATACTCCTCTAACAAGAGATGCTGATAAAAGATGAATGATTCTGTGTTGTTCACAGTGAATGTTTAGTGGTTTTTTAATAGCGCCATTCTACATAAAAGGCACCAGGAAGTACTCTGCATTAGCAGTTGAGATCACTAGTTAATAGGATGATGTCTTTTAGCTTTTGTCACAAGATTATTAGAAAGGATCGGTTTCTGTTCTCATCCCTGCATACTTTGGAGTGCTTGTTGAGTACAAGTGCTAAAATACAGGTTTCTCAGTATTGTTTCACATGCAAAGTAAAAGCCCTTTTAATGCAATACCTTTTACTTTTTTTTTTCCAGGTGATTTTTGTCATTGATCTCTTATCTGCCCCCTTGAGCGGTATTAATCACTTGGAGTGGTCTGCTTCTCAATGGGGGCTTGGATGTATATGTATATAGATTCACTATCAAAAATAAATCCCTTATGTGCTCTGCACCTTCACAAACCTGATTATCAAGCTGTATTTACTAATCTGTATTATACTGTCTTGAATGCTTCGTATGGAGTTGTCCAGTCTGCAACACAAATTTGTGCTGGGGTAAGCTAGGAGAAGGCATCCTACTGCCTCAGCCAAGTTTTGTCTTTTAAAAACATTTGAATTCACAATTCTCTTTGGAATTCTCAACAGTAAATGCAAATTCGTATTCACCAGTGTCAGGGCAGGGGGAGGAAAATGATCAATGTTCAGTTTTGCCTGAGAGATGAGCTCCATTTAAAAATTGGTTTTGTGACCATCTTCAGGCTCACAAGCAGTCAGCGAGAAAAATATCAGTGCATACACACAGGGAGAAAGTGGTAGATGGGTGGGGAAATCATCATGGTCTCTTCATATTGTCATATGTTCGGTAAATCAGAAAGAGGGAATTAATAACACCATGGCTTTTATAGCAGTTTCCCAGCCTTGCTTTCCATATACAATATTGTTTTGCTTTGCTCAGTCTGATTAACCTCAGGTAAACTGCAGACTTGCCAAACCACGAGGTGGTAGAGAGTTGTCCAGCCATCCTGTTGAAGCCAAAGATGCACGTGCCGAAGCACAGCAAAAGAAAATATGGCATAACAATGGCTGCTCTGACAAGATAGAAAAACTAAAAATATCACTGTAAACATTATCTTTACCTTCTACCTTTTGACATTTAGCATAAAAAGTGAGTGAAAGAGTTTCAAAAAATTCTGAACATGTGAGTTACGTATGTGACACTGTTTTGTGTTTGTGCCGGTGCTAGTTTGTGAGGTAGTAGAAGAGTTTAGAAGGATATTACTAATAACAATTTGTGTTGGTCAGAAGAAGAGGTTTTTGACACAAGAGTTACTGATTTTTATTGTAACATAGCAGTTCACAAAACTATGCACTGGTAGGTACTGCTTTTATTTAAAAAAACCCCAATATTATAAAGCACTTGATGAGGTGCTTCTCTATCCAGCATTCAGGGATGTAAACTTTCTGCCAGGGTTATGGAAATGGGAGTTTTGACCACTACCAAAAGCCTGGGTGAAAGAAGTGCGGCAACATTACGAGGTCTCATTTACAATATGATAACTGTGCTTCTACATTGCACCCAAGTGTGACTTGAGTGACCCGAATGCCACTGAAGCCCACAGAGCTCTGTAGGAGTGCCTGCTGGTACTGATCCATGCAGTACAAAGCTGTTCATTAAAATTTGTTAAAGCAAATAAACTGGCATGCTGGTAAGTTGTTTTTCTCACGTCTTCGGTGTACAGATCTGTCGCTTTCATACGTAAATTTCTGCACAAGTGTTGGTTTTATAGTTGCCAGAATTATGCATTTTGAATTACCGAGAACTTCTTGAGGCTTCTCAACCTTTCTCCAGTTTCTCTTCTGTCTTGTTGCCTCGACAGTCTCTTACTAGTAAACTCTTTCCTCTTTGATGTCCATCTCTTCCCATTAGAAGTGAAGTGATTTTTTTGTAAAGGAAAACCGTCTGGCCATAGTTTTCCAAATACCCAGCATTTCTACAGCTGAGAGGCTCCCACAGAAGGAACACACCATGTCAGACCCCAGTGATCCCAGTTCTGACTCTCTAATTCACCACATCTCTTCAGTCTTAGATCTGTGCATTGGTAGGCAGAGGTTCCCAGAAGGAGACCTTTCTGAGAGCAGACATCAGCAGCGTGCAAGTTCAGCCTTCCCAGGCCAAGTTCATTAAATCATTAAAGCAGCTCAGCAGCAACAATGACCGTATTTATTTTTTTTCCCAAAGTAACCAGAATTGCCGTTGGCTGGAAGGACTTAATGATAAGTTGGCCTCCTCTCCCTGCACTTCCTTGGCTTGTAGCCTTATCATTGCCTTAAAAGAACCTGTCAACAAAGTGCTTGAAGCTAACTTGAAGAGGACCCGAGTGCAGTGCTGCCCGCGTAGCAGGAGGCTACTCTGGGAGAGCCCTAGGCGATATGAATAGACTTGCAAGCCTTCCAGAAGTCTTGCAAGACCCAACAGACACTTGCTTCTTTCAACTGATTTCCATCTTTCTTTGTGGTATTGCAGTATAAATGCTCTTTCATGTGGTAGGCATAGTCTTTGGCTTTATGCCTAGAAGTTAGCTTTCTCTTTCTTCCCGCAAAGAGAAGGCGAGGAGAAAGGCACCTTGGTCACCCTGGGGCTCCCAGCCCATGATGCCACTGCAATCTGCAGAAAGCCCTTTTATTTTTTCTTGGGTTTCTCCCATTTACTACTAAACCCACTTTTTCTGTCAAAACAGGAAACTGTAGAGCCCCAGGACACCTCAACCTAGCTGAACTTGCTCATTTAGCGCTGGGAAACTTTGGGTCCCAGAAGGACATCCTGCCAGCTCCCAGGTGTCTTCATTAACACCAGGACAAGATCACATTCAGTGCCAGCCATAATCTCACTTCAGGAAGTGCATGGGTTGAATTCAGCCCTGTCTGTAAACGAAGTCATTTTATACTGTCTACCGCCCCTTTCCAGCTCCAGGTTCTGGAGTAAGGCAACGTTTGGTAAAAATGGGACAATATGCTGCTCTATTACAGCACATCCAACAACTTTAAGGTTAACTGGCCTGTTGCTTCAGAATCTTACGCAGCCATCACTTATGAAGTAAACAGACAACCAATCTATGGACTAGTTATGAGTCATAGAGGAATTACTCATACCAAAGCATCCAACTCTGTCTGTCAGCCTGCAAGCAGAATAGATCATCTGCCAGAGCATCATCCCTTCTTGGTGGATTTCCAAGTGTGAACTGCTGGTTTTCCTTTTGCTTCAAAGATTTAAGTGTGTCAGTTACTGACGTGTTCTTCCTGTGCTGCAAACAAAGGTCTGATGTATACTTTTCCTAAGCCCATGCTTCTTCTGAAGTTGTGCTAGATGAGAAAATTTGGGTACAAAGTATACCAGAGTGGGATAAAGGATAAGTGCTAGGATCCCTGCACGAACTGTCCTCAAGGCAGGAAGCATCACCTTCTTACAGGAAGGAGTCTTTCCAGAGATTTCAGTTGAATCTCACCTCTTGTTGTCTGAATTTTGGGTCACAAACTATGTGCTTTCTTGTTCTCGATTAATGGTCCCACGTTTAAAATATATTTGTAATCTTTATCAAGCCCAGGCATTATGTTTCTGTTGATTTTCTGTTATTTTCTAGTGACCGCTCTTTTGACTCATCACGTAGAGAGAATCAGCAATCTTTCAGGCAGTTTGGTCCTGTGATAATTTTAACCTGCGAAGGCTGCAGGCCACAAATGTTGGTTTTCCCGTGAGTCAAGTCCCACAGGTAGAATAAATCCTTGCGCGTGCTGAGATGTGGTCAGAACCCTGACCTTCTGTTTACAGAGCTCTCAAAATTTTAAATAGCCTCTCTGATTTTTTTGTGTTTCAGAACCCAAAGAAATTACAAGTTTCCTGATTGATATTAAGCTGATTTGATGTGTGCTTGTGATAAAAGCATTCCCTTGGTGGCAGCTCTCTTTCGTTAGGGTTACAGTACTTTTGGGGGCTGAAATACGTAGTCAGAAAATGCACTGCAATGTAGCTCTGCCTGGCAGATTCTTGGCAGTCGTTGCCTACCTTTATGAGACTCCATTGTGTGGACATCAATGTTTCCTTCTCAGCTGCTCTCAGACAGCAAGTTAGTGGCCATGAATTTGCTTTTCTAATGTTCCTAAGGCATTTTCCCATCCAGTTCAGACTCTGGAAATTGCGCTAGGACTTCATCTGCTAGCTCGCTCTTCTGCAGCATCATCTAAACAACAGTCCCATCCTGTTTATCTCCTGGTGGCTATTCTTGTTCATTTTCAGTGATTTTTAATAACCAAGGAGATTCTTGTTCAGTGAAAGGAATAAGTGTCCTGGAAGACATGGTAATCTGAAATGGGAGGCCTGAAGCTCAAGGTGGAGCAGCCCATCCCTTCATGCAGCGGGTGTCTTACTGCAGGCTCTGTTTTGACACTGAGGACTTATTTTAACCAAAATTCTGAGCTTTTTCACCAAAGATGGTCCTCTGAAAGCAAAGGAGGGTGATTTTTAAAAAAATCAGTCTCTTGCAATGCCTCAGTTTCACTTAGTGAAAAATTCTGGATCACTACCATTTGAAAATCTTCACCGTATCTTTCAGTTGTGTTGGACATATTTTGCAGTAGGTCTCATGTAATTCTCCTTTACAAAGAATATCTGTTATGAATATAGGCTTTTCTGCTTAAGTATTTGTTAAAGTCAGTAACTTGCATTAAAAACAAGAGCTCATCTGTGCATAAGCTCTTCACAGGGAGTGAGATGAGACTATTAAAATTGGTGGGAAGTCCGACATTGTCTTTGAAGGGTTCGAGACCTTCCATCGGCCTTTGTTAGTGACGTGAAGTTGGTCAGCTAAAACACTGGGCTTTGTTTCTCGTCCCTTCCCATTTTCTTTCAGTAAAGCCACAATTGCCACAACGAGTCAGCCCCATGGTCTGGTCCAGAACATTGTCCTGAAGAGGGACAGGTATGGGTTGAACCCAGGCAAGGGCAAGAAACTTTGCAGGGGTCAGTTACAAGCTGACCTGGTCACAGGGAACATCTCATTTAACCTCTAAAAACTGAAGGTTAGCTCATGTCCTAAAGCAGGAGGATCCAATTCCTACCTCCTGGTTTTGGGTTTTTGTTTGAATATTTATTACTACTGTATTGCCTTTCCATAGTCAACATTCAACTTGATTTTAATTCTTACTGAGCTCTTAGTTTCAACATTGCTTCATGGCGATGAGTTCTACTGGTAAATGATGGAACTTTGAGGAAAGATCATTCTTTTTATCGGTTTTAAACACGGCACCTTCAATTTCAGTGAATTTCCCCAGGTTCTTATGAGACAAGATGAGACACATCCTAGAACTATCCTTTATTTGCTATTCGTGTGCTCCTTCAGGTAAACAAGCCAATCTGTCTGCTCGTTCCTAATAGAGAAACTCGTAAAAACTCATCCCCAGGATTGAGTGAATGCGTTTTTTTTCAGCAGGCAAATAAAGGCAGCGGGACACATTTTCAAAAGACCTTCCTGTTAAATTTGTGGAATTCACTGGCGTTTGTACGGCTCTCAGTGGTCATGTAGCTTCTGTCAACTAACAAATAGTCCAGAAAGAGGAGCAGAGTGAAGCTGGCCAGTTTTTGTCATTGTTTGTCCCTCTCTAGTTCATATGCGCTGGCATTCTCCTGCTGGCCTCTTCACCCAAGTGTGTTGAGTGAAGAAAGCTTCTTCTATTCTATTTTAAAACTCTCTGTAAACATCAGCAAATGGGTTAAGAATGGGCTCTGTCTTAAGTAGGTTGTTTTTCATGTAGTTCTGTTGAGGTAACTGGGGAGACATGGGGAGGTTTCTGTGTTTAACCATGACACCATGGCACACAGACTATACACAGTGCAAATAAAATTTAAAAACAATTACCGCTTAAGACAGCATACAAAATGATATCTGTAAACCTGTTATTTCTTGCCAGATTGAATGAGCTCGTTTGGGATGCTGATAGAAACCCTTTATTATTTGTCATCCACAAGTTGTAATTCATTTTTGCACAACAGCTAAATACATTTACATTTCAGGATTTTTTTAAAAATATTAATCTATTGGCTTATCTTGACAGATTTACGATGGTATAAAGTGTGGAGGAGTTACTGTGTTCATCCATTTACCCTGTAAACTGATCTTGTCCCTGCATGTTGCTGGTTTTTCTTTCTTTTAAGTGGTATTCACAGTGTTTCATAGCACTTTCTTCTCTGTTTTCTTAGCAAGGTACAGTTTTACTATGTTAATCCATATTGAGTTTATCTAATGCCTAGCTGCCCAAACGGCTTAAAAATAATGGGTCTAATGGCACATACATGTACTGATAGCTGGCTGAGTGTAAGGGGTGGGTTTGGAAGTATTTTTAGCAGGAACAGAAAAAAAAAAAGATTATTTTTTCAAATTGATTCAGAAGAGATTATTTAAATATTTAACAAATACTTAGCTTGCAGTATAAACAAAAATCCATTTGTAAGTCCTGAAGAATGTGAAGGAAAAAGATATTTTTAAAAGATTGCCTGGAAGCTTTAAAATTTTAAAATAAGCTAGTTGCTTTTATTGTTTTCAGAAATGGCAACATACGAACGTGCTTGTAATTCTTGAGTAATGTAGATGAAAACTGGCTCAAGTTGGTTTTAAGTAACAGTCAGGAAAATTGTATTTAAACATGTGTGATGAACCACAGTAGAAAATAAAGGGGTTTAGGGTGGGGGTTTTGGTTTAATTGTGCTATCATCTGGATATCATTATTTTGGCTATCATTAAAATTTGTCCCACTAAGGGACAAAATCACAAAACTTTCTGCCGCAGCCTCGGTTGAATCCCATGCAGGAGCTATTTCAGTGCAGAATCTCAGCTCCGGAGTCAGTAGGAGTTTCTTGTATCTGAGGGCAGAATTCAGTGTTTTGTGCTGTCCCAGGCTTGGTGTTGGGCTCGTTTCTAATCACTGAGGAGGGCTCTGGTAGGTGTCGGGTGAAGAGAAGGATAGAGCGTGCATCCTTCACCACTCAAGCCAGACAATTAAATTAGAAAATGGTACTGGGAGTTGATGTGAGAGAATTTCCCTGTATTCCTAAAGAAAGGATAAAACAAGAATGTATTGATTAAAAAAAAAAAAATAAAAGAAGGAAAAGAGAAAAAAAAAAAAGCTGAAAGGAAGAGGAGAAAAAGAAAATAAATTAGACAAATGAGAAACCCTGCCAGAATCCCCCTCAGAACCTATCTAATAATAAAGTCCGACATTAAAAGCTGTATTGTCTTCTTACATAAAGGTGCATGTACTTACTGTTTCATCTTAGTTTCTGGTTCTGCATTTTTCAAATCTCTTACCGAGCATTTTGCATGCATATGATGTTGCAGCACTACCCGCTCTTGTTCGAAGACTGTTTTCAGAAGTCATTATTGAACTATAGGATAAAAAGGTATAAACATAATTACGTGGTAAGGAGAATAAATATGTTCTGCTAGATAGTTAACCAGGTGAGGTTAAACAAGATAAGATGAATTCTGGTCTTTTTAGAAAACTGACAGTCTTCATTTTAAGCTACAATGTAAAGTGCTTTATCCTGAGATTAGGTATTGTGGCAGAAGCTAAAACTGCCTTTTTCCCCTAACCGTGCCAGAATACAACCTCCTTTTCTTTTTGCGCTAACAAGACTGCTTTACCACCGCAGCCCACTCTAAGTAATTAAATCAATCCTTTGTACTTACCGTATTCTCCTCTAGTGACGGTACTAGATCTGATTATATGCTTCATGCATATTCAAAGTACGGCACTGACAGCTCTTTAATGAGCTCTTACTTAATCAGTACGAACAATGTTCATCTTGTTCTTTTTTTCCTCATACATTAGAGCGAGGAACAGTTGGGGAAAAAATGAAACATCCAGCATTCATTTGAAAAATATATTGTACTTTGAAAAGTGTCTAAGCTGGGGAAGTTGCATTCTGTCCTTTAAAAGTCTGATGGACAAATTGGATTACTAGTATTGGATTAAATAACAAATGGGTAGAGGAGAAATGAGAAAAGCTCGCTGTGATCACAGGCTTTAATATTTTTTGTTACTTATAAAGCTGAAGGGGTCTTTAACCAGTTATTAAAGTCAGGATTAATTTGTAATGGTCCAACTTACTAGCTTTAAAAGGGTTTTGTTGTTGTTGTTGTTGTTTTATATCGAAAACAATAGTGTAATGCATGTATTATGGAAAAAAATTTAAGTTTAAGATCTGTGGGCTATTTATAGATTTTCATCATCTTGTACTGGCGCAGATAAGGGGTTTGTATGCATGCGATTGATTTGTTCTCAAACATGCTTTTTGCTTCATTTAAATAATCTGTACAGTATTGTTTTTTCCCGAGAACAACACAGATATTTTCCCAAATTTAATGTTCAAGCATTTGTAGCAAGTCAATTAAATACTTGTTTTACACTTGGAAAGAGGAAACTAAACCAACCTCAGCAGCAGCAGGGTTTTACAGAGTGAAACTGTGTTGAAGAAAGGCTTTTTCTAAATATTTTATTTCAAAATTGTAGATGTGAGTTTAGCTTGCAATATCACTGCAGTAACAACACTCAGGTTTTTTTTATTGAATGTGTTCCACGTGCATCCTTCCACCAAAGGAAAAAAAAAAAGAGAGAAGTAGTGCTCTAATAGTGGTGCATTTACTGAAAAGAGTTATTTAAATTTCTTATATATATGGGAGTTCATCTTTATTTTGCTTGCCTGGGAAGAATCTGGTTCAGCTCCATGTGCAAGAATTTGAAAGCTAATGGTAAACAAATAAAATATCAGCATCGAATGCTATTAATATTGCACACATGTGTCATTTCACTGATCAAAAAGGCCTTTGCCAGGGTACAATTGGCCTTTTTCCAAATAGCAAGCTTTTTCTTAGCTTTTCCTTTTTTACTCTTTCTTCTTTTGTTGCTGCCCAGGGATTTGTGCCTATCGCAGCTGGTATCACATGACTGATGTCAGGGCATCACATGGGTCCAAAGCGAATACAAAAACAGATTAAAAATTCTATAAAAACAATCAAGACTTTGTTAACTCACTTTTAAACCAGCCTATTCTATGGATTTTGGGTGTGCTTCTGTGTCAACCTGAAAATATCAAAACAGGCACCTGTTCAGATCTGAGGTGACAGCTCCAAGCTTTACCTCGATCTTTTCTTGTTATATGTTGCAACTAACTTTATTTAGGAGGAATGCATTAATAGCAAGAAGTTTGTGTTTCACAGTATGAATTCCTAGTTCAGATCTGCCATTGAGTCAATCTCCTTTGAAACATTTCTGTCTCATTTCTTTTCAAGGCTTGGAAAGTGAAATGCAGCAAAAGCTTGCATTTATAGTGGCATCCTCTAGCCAGAGATCCCAGACCACCCCAAAACCAATAAATTTAACGTCATAAATTGATGAAACTGTTACTGTGACCGCATATGTCTGGTTGTGAGAACTTTTTTTCACCGCAGTGTGGCAATCTCATGCATCATAGAATAGACTTGTCATTTTGCAAGGATAAGAAAGGCAATTACCCCCTTTTTCTTTCCCTTTCCCCCAAATGAATTGCAGCTACTTGGTGCATTTCAACGAAAGGTCGCTAATATTGATTATCATCTACTTCTAAAAGTAGACTCTTTGATCTGTGACTTAACAGCAAAGTGTACTTAACAAGTTTTAATCCTCTTTGAAAGAGTGCTGAACTGCTGAATATTATTGTGAATGCTGTGGTATAATATTTTCTGCACAAAACCAGAAGCTGGAGGTCTTGAGGGATAGCATTTCTGTGTGAACATATTTCTTCCTTCATCGCTCCATCGTCCAGGAGGTAGACACTGCTGTTTCTTCTTGGAAAAAGGCCAAAGGGCCACCCCCACTTTAGGTTGTTATGCCCTTCCTACCTCGCCACTAGCAAATGACATACCCTAAAACCACCCTTCCAAGGAACAGTTCCATCAACCAGGAGCTTCCCAGGATGATAAGTGGATATGGGGGCGTGCCTCACGTCAGAAAGAAGAGCACACCAAATGATACAACTTTTTCTTACTGTGTAGGTCCACGACCTCCACCCCAAGCTGACCCATGTCCCTGTTTGTCTCCGTTACCTTCCCCTGTGTGGATACACCAAGCCTACAGACCACGGCAGGGGGAGTCAAACAGTTTGGAGAAGGCCTTCCCTTGCACACAGCAGGGTCATAGCTGGGTGAGGAGGTGGCTCTCCATGCAGATCTGGGCTTGCATGCTACCGTGGTATTGGGGTGTGAACGTGCATATAGCAGGCACGTACGTGCAAGCATTTCTAACACTCCCATCCAGAAATTGTAAACTTTCTTGTAAAGCAAACCAATATTTTTTCTGGTGTCTTTCCAGCTTCAGGTGTTGGAAATGTCTTCTCTGCAACAAGGGATCTTATGGTTTAAGTTAATAAAACAGCTTCCCTTGCAGCAGAGATTTGAAAACCTTTTACAAACACCAAAGAATTAACTTTTAGCACCTTTTCAAGATAGGTACAGGTGATTATCCCCATATTACACACAAGGTATTTAAATGCAGAGATCTGCCCACAGTCTCTCAGTGAAGCAGTGTGGAAGATGGGAGAAGTCCTAGCTTATGTTCCTTTGACACTATTCCTGGCTTCTTCCCAGATCAATTTTAACCATGAGAAATACGTGAGTTTCATAATTCAGTAAGGACTATATAGTCCTTGCTCCTCAGCTCAACTTGAGGGATGAGAATAGCAGGTCACTACAGTGGTGCAGTCTCGACAAAGGAATCTGATGAGGTTTCACCTAGTCTACAAGCTCAGAGATTGTGAAATTTCCCTGAGCAACCCTGCTACGTTAGGAGCCTTTTGGGCTCTCATCTCCCTTTCCCCTACCTGGCCTGAAGTTGCAGAGGCGGTAACACAGGATCTTATAGAATCTGATAGAATGTAGCACTGCCTGTAGGCAGACCCTGAAGGGTCCTGATCCTGCCTGGAAGGCAATTATGGCTGGGGAAAGGAGTGCTAATCCATGCAGACACGCACGGGGACCCTTAGGGACATGGACACCAAAATTATTTGTATATGGGCTCCCTTTGATTGCAAGTAGGAGAGGAGCAACTCTTTCCAGCTTTCCAGCTCATTTTCTGCAAGAGTGGCCATAAGCACAAGAGAAAGGTGTTTATTTAGGTGGGGGTATCAGCATCATGCAATGCTGAAGAATGGCTGCTTTCAAAGATTTATTTATGGAGTAAGCAGGATTGGGCAGCAGGACTTGTAGTCATATGGTATTGTTACCATTTGAGAGTACACCTCGTAGTACTTAATGGTATTGGAGAATGATACCCCCAAAAACCTGAAGTGAAATATGTGGTTCAATTTGTGAAATGCCACATAAGCAATGAAATTCTTCTGGTTGCAGGAAGAAACACAGAAGAAGAAGAAGCTATGATGCAGGAATGGTTCATGCTGGTTAATAAGAAGAATGCATTAATAAGACGAATGAACCAGCTTTCTCTTCTGTAAGTACAGATGGATATGGGTATTTACAAAGGGATGATTTACTGGAATGTTTACCCAGCAGACAGATACCAAACTTTTTTGCTGTCTTCCTATGAGTCTTCAAAATGTTCCTTCAAAAGTGAGCGGCACAGATGATTTGTGGAACACAGCAAGTAAATTGTTCTTCTCATATTTCAGACTTGAAAATGAGAAGCGTGCAATGACACAAGATTAGCCAGAGCTGTGAAAAAAAAAAAAATTAAAGAAATATTAGGCACAGTTACATTTTCAAAGCCCAAATAGTAGAGTAAAATTACATTTTAGAAATGCGCAAATAGATTTGGATTGTGCCTCAGATGTGACAGGAGAAGACTGTTCTGAGAGAGAGCAAAATTTAAGTTGCTACATGCTTTGCAGAAATCCTCAATCCCATCGCTAGTTCAGCAGCACTGGACTGCTGGAAGGATATTAGTGACTCACTCATGGTGTGACAATACCACGGATACTCCAAAGCAGGGACAAATAAACAGTTTTTCACAATCACCGGCAAGGAAGGGAGAAGTCGCTGCTCATTTTTAGAGGCGTTCATCCATCCTCGGTGCTTCTTTCCCAGATACTTCTTTCAGTAATGCCACCTAGTGTAGATGCCTGCATACTTCCCTGGGAAGAGCCTATACTCACGAATTTCCTGCCGTGTCTGAACTTGATAGAAGATTCTGCCTTCAAAATATTAAGCTTTCTAATCCCGTGTCTAATTTTCGTTATTCATTAGGGCAGAATGTATATAGGATAATACTTCCAGTGTCATATTATCTTGGTGAATAGGCTGATGCTGGAATTCGTTCGTTAGATCCGGGGGAATGTTTTATACTTAGGACATTCCACAACAGGCTCTCCAAGGATGAATATGAAATAATTACGTCCTGTAGCACAATAGAGTTAAACTGATGGAATTAAAGCTGACATTATAGGAAATGAAAAGGCCCAGTTACTGAATATGCCACCTGAGTGAGGTTTTTAAGTTTGTGTATCATTTGTTTGGAGTAGCTTAAAGTTAAAGAGAAAAGTCGGTTATGAGTCCTAAAATCAATGTAAGTTAAAGGTTCTTTTAAGTGTTTAATGATTTAGTAATTAACATATTGATGAACTTTTGCAACTTGCCTAGGGAAAAAGAACATGACCTAGAAAGGCGCTACGAACTGCTGAACCGGGAGCTAAGAGCAATGCTTGCTATTGAAGGTAAGAGCAATGCTGGGTACCAAGGGAAGGAAAATGCCCACTGCTGAAAGTGGCTGCATGAAAGTACTAAATGTGCAGGCTTTTCTGAAGCCCAGTTAAGAATTAATGCTGGTATTTACATCATTTCAAGTGATAGCACACAGCAGATAAGCTGGGTCCACGATCCTATTCTTAAGTTTTATTCAGCCATGGTCATGGGAGAAGTCCAAGATATGGGACAAAGAAATATAGTCTTCTTGAAATAAACTTTGAAAACGAAGTGATTGGGAGGTAAGGAATATTTGCCTGGGGTGTATTATTTTTTGTTGCAGTGATGCTCTTCTGGCTTTCTTGTGGCACCACACTGCTTTGGGTGCCGCAGAAGTGGAAGGGGTGACCCACAGAAGGGAGCCTCGTTCCTTTTAGTGTTTCAGATCTGTTTTGCAACAGTATCTCAGTGGGGCAAAAAAAGTCTCATTGGTTTAGGTGGTAAAACACTACGTTTGCCAAGTAAATATTTCATCACAAGCAACACGAGGATTAGTGCTATCCTTTGCACAGATTTTCTCCCTTCTCTGCGACTCTCCCGAGTTTAGTCACTTTACCTGAATGAAAACTCAGGGGAAGATTGACACGCGGGATAAATGAAACAATTGCATCCTTTCCATAGGGCTTTCAAGTGAATTGTACAATAATCCTGGGGATGATTCATAATAAAAAATAAACATCCAGCTAGCTTAAACCATTGCTTGCATTATTTTCTTATTTAAATATCTTAAGTGTTTTCTAATGCTGCACTGCTTATACCTCTCAGTCACAAATGCTGTCTTATAGTTCAAAGATGTTTGCTTAAAAGTTAATCCTTTGGGCTCTGTAAAATGGACCTTTTGTCTAATCAATGCAAATTGATTTTGCTATTCTGTATTGACCTCTCAACCCTTTGACTGTCCATGGTAATTTCTTTCTTCACCTGATAAGGTACCTGATCCATAATAAATCGATTCTAATTAGTTTGGAGACTTCACTGGGAGCATAAGTTTGTAGGGAAAAAGCAGCAGGTTTCAGGTAGCTTCTTCGTATCTCTCCATCTGTGGTTATGTTTTTTGCATCAGACTATATTCACTGTGTTCTTGGATAAACCTGAGTCATGAATATATACCTTGTTTTCTGCAAAGACAAGCCAGGTTAATTGGGAGTCATCCTAATGAAATGTTTAAAATATAAAATCCTCTAAAACTAGAGAGGAGGTAAGAGATACTGGATTTAAATCTGAAATTTCAATGTTTAATTGCCTCTCGTCTGTTTTACTGTCTTGGAACATCCTAGCAGCAGCCTTTAGCTGCATATGCCATCCACATGTTGACTTGAGCAAAAACCTGTCCTTTTTTAATTTTCTTTTTCTAAGTTCAGAGAGAGATGGCCAAACCCAGAATGGTCATCTTTTTCTTCCTTTTTATTTTCCTTTCTTTTTTTCTTTTTCTTTTTCTTTTTCTTTTTCTTTTTCTTTTTCTTTTTCTTTTTCTTTTTCTTTTTCTTTTTCTTTTTCTTTTTCTTTTTCTTTTTCTTTTTCTTTTTCTTTTTCTTTTTCTTTTTTTTGTGTGCGTGTGTGTGTGCTACAGGGGTTTTAGGGAGAAAACATAAGTGCTGAAGAATTTTGGTTTTGATTTTTATTTGTACAATGAAATCTATGTTCAGCATTTTAACCCTCAATAAGATTATTAGTCTGCTAGAAGTTTTAGCAGCTATCTGCTTTTACATACATATTAAAAATACATAAAATACATATTTAAGTAGAAACTCTCCCAAGAAAATGTCTGTGAAGTGTTCAAATATGCACTTGTAACACCTTGCCTCTTGATGTGTGCATCAGTGCTGTATTGCTTTCTGTGTCTGACATACGCCGGGGTGCAAAGATGCACTTTTGGGAAGCAAACCCACACCATTTATAATGTGATTTCTCTGAAAAAGCATGGGCAGCCCGGACAGCCCAGCACTGTCTGCTCCGAGGCCATTTAGCCAATTGCTAATGAGCTCTTGGGCTCCGTGAAAGAGTTGAAAAGACAGATCTCAATTTTACAAGCATCAATTCCAAACCTGAAATATAGGGACAGGAATCAAAAATACACAGTAACAGGAGGGAGCCAGTTTGTTTGTCTAAAAGAAAGAGAGAATGCAGCAACCCAAACTGGAACTTAAAGTAAAAAGTCTTTGAAGGGTGATAATTACTGTTTTGATAAATTGCTGTAACTCTTCCACGCGTGACTGTTGTTTAAAAATCTATCAACCAATTTGCTTTGCTAGTTGATGACAGAAGGGAAAAAAAAAAGAAAGAGAGCTCCTTGCAGAAGGCAGGAGCCTGCTGATGGCAGATAAAGGGGGTTTCTTGGCGGCTGGCCTGCCCTGCCTGTGCAGGCAGCGTGTGGGCAGTGCTGGCGTCGGGAGGTGCTGACCGTTAGAGTGTTTGGCGATGTGGAGGCTGTGTCCTCTTCACCAGCTGCTGAAATGGAGGCATATGCAGCCGAATAGCCTTTGGGAGTGTTACGACACTTCACGCAGAACACATGAATGACTGAGGGTGGGAAAAAAAGGCAGACTTTCCCCCCTCACTCTGTTTAGCCATAGAGATAAGAAAGAGAGAGTTAACGTGCTGCCTTCGTCCAGCTAGAAACTGTTCCGCTCTTTCCTCTGCTGAGACTGCTCTGACCAAGAAAAGCCCGAAATCCTTGCCTAATCAGCCAAAGAAAATATAGGTTACTGGGTTTGTCATAACCTGCACACATGGGAAGGCATTTTGGCTGGCTGGCTGGCTGGCTGGGAGCCGGCTCGTGCAAAGAAGGAGCTGCATTTCAGAGCCTGATTTTTCCCGTGGCCGAGTGACGGGATGCCTGACTTTCAGCTACCTTTCCTTTCACTCCTTTCCTTTTTTTTTATGCGAGATTTAATGCCTCCTTAGAAAAGATAAGTTCATTTTTGCACACCTTGGGGTGGTGTGTTCATTTTCTGCCCAAGAAATGGATCTTCTTTTGGGTTTTGTACATCTTGATTTATTCTTGGCTTATAGTTTGAAGTGGGTGCTCTTCTAAAAGGATTTATGCATAGGTTCACTATTTTTGTAGTTATGGTTTATATGATAAGCTTTTTATATTTAAAATCAATATGTAATCCTGTGGAGGAGCTTATCCTCTAAAACCCCATTTGTAAATCTATTTTAGCTTTGTTACACCGCGCAGCCACAGTATTCCATAGATTGATTAGGTTCAGCAGCAGAATCCTATCAAATGGCCTGCTCTGATGATGATGCAAACTCTTTCAGGATTGCTAGTTGACTGGAACTAAAGATAAGAGCTGACTGCAATCCCCCAATGTGCTCTTTACAAAACTAGTGTTAATTTTCATCAAAGTGCTGGGCTTATTTATTATGGTGTCGAGGCTGAAGGTTTTACTACAAGAACTTTCGACCATTTCTATTAAAGCATTTCTATGGGAACCAGGCGCCTGTTTGCTCAAAGTAATTTTCAGTTTAAGCAGTGGGGGGAAGAAAAAAGACAATATGAAGTCAATGAAGATGAATAATTGAAAACATTTCTACTTTAACGTGAATTTAGCAAACTCTGTCATTTTAAACAGCCTGTCGCAAGCAATGGCACCGGGGCTTTAGCTTTCAACACTTCCAGCTCATATACAGCCTCAGAGCTTAATCCTATTTTTGTCCAGAGTGTAGCTTTTATAACAGTATTATTCTGAAATCTTCAAATTAATCACAGGCCATATTGTAGCTTCCAGAGCTGCAGTCAGCCTGGGCAGCTATATGTGACACGTGTTATAGGTAATCCTAGCTTAAAAGGCACAACAGGTAGGAATCAAACTTAACACAGTTGCTTTTTTAAACATAGGGATGCTTCCTGGATCTGCTGCCTGGCAGTATTTTGTTGGATAAAACCAAATTGCAGCATCATCACATATAAAATGTAATTTAAATACTTTATGCCAGTTACTCTTTTAAACAATTGCTACTTGAATGTATTTGGGGGGAGGTCAGATTCCTTTTCTAGGAAACGAAGTAAAAATACAAGCGTGGCACATTTCAAACACCAATAATAAACAAATGCAGAAACAAAAACAAAACCAAAAAAAACCAGTTTTGTTCCATGAAGTCCTAATATGACGTTATTTACCCCACAGGCTTACAAGATGGGGCAACAAAAAACATAGGGACTTAACAGATAGAAATAGTAGTGAAGGGCTGAGTGAAACTTGTACTGAAGTATTTTGACTTATGATTGCTGTTTCAAAAGCTAAAAATGGTGCTGAAACTGGAGAAGTAGGGATGGGGGGTGGGAGAAAAACAGAGAGAAAAAGGCTTTAAGAAATAAGAGTTTTTCAACTAAGTGAAAACCATCAAAATTAAAAAATAATGAAATCATCTCCAGGTAGACACAGGGGTTTTCAGGTCCTTTTTTCCTCCAGAGCTTCATGTGCCCAGATGTGCTGGGGAGCCTGAGTCTCAGCAGAGTTATCAGGAGAAGCGGGGAGGGGAAAGTTAACCTGAAAGTTGGGGGCCACGTAGAAGGAGAGCAAACACCGGTGAGATTCTCTACTGTGCCTCTCTCCTCTTTTTCTGCCTTGCTCACTGCTGTTGCCCTGTTTTGTCCGGCTGAGATTGCATTGCGTATGCAGGAGCTTATTTATGTGGGTAAAACGCTCTGGTTTCGGGAAGCTCTGGCTTGCAAAGTTGCAGAGCAGTGTTTTAAACAGGTGGAACTGAATGAGCCTTTCCCAAAAGGAGGAAGAGGGCAGGCAGCAGTGGAAATCGAGAGACTGCGTTGAGAATTAGCACCAAAAAGGCTGCTACCTAAATTAAAGCAGCTTTGTTGCAGTAGAAATGGCTTAGATTACCAGTAATTTTAACTGGTGAACGCAGTTCCAATCTGCGTACACCTGGAAAATTATTTCCTTAACAACAGTAGAGGAGAAGCAACAAACTTGAAAGCGAAGAGAAAAAGGAAAAAGAAGGAGAAAAACAGAAAAAGCAAAGCTCCTGGGCAGTTATGGCCGTGCCCTGCCAGGCTCATGCTGCGGGAAAGCTCTGGTGCACTGAATCCCTCCCCGCCGGCGTTGTGAGAGGCCGCTGTGCGGTGTTTTGCCTTTCCCGAGTGGGTCTGTACACCCGTGTCAGCGTGGGGTTTCCCTGCGTGCCCACGGCCCCCAAGTCGCTCGTGGGCCCAAGTGGAAGGTGAGGGCACGACAGAAGTGGTTACACATTTCTGCCTCTCTGCCGCTCTCCCAACCTTTATCGCACCACGATGCATCTAATTTTTAATTTGTAAATACAAGGCTATTCCCTCCAGCACCACTCGCTTTCATAAAGCTTCTGAGCAGTTCGCTGTCTTGAATAAATTTGGCTTTGGAGGGGGTCAGGGGGATTTGAACCATCGCATTCTTGCGGGGTTTGTGAAGATTCACATGGTAACCGTGGCGAGCATTGTTCGGGTTATCTGAATAAGCACCAGCCATCTGAGTTTTAACATGATCGCCCAGGGCAATGGAGAGCGCGGGAGAAAGCCAAAAGGACTGCGCCCTCTCTCCCTTGCTTCGCCTTCGGGGAGGAGGCGAAGAGGGATCCGCCGGGCTGGTGGCCATGGCTTCTCCCGGTGTATTTTTCTCTTTTTTTTGGAGCCGGCGTCCTGTTTCCCTCGCGCTCCTCACTTGCCTTGCTATCTCCCTCATCATCTCCTGCTCCCGCTTCTCATTGTTTACCTTCTTAATGAGGGAGGCGGGGAAGGCCAGCGCTGACTGACAGCGACAAGCCCTCTCGGCCTGGCCGGAGCGCGGGCGGCCCCGGGGGGCTGCGGGCGGGCGGGGAGGGTCCCGGCGGGAAGCGCGGGGCGGCCCCGCGAAGGATCCCGGCGGGAAGCGCGGGGCGGCTACTGCCCCGCGATCTGTGTGGCGAGCGTATTCTTACTTCAAAGGGGGGAATGCTAATTAACTGATACCTGCTTTTAAAGTTACTGAGGAGCATATGGTGCCCAGTGTGAGAGTCCTCCAGCTGCTCAGAGCCAGCGAGGAATGAGGCGGGAAGAGCCGGGCTGCAGAGGAGCGGTCTTTCCTCCGAAGACGGGCAAAACTTGGTCAATGTCGGTGCCCGTCTAGGAGGCGCAGCCGTGAAAAAAACGAAACAAAACAAAACCCCAGACGACCCCGAAGTCGTTGCTGAGCTCCCAACAGCTGGGTGGGGAGGCAGAGGAACGGCGGGTGGGTGCGGTATCCCCGTCGGGACGGGATGCGCCGGGATGGCATGAACCGGGATGTACCGGGACGGGATGCGCCGGGATGATCTCCTCGAGTTCCGGCGGCTCCGGCCACGGCGTCTCAGGGCCCTTGCGTGTTCTGCTTCTTTCGCAGACTGGCAGAAGACCGAAGCGCAGAAGAGGCGAGAGCAGCTTTTGCTGGACGAACTAGTTATTCTCGTTAACAAACGGGACGCGCTGGTCAGGGACCTGGACGCCCAGGAGAAGCAGTGAGTTGCTGGCGGGGGGGAGCGGGAGGTTCGGGCCGGGGAAGCCCGGGCGGGGGGCCCTCAGCGCGCCTCTCTCCGCAGGGCCGAGGAGGAGGACGAGCATTTGGAGAGGACCCTCGAGCAAAACAAAGGCAAGATGGCCAAGAAGGAAGAGAAATGCGTCCTCCAGTGAGCGACCTTCCCGCAACGGTGGCGAAATCGCAGCGCGGCTCTTTCTTACGTTTTTAAAATGCCGACATGAAACTGGGAAGAGGAAAAAAAAAAAAGATGCTTTAAAAAAAATTAAACTTTTTTCCATTTTCTTAGGCCAGATCTAGGCTGTGCCGGGCCCAGCTCCATTGTTTTTTTGGTTTGCATTCAAGCGAACTCTCGTTGTATCGTGGTTTCCTTGCGGGCTCAGCTCTCCTGCCGAAAAGGTTTGCAGTGAAACTGCCGAGAGCCCTGGTGAAGCCAGAAATGTGTGGAAACAGCAGGAGAAATAAAGTCTGTCCTGATTTCTATAGCTGGAGGAGGGCTGAGTTTTGAAATAAATACGTTTTTGTCGTAATAGGATTAGAGAGGGGGGATATAGGAAAAAAAATCATTGGGAACGGTTTCATCTAGTCCTGCCATATGTAATGCTTAATAAGCTACCTACATTTTATAGTTAGGTCAGATCCACCCCAGTTATTATTAAAAATGTGCTGTATTTACCAGTGTTTCATTTCAGTTTCCCCGGGAGCAGACCAGAGCTGCTCGGGTTGACGCGAGGGTCTTTCCCCCAGAGTTCGGATGGGGAGCGGCCGCGAGCGGGCCAGAGCCCGGCCCGGGGCACCGTGGCCCTTCCTCGCCTTTTCCCTGCCCTCCTCTTCCCATCCGTGTCCCCATGCCGCGCCGCCGCTCCGCGTTATTTATTGCGCCCGGGTCGCCCCCCCGCCCCGTCCCCATCCCCGTCCCCGTCCCCGCACGCGTGTCCCGTGCCCGCATCGTCCCTTCGTGGAGCTCGTCTCGTTTATTTATTACAATACCGGGTCATATATAAAATTTTCAATAAAAGCCGAATCTTTCTTACCGTAACTGCCGCTTTCCTCTTTACCTGGGAAACTCCCCCCTCCCCTTGCCCCCTCCCCTGCCGCCGGGGAGGGTCCCGGGGCCGGGAAGGACCCGACCCCGCGGGGGCAGCGGGGGCTCCGCTCCCCAGACAGCGCGGTTTCGCCAGCGCAACGAAACCCATCGAAGGGAAAAGTTTTTCGTTTGTTTTTAATAATACGGAAGTCGGGGAGGGAAAACTTTTCCCGGCGGAGCCGGTGCCGGCCGGCGCGGGGGATGCGCACCTGCGGGAGGAAGCGCGGGGACCGCCCCAGGAGGGACCCACGCTCCCACCGAAAAACATTCTCCCCCGGTGGAGGGAAGGGCCCGTTCTTGCGGGTTGGGGGTGGGAACGCGCCCTCCGAGGGCTCCGCGAGCGCGGGGGCAGCGAGGGCTCGAGAGAGGCGCTGCCCGCCCCGCAGGGCACCGGGAGCTGAGAGCCCCGACGGCCGGGGCAACCCCGGGGGGTAAGGGGGGGGGCGGTGCTTGTCGGTCTTTTGATGCGAAAAAAAGTAATTCAGCCACTGGGTCGCAGGAAATATAAGTGTATGAGTGAGTGAGTGAGTGAGTGAGTGAGTGAGTGAGTGAGTGAGTGAGTGAGTGAATGAGTGAGTGTCCTCCCGCCTCCCCTCCTGGGAACCGGCCGCGGGAGCCCCGCCGCCCTGAGCTGCCCTCCGTGCCC
Source organism: Dromococcyx pavoninus (assembly GCA_033558185.1). Lineage (NCBI taxonomy): Eukaryota > Metazoa > Chordata > Aves > Cuculiformes > Neomorphidae > Dromococcyx > Dromococcyx pavoninus. The sequence goes on from JAUMJL010000158.1 coordinate 605,756, forward strand.
CTGCCCTTGCCCGGGGTCGCGCAGCCCGCCACCCTCCCCCGCCCCGCCGGCCTTACCTGGGCGCAGGGGGAGGGCGCCGGCTCCGTCCAGGGGAGGGAAGGGGGCGGCGGAGGGGCCGGGACCGTCACCATTGGGGGGCAGTGAGCCCCGCGCCCAACCTGTCCGCAGCCCCCGGCTGCGGAGATGTGCCCGTACTTGGGGAGAGAGCACCCGCTGTGGTTTCGGGGGCTCAGAGGGGGCGCAGATACCCCCTGGTGTGAGTGGGGGGGCATCCCCGCCGAAGTCGGCTGCTGCCCCTCGCCCGCCAAGACCCGGGTTGCCCCGGTGGGTCGAAGGAATAGGGAGGCGGCGGGGGGAGCGCAGGGACCGCAGCTCGGAACTGCCCCGGTGGGAGAGGGGCAAAACGGGGGACACTGAAGAGGGGGAAACTGCTCCCCCAAATCTTTCCTCCTTCCTCCTCCTCTTCCCATCGGTTTTTGTGAATGGGCCGCGGCGCCTTTGTTGCGGGGAAAAGTGCCCGTGTCGCTGACTTTTGTGAGCGAGTGGAGCAGCCTGTAAACCTCCTTTTCTCTCCCCCCTCGTCGGCCCATCGTCTCCCTCCCGCTCGGATTAGACGGTTCCCTCCTCGCCCGGGAAAAAAAAAAAAAAGTGGGGAAAAGAATTTAAAAAAAAGGGGGGGATGGGGAAGGAGGGGGAGAACCGCGCTTCGGTCGGGGCCGGCGGGCAGCGCCTTTGAACATTAGCTCGCTTTCAGCTCCCACTGCAATTAGAGGGAGTCGATCTGGGGAGACCAACAAAAGCAGCGCTCCGGAGCCCTCGTTAGAGCCCGGCGCCCCGCGCATCGCCCGCACCGCTCAGCGCACCCCTCGCCTTCGCGTGCAACGACCGGTAATGCGCGGAGTGGGGCAGGGTGAGGCGGAGGGTCCCGTGTGTTCCCCCCGCCCCTCTGTCCCCGCCACTCCCCTCCGCGGTGCGGAGCTGCCCTAGGATTCCGGACACGCGAAGAAAGGTGCTTTTTTATTATTATTATTTCAAAGCACAAAGTTTGGGCGAGGCTCCAGGCGCTGGGGGGGTCCGAGACCCGGCTTCCCCTGCTCCCCCCGCGTCAGCAGCGCCCTCCTTGCCGGCGCAAACGGCGGCCGAAACTTTTTTGCGGTGCCCTCGAAGAGCGCCGGGGGCGGGAGCAGAGCTGCGCGGGCGCGGAGCGGCTCCCCCCGCACAAGCCCTCTAAGGTTACCCTCGCGGGGGTTGCGAGGGGCCCCGCGCGCCCGCATCTCCCCACGCCCCTCAATCCTCTCGGCCGGGCCGGGCCGGGCCGGGTGCGCGGGACAGCGCGGAGCGGCTGGGGCGGGGGGGGGGGGGGGGGGGGGCGCGGAGGGAGCCCCGCGCTGCCATTGCCCGCGCGGCTGTCAGTCAGGCGGGGAGCGGCCGGGGATTGGCGCCGGGCTGGTTACGCAGATGCTTTGCGCGCACATACAAGGGTAGGGCCGGGGGTAGGTGATCAATCCTCATCAGGGCCGCGGCTCCAGTGCCCCGACAGCCAAGGTAACGCGGGGCGCCCCGACAAGTTGGGGGTGCGCAGATCCGGGCGTGTCCCCACCCCCCCCTCCTGCGCCCCCTCCCGCCCCGCCCCGCGCAGCCCCCGCAGGTGGGCGCGCAGGTGGGGCGGATGGGCTCCGCGCTCCCCGGCAGGACGGAGCGGCGCGGGGTGGGCACGGCCGGGGCTGCAACGGGGTTTCCCCTTTACTCTCTTATTTTTCCCCCCTTTACTTCACGATTTTCCCCTTTCCCGCCGCCCGGGACGGTCCCGTCCCTACGCGCTCCCCGGAGAAGTTACGCAACGCTTGGTCCTGGCGCTGCCGCGCGGGCTGTCCCGAACCCCCGCCTCGAACTCATTGCCCCGCGGGCCGAAGCGAGGGTCCCGGCCGCGGCAGCCGCCCCAGGGGTCTCCCCGCCCGCCCTGCCCTCCCTCCGCGTTTATTCGCCGCTTTTGCCCCGAGCGCGGCCGCTGCCGTCGGTTCCCTCCGGTGGTGCCGGTCCCGGGGTACCCGGTCCCCCCGCAGCTCCGCTGCCCCGGGACAGGTCCCGCCGCCGTCCCGGCGCCCGCGCTCCCTTTTCCTTTTTTTCCCCCTTTTTGAACTCTTATCCATTTCTAATTAAAACGTCCCCGTCTGCTCGCTTTTAAATTAATTATACTTCCCTGCTCTGGTACCTCCTTTTGATTCCTAATCCAATTATCTTTTTAAATAATTGCTTTATCTCTCCCCATCGCCGTGCGCTGCTGGCTCGGCACCACTCGCCTTCGCCTAAAATAAAGCAGCGGCGGCGGCGGCGGCGCTGAGCCGCGGCCGGACCCCCCCCTAACCCGCCTGTCTCCCTCTTTTCCTAGGCCATCCGGGCGGAGAATCCCACTGCCTTTTCGTTTCCCGATTATCGTTATTGTTTTTTCTTTTTTTTTTTGTTATTTATTTTATTTTAATTGGGTTTTGCCTCCTTCGCTTCCGATCGCTCGAGGACCTCGCAACGGCAACGGCGGGACAGAACGAAAAAAAAACTCCACTCACGCCGATTTTGTGCTCTGTTTTTTAATTGTCGTTGGCTTTTATTTTTTTTTTTTTTCCGCTCCGGTGGGTTATTTTTCGGGAGTTCTTTTTGTTCGTCCTTTTTCCCCTCTCATCATCCAGCACATTTGATTTTTTATATTTTTTTTTCCTGCGGGACTGTGGAGGAATCGCACCCGGCTTTTAGCATGATGTCTTACCTTAAACAGCCCCCTTATGGCATGAACGGGCTCGGGCTGACGGGCCCGGCCATGGACCTGCTGCACCCCTCCGTCGGGTACCCAGGTGAGTGCGCTTGGGGGGGCTGTGGGGTGGGTGCCCCCTTTGCCCACAGCCTGGGGTGGCGGGACAGCGCTGATTCCACCTGAATTTTCCGGGTGCTTCGTTTCCGCAGGGGCATTTGAAGGAGAAAAAAAAAAGCCTTTTTTTTTTAAAAGAAAGTAGATTTATTTTGAGACAACGAAATCTCTCCGGTGCTCCTGCCCGGGCCGGGCTTGATTCTTCCCCAGCCCCGTGCACTTCACCCTGTGCCCAGTGGGACAGGGTCCAGCCCTGGGACTGCGGTGTGCTGGGAGCACCGCCTGCTCTTTTAGAGGGGGAGATGCTATGCAGACCCTTGCCCCGGGGGTGCCGGAGTTCCCACCGCGCTAGGGGAGTACGGGAGGGGTGTGGGGATCCGACGTGACCTAGGTGCTCACCCCCAGCCACCCCACGGAAGCAGCGGCGGGAGCGCACCACCTTCACCCGCTCGCAGCTGGACGTGCTGGAGGCTCTCTTCGCCAAGACCCGATACCCTGACATCTTCATGCGGGAAGAGGTTGCCCTGAAGATCAACCTGCCCGAATCCCGAGTACAGGTACCAGACCTATGGGGGGGGGAAGATCCTGCACCGTCATGGGCTGGGGAATGTGCGGGGGCACCCAAACCTGGCCCTCCTGCCACACTCATTCCTATTGCTCCGTGCTGGGTTGTGCATATGCTCCCAGCCGCTTGTCTGTCCCACCAGGCAAAGCTGGGATTTGTGGGTTTTTTTTGGTAACCCTATTTTATTATTTTTATTAATAGTTTTCTGTCCCAGGGTGTAGCAGCCCTGCAGCCTGCTTGCTTCCCAGGGTCCTCCCTCTGGCACTGCTCCCTTGATGGTGATGCCCAGCAGGGTGGGATACGCAGGCAGCACCTCATGCAGGATCTGTCCTCAAAATGTATTTTGTCACTGCACTGGGGAAATGCACAAGCTGGGACACCTCAGCTGCTCGGCCCCAGTATCCCTGCTTGGGGTGGTATGGGGGGATGGCCCGGGTGCCAGACGAGGCAGGTTTTTTTGGGGGTGTGGGGGTGTGTGGTGCTAATGGCTGGGTGTGGGTGCTGGGAGAACTGGTGCTAGGGTGAGGTTGGTTGGGTGCTCACAGGGTGAGGAGGAGCGGCGTGGTGAGTGCCAGGCCCCCCCACTTGCCCTACTGCCTATCCTTGCCCCACTACTCATCCCCTCGCGCTCCATTTTCTTGCTCCAGGTCTGGTTCAAGAACCGCCGTGCCAAGTGCCGGCAGCAGCAGCAGAGCGGTGGCGGGGCCAAGAGCCGTCCAGCAAAGAAGAAGTCTTCACCTGCTCGTGAGAGCTCAGGTTCGGAGAGCAGCGGGCAGTTCACCCCGCCGGCAGCAGCTTCCAGCTCAGCCTCTTCTTCATCCTCCAGCTCAGCTTCATCGGCCCCAGCGGGTGCCCCTGCATCTCTCAGCACCCCCGCATCATCCATCTGGAGCCCGGCTTCCATCTCTCCTGGTGCGGCTCCCACAGGCGTGACAGTGCCTGAGCCGCTGCCGCCGGCCGCTGCGTCCTGCATGCAACGGGCTGGGCCTGCTGCCGCCGCCGCCTCTGCCAGCTACCCCGTCTCCTACGGCCAAGGCGGGGGCTATGGGCAGGGTTACCCCGCACCACCCTCCTCATCCTATTTCGGGGGTGTGGATTGCAGCTCCTATCTGGCACCAATGCACTCCCACCACCATGCCCACCAGCTCAGCCCCATGGGGCCCTCCTCTGTGCCTGGCCATCACCACCACCACCCGCTGAGCCAGAGCTCGGGCCACCACCACCATCATCACCATCACCACCACCATCAGGGTTATGGCGGCACCGGGCTGCCCTTCAACTCCTCCGACTGCCTGGACTACAAGGAGCCTGCTGCTGCCGCCGCTGCCTCCTGGAAGCTCAACTTCAACTCCCCCGACTGCCTTGACTACAAGGACCAGGCATCCTGGCGTTTCCAGGTCTTGTGAAGGGCCAACCACTGTCTCTCCAAGCCACCACTGACGCCTCACCTATGGTCTCCCCACTGCCTCCTGGGCAGGACTCTGGCTCTTCCTCCTCTTCCTCCTCCCCCCCTCTTCGTTAGCAGTGGTGATGCCCTGGGGGGGGGGGGGGGGGGGTCCTGCCTCCCCCATCTCTACTGACTGATATTTATTTGCTTCCTGCACCCCTCCAGCAGGTTTATTGTAATTATTATTTTTTTAAATGCAACAGAAGAGGAGTTTAAAAAAAAAAAATTTAAAAGCCTGGCATCTTCCCTGCCGCTCCCCGGCCAGAGGCAGAGGCTGGCTCCTGCCCTGCTGGTGCCCCCCAACTTTATGCAGGGACTTTCACTCCCCCAGGTGTGGGAGCTCCTGGTTCATGGGTCCCGTGCAGCCTCTTGCCGCTGGCAGCGGTGGGAACAATGTAAATACTAGGTCCGTTCCAGTGACCGTCATTATTTTCCATTGATGCTGTTGGATTGGCATTTATCTAGAGTCTAACATGGAACAGAACTTTTTTTTTTAATTATTATTATTTTCTTCCCTAAAAATTAATCTTTACCTGTTTGGCATCCTCTGTCCATCCTTGAGGGCTCCGTGCAAGCTTGGCTGCACTATCCGGGGGCTGGGGGAGGGGGAACAGGCATCGGCCCAGGGGGTGCCCAGACGGGTGGCGAAGGTGGAGGGAAGGGCTGCCCAGCTGATCCACAATCTGCAGGCCAAAAAACCCCAAACTTTTGGAAAACAAATTAATAAAAATTAAAGATAAAAAGCAGTTAAAGTTTTGGTTTATTTTGGGTGGGGAGGGTTGCAGGGAAAAGCAGCTCTGTGTCGAGGGGCACAACTTTTGGGGGATGTGGAATTCTTTTTTTTGCGGTTTTGTTTTGTTTTGTTTTTTTTTTTTAGTCCCTTCTGTCATTCAGCACATTTTTGTGGATCTGAGCTGCAGCCCTGCCCCCTGGCCTCCCAGCAGCTTTGTCCCATATGGGGAGAGGGACCGTGTACGTGTTATTTTGGATGCCGTCACCCCACACTTACCCCTTCAACTGTAAGGCAAACTCTCCTCTTTTCTCCCCCCCCCCCCCCCCCCCCCCCCCCCCCCCGGCCCCAATAAAATCCAGACTAATCAATGCAGTGGTGTCCTGTCCTCCTTCCTCGCATCTGCCTCTTCTTTTCCCCAGGAAACTTCCCTGGGGCTTCGAGGTGCTAGGAAGTGCTTCCCGGGCAGATGAGGAGGGCATGTGCTGAGTTTGTGAGTGCGCTGTGGCCCTGCTTTTGTGTTAATTCAGCCTGTCACTTGGTTAGTGATTCGTGCCGTGGTGGTGGTGGGATGGGGACAAGGGTTGACCGAAACAGTCCCCTCCAACACCCGCTGGGACAGCCTCACAAACCCAGGACCCCTGGGCAGACCTGAGTGGTGGTGGGGGGTGAGGGTCACACTGACACACAGCTAATGCAGACAGACAGACCCATCTCTGTCCCTTGGTGCAGGTAGATGCTCAGGGATGCTCGGCACCTGTGCTTCCAGCGCTGGCTCCCAGCTTTTCCCTCCTCACCCGCTGCCAGCTGCAGTCTAGGCAGAAAAGGTGGTGGTGGTGGTGAGATGAATTCCTTCTCGTGAGAGTTTCCCCCCTTCATATTTTTCCCCCACCCTCAGTTGTTGGAGGCTGCTCTGCAGTGCTGTACATTCCCATTCCTATGGGGCCGAGGGGACCACCGGGGCCACTGTCACCACGCTCGGGGCTCTGATTACCTGTGGTCTTGCAGCAGTGCTTGCTGCAGCTGGGAGCTCTGGGGCTATGCCATGTGCCTCCATCCCCGGTGTCCATGGACACCTCTGGGGCAGGCAGGGACCATGGAAGGGCAAGAGGTACTGAGGCACAAGCGTGCTCTGGGTGCCGGCTTTGGGAAGGGCTCGCAACCCCCTCTTGTACCCAAGTGGGGTGGAAATGGGGCTGGCAATGTGCTGCACGGCTGCTGCAAAATGGGCTGCAGCAGGATCAGCCTCGGGTGCCACTGGTGCTTTCCTTCCAGGGTCGTGGCCACAGCACAACCCTGAGGCAGGGAGTGGCTGATGGCCACCAGAACCTACACAGCAGGGAGAGAGGAGAGTGATGGGTGCAGTCAAGTCAGTTGCAGGGGATTTTTCGTTAAATAGCTCTTTTCCTTGTAATCTGGTTCATTGCATTTATATACACATTTTTATGTATTTATATATTTATTTACATATAAACTAATTGTTCTCTTCCACAAGCAGCAGCAAGACTTGCATCACACCTGTACAGGCAATGTGAGGGAGGACCACATGTACTCCTGGTGCTACCAGCTTATGCATTTCCAAGCCTTCTTTTAAAGGGAAAAAGTTATCACAGCCCTCCTGGAGCTGTAAAAGAAGCAAATCTGTGCTGAACACAATGTGAACTGAAGTTGCCCCTCCAAATTAAGTAAGCACCTCAGAGACAAGAGCTAGCAGGTTTGTTACACCCTCCCCATTTCATCTTCTTTAAACAAAAATTACACACTTCATCTTCCTCAAAATCTGTGTTCCATTATAACTCAGTAAATCCGTGCTGCTGAGAGACACAACGGAAGCCTGAATTTTTCTCGCTTGTTTCATTGATGTCCTCTTCATCCACCACCCCACAGTGCAACTGATCTGCTTTGGGGTTTGGGTTTCTGGCACCCAGAGGAATTCCCCCCCCCCCCCCCAGTTTGGGCACCCAACGGTGCCCAGTACCACAGCTGGTTTCTCCAGCATCTTCCCTCTGCCTCACTATTTGGGCTGCGGGCACTTTCCTGTCCCACTCATGCAGGTCTGGAGCAGGGCAGTAGGGCTGGTGGCAGGGTGAAGAGGAAACCTTCCCCTGATCACATCAAATAATGGCTTTGCCCTCAGTGCCTGTTTGGGGTTTTTTTGGTTGTTCTTTTGGGGTTTTTTTTCTGTTTGGTTTGTTTTTTAATGATATTTCTCCCAGCTCTGGAGTTTCTTCGAAGCTTGATGAACACAACTGGAGCAGGATCAGCCAGTTTGCTGGAAAACTACTAAAAATTCCATTTTTTTTTTTTTTCTCATATCAGGCAGAACATTCCTGGAAAAATAATGCGGCGACAAACCAGCACATTGCCTGCAGGTCAGCCTGCTCATCTTCCCTCCGCTGCCCATGGGCTGGTGGCAGCAGTGTGGGCAAAATGTGACTTGCACCCATCAGTGGGCGACCATGGACTGGGAGGGTCACGCCTGTGTTTGGGGGCGGGGGGAGCCCTAGCAAACGCCCGTGTTACCGGCAGCACACCCACACCGCGGGACTTCGGTGGTGGAGAAAAGCTTCTCCCACTGTGGGTTCTTCTGAGGATTCAACAGGCACTGCTACCCCAAGTGCAAGTCTTGGCAGGTAAAGCGGCACTCGCTGCCCGGTGCCTTGCTCTGGGGGCAGGCGCCGGCGGGATCACAAAGTGTTTTTGGGCAGCTGGGTTGTGAAACAGCTGCCTGGGTGACTCGGTGCCTCACGTCTCAAGCAAGAAGGTTGCTGTTTGCACGGCTACTATGAGTATTACCTATTTTTAATTAGCATTTGCTGCTGGATCAAGGTGCTACACCAAGCATAGGGACTGGTGCCAAGACGCTGGTTGGTGCGACGGTGCCAAGATGCCAGGTTACCCAGCACAAGCACAGTGAAACTCCTGCCTCTTGCCCAGCAGCTGCCTCTGCGTGTGAGTGTCTGCTCCAAAGGCACGTGGTGCTTTCCTGCTTGTAAGTCAAGGGGCAGGACCTGGTGGGGGAGGGAATAGTGGCATTGGGTGAGGCTACTACCCGGATTGGGCTGGTTTGGTTGGGGTTTTATTTTTTTTTTAATATATTTGGTGCATGTTGAACTTCAAATAACTGATGAACTACTTGCTGTTATTAGAGCATTTGCTCTGCTGAATAGAGACTCCTCTTGGAAAGCTTTGCTTTTAAACCTTCCGTACATGGTAGAGAGTTGTGATGGGTGGTGATTTGACTGCCCTCAGAGGTACCCAACCATGCAGAGCCTGGGCAGGGTTGCTGCTGGCTGGGGTGGCTGACAGCCTGTTCGGGTGCAGGAGATGCTTCAGGGACACAAAGTGTTACAGCAGAACATGAATTAATTATTTTTTAAAATTAATTTTAAAAATCATAAATTCTAACATTTCAAGTTTCAGGAGGTGCACCCACTAACATGACTTATTACAGTTATTTTGTTGACAGTCTTTCTGGCAGGGTGCAAGGAAAACAGATGACATTACAGCTGAGTAAAGAGCCATCACACCCAACCATTTGTGGTTTTCCCTGTGCTGACCTCTACGTTAGCTAAATTATGCACTTTGAGTAGCAATTAATGCACATAAAATCCTGCACTGGTTCCAAACCTGTTTTGAATTTGTCAATAAAAAATCTGCCACCGTACCTCCCAGCTGAGTAACCTGCTGTACTGGAGAGCTCTTCTTTCTTGTTGTGTGGCTGAGCACAAAAAGCTGCAGGGAAGTAGTAGGGTGAAAATGGTCAGAGGGCCAATGCCTAAAGGAAGACATATGCCTATGTCCAGTTAAATCTCTATTCATCACTTTTCCAAGAAAGCCATGAGAGGATTTTTTTTTTTTTTTAATGAAAATCTGTGATTTTAGGAAATGGCATTCTGGATCTTATGTACATTTCTAGTATCACTTCCTGTATATTTTTAAGCTGAAATCCTCTTAGCATGCAAAGTAAATAGATTATGATATACTGAAGGATTAAGAATCACTGTCTGGTGTCAGATTAATCCCTCATATAGACCATCACTTGTACTGACAGAAATATGGCTGCGATTCAGCAAAATAGCTGTACGGCAAAGCAAGGCATCCCAGCGTCTGATGCAGAACAAGCGTGCAGTCACCACGGTCCATCACTGCATCGTGTGTGTTTCAGGAATTTAATTTAAATCTGTAGGACATTAAAGGCACGCTCCCCTCCAAGTGCGGCACCAAGCCCAGGAATTACAGGCACGGCTCTGCTCAGGGAGGTGATGCAGCAGCCTGCTCTGTTTCAAAGCTGTCTTTATTAAATTTTCCCTGTTGAGTGTACAAAACCCTCTGCATTGCAGCCCATTCACTCTCTTCAAACTGCAAAGAAAAAGTCTCCTTCAAATATACTCATGGAAAGCTGCCGATTCGGGCAAATTGCTGAAATCGGCCGGGAGATTTTCTAGTGGGATGAAAATCACCAGTTGCGCGGCAGAAATTCAGCAGGATTTTGGCTCATAGGGGAACTGACAGTGAGCACAAATATTTTATTTGGATAAATGCAGAATTTTTGTTAATAAAATACTTCTAATGATTTGTTGGGTTTTGTGTTTTTTTTTTTTACACTGTGCTTTTATTTGCAGTCCATTTCTCATACAAATTTATTAGTTGCACAAAACTGATTTCAAGATGCTCACCAGCTTTGGTTTGTAACCACCCAATGCTCCCCAAAGATCAAGCTTAACCCACACACATGCCTACTGCAGACTGCAAAAATCTGTGTCCATACACGCTGCATCTGATCAAATGGTGGGAAGAAAGACTTGCGAGGATGCTCACCCCTCTCTTCACCATCACAAAAAAATCTAGAGGGCTGGAACAGGTTCTTCTCAGTGCATTTTCTCTTCGTGGTTAGAGAAGGCAGATTAAAATCTAGACTCCAATGGAATGATGTTTAAGAGGCTCTGCATCTTTTTTTTCAAGGCAAAATAATGGTTATTCAACTAAGATGATATATCTAGATATGAAAATTGAGAGCATTCTTCGAAAAACGCTGCCAACTGTGAAAGGCTGCTCTTTCACAAAATGTATCCTGAGTGAAGATTTTATCTGCTGGTATCTCAATAGGACAGTTTTCAGAGCCTTAAGTGGAAATTCAAATCTGCTTCCTAGTGAAGATTTTAAAAATATATAATGCATTGAGAAATACAGACTTTCCCCTGAGAAGTCTATGGATTCATCCAATAAGCTTCCCACACAAATTTTTCAGCATCGCATTTGTAGGGTAAACAGGATCTGCAGTTATTCACTTTTTTGATGTCTTTGAATGACACACTGAAAATGTCACCCAATTGCCCTCCAATAAGCAGTTTGTGCACGGACACATTTGTGCTAACCCAGAAATAATTCAGAGGTCTAAGGGCGGCATTTTTTCAAAGGCTGGCACTTTATCTTCTGCTAGTGGTCAGATCCAGGACTGGCTGGAAGCACTTTCTGTGAACTTTGCCACCTCGATGAAGTTTCCCCTTCTTTGCTTTGAGAGTGAAGGGGTTCCCGTGCTCAGTCACACCAGCCCGAAGTGCACAACTTTGAGAGACCCGCTGTCTCTGGTCTCCTGTGGAGGGAAAGACAGGCAGGATCAGACAGCGTGCAGGGACAGGCAATGAGGAATGGAAACACGGGTATCAGAAATACTCAGGGAGAAGAGACAATTGGAGACTCTGTTCCCATTTGGCCTGAGAACAGAGGATGCAGCCCTAAAGCAGTTGAGAGTGCCTTATGGTGCAAAGTCAGGCATCTCTCCCCTTTTCTTAACCCCTTTCCCTCTCCACTGCTGCTCTTGGGGGAAGCAGGGGCTGCAGCAATGGTCACAGTGTCCCCTGAAGCAGGTGTCGTGCTGGGGTGCAAGGGGGTTGGAGCTGAGGCTCCTCCTGCCTTTGAGCCCCCTTCCCTGGCACCTGTAAACTTATTGGCAAAACTTTAGGGTTTTGTTACGCCTGGGTTAATGCCAGTGGGTAGCAAACCAAGTTTTCAAAGTTACACAGGGATGGCATTTTGCATTCCTCACACAATGCAAACATGTGATTTATGTACAAATTCATTCTCCTCTTTCCCCACTCAGTGCCTCTGTCAGGTGGAAACCCCAGTGTTCTGGTTTTGCAAAGGGCATTTTGATAGGGAGAAGATGTGCCACAAATAGAGGTTATTTCATAACGCAGGCTAGCGTGCCTGTGAAGTGCAGGTAGGACTTTGCCTTGGAAAGTGCTGTAGTCTAGTGAGTCATTGCTTTCTTTTGAATTACAGATGAGTAGCCAGCCCTTCATGATGCAAAGGAAAAACTAGGTGTGGAGCTGAAAACAAAAGGAAGCGTGTGTTTGTCCTGTCCTGGAGGGTAAGACATGCTGGCTGGCATGGGAAAGGGAGTGGGCTTGGCCCCAGGAGGTGGCCATCAGGGCTATGTCAGGCTGCTGGAGTGACTCCTGACTTCAGGAAAGAGGAAAAAATATTCCCCTAACTCTTGCAGTTTCATAAAGAAACTTTACCAGAGCAGCAGCTCCATCTCATGGCATGTGTATTTCACCACAGAGATAGCGATCATCCTCTGAAACAGCGTTCCCAGGTACAACCTCCCTACCTTGGCATGGTGGGAGCAGTAAAAGTGCAATGGCTCAAAACAAGTGCTATATTGACGCTGAGTTTTGTTTGCAGTCCATCGCTAGGCACTTCCCTGGCAGGGAGGTGGTGGGAGATGACCATGCCACAATATGCCCCCCTGTTCATTCTCACAGGCAGTTTGAAGATGACTAGAAAGCGTTCCCGACGTCCCGCTGGTCTGGGATTCCAGTGTTGAAATTTGAAGCACGGTTTCATGGTAGAGACTGCTGCTTAGGGTGGTGTCTTCAAAGATGTTCTGACCTCCCTTACTCAGTAGCAGCTCTCACAGGAGGCTGTGTGTATGATGTGCCTTGGTTTCTGGGTGGCTGCAAGCTTTCTGTGGGCTCGCCTTGCTCTCTGAACAGCACTTCTTTGAGGCCCCCCAAAATGCAAAAAATATATACTTTTCATAGTGGAGCCACAGCAGTAAAGCCTTGGGGAGCATCAGTGGCTCAAGGTAACCGGTGGCTCTTTTTTCCCTAGAGCTGTGCCTGATGCAGTGGAGTTGCTCTGGGGACCAAGGGAACAGTGGGAAGGTGAATGCAGGCTGCAGGAAAAAAAAAAACCCCAAACAGATCATGTTTGACTATTTAGAATTCGAGTTTGTTTGGCTACGTCCCTGTTGTTCAATGCTTGGAGTCCTGAGTGTATCAGACAGGTATGTGACCTGCAGTTCATGATTTGTACCTCTGTCAGAGGATAGGTTAACAAGAACACAGACCTCCCTTTTTTAAAAGAAAAACTTTAAAAAGACAAAAAAACTATTTGCAAACCTCTCTGGTCACACTAAAGCAGACTTGGCTGTGTTGCATGGGAAGTCTGTGATGTGGCTTGTAGAGGTGTTTAATGTTAATCAAAAGCTGAAGAGCGATAATGACTGGAACCCTCTTCTGATATCTGCATCTTTTCTGATGTAGTGTCCCGGCAGTAAAAGAAACCGTGATCATTTGATGACAGTGCAGGAAGAGGGCTGTCCAGGAATATGGGAAGCTAGCATTGCAGTCCTGCTGCCTATGGTAATGAGCAGCTAGTCATCCAGAGCAGGAAAACATGAATATCCTGACGAGAGAGCATCCACTTGTGCCCTGGAGAATTCAGATTGTGGGGCTTTGGATGGTAATGATGTGGTTCACTCTGGCAGGCGAAGGGAGAAGCGGTATGGGAAGGCACACCCTGTAATTGAAAAGCCACTAAGCCATCTCAGACCTGGAGGGACAGCAGGACAGAGGCAGTGGTTGGCTCAGTCTCCCCAGGTCTGAGGCAGAATGGAGTATCCCTTTGTTCTCCTGGAGCGGGAAACACAGAGTAACCTCTTTGCTTTGCTGCTCTATCACTCCAGGAGGCTACACTTTTCTCCTAGGAAATATTCTCAAGGGCATGATGAAGGCCAGAAATAAGGAGAGTGGGAGAATAAATGAAGGAGCCACAGGCAATTACTTTAAACACCTATTTTCCTCAGGCAGAGACTGCCCAATTCCAGGCTGCAAGAAAGGCTGTGTGGCAGGACACTCCTGTTGTAAGGATCCATAGGTACTGCTCCTTGTCTCTGGAAATGTCTTGCTCCCCTTGGATAGCATCACACAAAGCCTTTCTGGCCAACAGGTATTTAGCGGAACAACAACATATTAGAACAATCATTTGGTACCTATAAACACCACCGACTTCAGCATCTCAAATCACCATAAATAAGCTCAGTCTCTAGACCAGAAAGGACAGAGCAGTTGAGATTCACATTTTCTAAAGGGTCTAAATTGTACTGAGGTTGGTGACCAGGATGTTTGGAGGCTTAGTCTTATGGAGTGCTGCTAAATAGAGAATCTTTGAACTGACCCATGTAGTTTTTGTAAGGTTATCAAATCACAGAGTAGCGCAGGCCAGGAGGGACCACCTGGATGGAGATCATCTGGCCCAACCCCTGCTCAAAACAGTAAGAGTAGGCTGGGTATTGAGAAGTATGGCCCTTGAGGCTACTCCTATCTTCCTTACTGGAAGACAGGATTGAACATGGACACCAAATCCTGACCCCATCAAATACTGCAGATGGGATATTCACTTCCTATTTGATTCTGCCATGTTGCTTGAGAGCCATACCCAACCGAGCCATGCACAGGGCAAGAAAAGAATGCAGCTTATCCTCGCTCCTCTGGCAGCTACCTATGCCATCCCCACCTGACCACTGCCAGTCCCAAACAAGCTTGGCAAAGCTACGTGGTCTGCGTTTGTCCTACCTGCATGTTGAGAGTGCTATGGCAGCCCTTGTCCCCCTTCACCCACACACCAAGGAGCTGCAGCAGGGACAGACATGCCTTGTGCTCGTGCAAGGCCATTGGCACTGCTGGTAGGGACACAGGTGATCCCCATGGTAGCATGGTCTTGCCTCTTGAGTGTCGTTTGGCTGTGTGACAGCCAGTGGCTCTGGCAGATGACCGGGAACATTTTGTTGCACGATCTTTACAGTTTCAAGGAGGAGAAGCTTCCTCATAGCTGAGAGCAATAGCAAGTGAGGAAGACACGCATTATGATGCACCTATAAACGATAGTGCCCATGTTGGACACGTCCCCACCAAGGGCTCCATGGTCATTTGCACTATCAGTCATTTCTCGCTCCAGACTTTAATCAACGCACTGGCAAAGAGGGACAAAGCAAATCATCCAGCTCGCAGCTGCAGAGATCTTCCTGCAGAACTGACTGTGCAAGAAGGGCTGGGTTGTGGGTGTGCTCCCCTTGTGTGGCACTGAGCCCGGTATTGTGAGGGCTCCCTCTGAAGCAACGTGCGGGAAGTGGTGGTGGAGTGAGGCCCACCTGGGGGAGCAGGAGGGGGAAAGTGGGACTTCATAGGCTGGCTGTCCATCAAACACTGTCTCTGATGCAGCAGGCTACTGGTGGTGCCCAGGTGTAGAGCTGCTTCTGGGTTTGGGTTGGATTTGGGATGGGCTGAACTAAACCCAGAGGTCAGTCCAGCCAGAAAAGAGCTGCTCTGATTTGCTGGCTGCTATTTCTTGCATTGGTACTCAGTTGCTGCAAGGTTTCTGAATTTCCACATGCCATTAAAAGTCAGGACAGAACAATGTTGGCAATGTACTTTACCAGAAGTGAAAGTCAATGTTGCATGGATGGTTTTTCTACTCAAAAAAAAACCATGGTGTGCACAACAGACTCCACCTTACCCAGCAAGTCATTTCCCTCTGCAGCCCAGGTACTCGTCAGAGCTGCTGCCTCCCTTGGTCCTGCGAGAAGCAGAGCAGCTCAGCAGGGATGAACGTGCCCCATTTTCCTGTGCAGAAGCAGCTCTGTGATGGGTGGTAAAATCAGGACACCTCCATCGGGGTCACAGAGGTCATGCTTTGACCCAACAGCTTTTAGCAATGGTGACCGCTCAGCTGCAGTAACTTTTTGGAACCAAAGGATGCTTTGACCCCTCACTTGTGTTAAGCCCTTAATGATGTGACAGCAAAGCTTTCTCCTTTTTATCTCTCTCATTATACATCCTGTACATTTGTGCTCGTGGATTTTCTTGAGACAGTCCAGAGCTTTCAAGCAAACCTCTCAGTTTATTAATTCAACTGCTTACATGAGGACAAGGACCATCTTACACACAGCTCAGGGGAGGAGCAGTTAGCTGCTGGGTAACCCAGCAGCAAACCCAGGAATCCCGTCAGTGCCTCCAGACTCACTGCTGCTGTATTTTACTTTACTCTGTATCCTGAGGCCACCGATGGCATCAAAAGGCTGCTGGGGACATCCTTTCCAACCAGCATGACCCCAGCTTGGCAAACTCTGTCGCCTTTCCCCATTCTCCACCCAGCAAAAATGCGCAGGGGCCCATGGGAGGCTGCAGAGGTGGGGCCAGCGCGTGTTGTTCTCCAGCGCTTTGGGACTGGTAGAACAGCTCTTAGAGCGCGACTTCACTTGGCATGGGCTGGTTTTGCAATGAAAGCAATACATAAGTGCCATCCTGCTCTGCTGGGAGGTTGAAGCATTTCCTTTTTTTTTTTTAAATGATCTGTTTGTACCAAGGCCAAACATTGAATACTTTGGCTTCAAAAATATAAGTTTCAACAAGAACTGTAATTGGGAGGAGGCTAAAGCACACGCACTCTTGTGCCTTCATCCATGCTGCTGCGAGGCAGCTTTTCTTTTCTTTTCTTTTTTTTCCTTTAAAGTAGAACAGCAGGAGTGGGTTGGTGCTGCACGCTGCTGACTCATCAGCTCTGGAGACAGGATCGCCCTATGCATGGGCTCTGTACCAACACCACCTGGGGCACCAAACCAGGACAGGAGGGAATGTCCCCATGGGAGATGTGGGTCACCGAAGGATTTGGGGATGGGGCAGGGTCTTCTCCTCCTTTCCTACCCTAGTGAGCTTCTCAAGGGCTGGAAATGCAGGAGCACCCCCCAACCAGTGCTGGAGAGAGACAGGACATAGGACTGGAGGCTGGCAGTGGGGGGAACTGTTGGTCCACCTTTTTTGGCAGCACCATGCAGTTAAATCGGCTTGAAGTGATCATGAAACCATAGCGTCATATTTCACTCCTCTTTACTGTGGTCTCACTCTTGAAAGCACCAATGTGAGTGCCAGCTAATTCATGTAAGACAAATGTGGATAGAGGACAATAAGTTCTTTCTTAGGTCCCATCCAACAGGAGTCGGAAAATAATAATTTTTGATTTTTATGCACTGTGCTCAATTCAAAGCTGCAGACGAAGCCCTGCTCTAGCACTCTGCTATAGAAGCATTTCTATCAATTTCACTGAGAGCCCTGCAGGCAGACAGCTTGCAGGGACAGGCTCGGGGAGTTTCAGGAAGCTACAAAATAGAGTAAATAATAATAAGCTGAAATAAAAAAAAAGTAAATCAGAAAAGCATTACCTGATCTGTAGGAATTGCTCTCAAATTTCCTTTAAAAAAAAATAAAGATCACCATTCTATTTACATTCCACTGAACTCACTGAAAAACCCAAACAAACAAGAGTATTAGGTAACTTTCACTCTTTTGATAAGGCACAGCTATTTTATATCCTGTTATTCAATGGATAAATTAAAATATTTAATATATTGCTTATACAAGTCTATACATGCAAGACACGTATATTCCTTCAAATGCTACACCAAGTTAAAGCAACTGTGATTTTTGTGGATAGGGCAGTGTAGAGACACAAAGTTAGCAACAGATTAGGGTTTTTACATCGTTGTGACTCAGTGGGTAGGAGTGTGATGTACGCTCTGTGATGGAGCCGTGGCTGCAACACACTGCTCTACCTGTATGGAATAGCCGTGGGGTGGTGGAGCTCGGTGTGGACTGACTACCTGAGTGCTCCTCTTGTGAGGGATTCGCAGCCTGCATGCTGTCAGGTTGCTGCTGGAGGTGCTCGAGGATGAGGCTTCATGTTACAGCTTGAGCCGAATTAACAGTTGTCAACATCAAAAAGAAGTCCTGCTGCAGGCAATGTGCTTCTGCCCCTCACAATGCTGTCTGTGGTGTCCTCTGATCCCCAAGCAATGCACTCTGGCTCAGGAGATGGACAAAATGTGCAGGAAAGAAAACAAATAATTTCTTTTTCTGGTGTTCTCTTGTGTGATCTCGTAAACGTGGGCAGAAGGCAGCTGTGAGGGGGAAGCAGGACCTTCCCATTTCTGCGGTGGCAAGCTGCTAGTTCAGCTTCACTGTAATGTGGAAGCACACCTGTAGGTGGCTTGTCTGAAACTATTTCAGTTGTGGCCATAGGAACTGCAGGTACATCTCAACTTCCCAAACCAGTGTGCCCAGAGACTGGCTCAGTTCCTACATACCTGTCAATACAACAATGTGACACATAGACGAGGCAGAAGATAAAAAAATCCTCATCTCACACCTTGTGCAAATACTCTTACATATCCCTGCCTGGGATGACTCTTTAACCATGACTTTCTCACTGTCCTCTATTATATCTTTTCGTTATTTTGAATCTGCTATGATGGAGATACCGAACACTGCTGAAGCAAGATGGCCATGTCCATTTACTCCAGAAGTAGTGTAAAATGCCACTTCACAAGCCACGTAATTGGTGAAGCTCTGCTGCTAGAGGACCTGGCCATTGCACACTGAATAACGGAGCAACAACGACCAAAACTAATAAATGCTTTGCCTGTCTTTGTTAAATCATGAATAGCCCCACAAGATAAAGAGATTCATACAATCATTTGATTTACTCTATGTCACAAAAGCTGGCAGACAAGTCCTCATGCCTCTCTCTGCTAGGTATACACAAACCAACCTCATGCTGCAATGGTGCTGCTTTATTTTTCTTCCTCTAGGAAGTTCCTTTTCAATATATCAATTACCATTATTTCTAGCTTCATCCCCTTGTGCATATTTGAAAGCAACTTGTTCACTTACTTACCTTCCTGGCTGCTGGAAAAGGGTTTCTCCTTCAGGGAGGCGGTGCAGCTATCCACTCGAGGCTCATGCTCCGTGCCCTCTGCCTGTCTGCAGCTGATGGGTCTTTGGAAACAAAACAGAAGTAACGGAAGGGGAGGGAGGAAGAAAGAGAGGAAGGACTGAAGAGCTGGGGAGACACTGCATAGCAGTCCAAAACTGTCTCACTTTTTTTTCAAGTATCCAGCAGTCTGTGTAATTCCCTGGCTACAAACTGTAGCTCTTTTTTATCAGATGCCAGAATGTTTATTGACTGAGCATTATAAGGATCATTCATTTGGCCATGTAACGAGACCGGCACCATCCTTTCATTTAAAAGCACTGGTGAGGCCATACCTCGAGTACTGTGTTCAGTTTTGGGCTCCCTCAATATAAGAAAGACATTGAGGGGCTGGAGTGCAACCAGAGAAGAGCAACGAGGCTGGTGAAGGGGCTGGAGACCAAGTCCTACAAAGAGCAGCTGAGGGAACTGGGGTTGTTTAGCCTGGAGAAGAGGAGGCTGAGGGGAGACCCCATCGCTGTCTACAACTGCCTGAAAGGAGGCGGTAGCAAGGCGACTGTTGATCTCTTCTCGCAAGTGGCAGGTGATAGGATGAGAGGAAATGGCCATAAGCTGTGCCAGGGGAGGTTTAGGGTACAGGTACAGCTGGACTTGATGATCTCAGAGGTCTTTTCCAACCAGATGATTCTATGATGTGGTATAAAGCTGGTGTTATTTGGAGCAATGAAAGTTTTGTTAAGCAGGACAGGCTGCGGATGTGCAATACATAGCAGGTGCCTGGTACCATGGCAGGCCTGCATGGAGGCAGCTGGGAGGATGTTGGGAGAGGAGGATGTCAGACCCAAAAAGCAACACTGATTTTCTGTGATTCTTGCAGTACTGTCCCCACATCACTTTCATTACTGAAATCCAAGTCATGAAAGAACTGCAGGGAGAAATATATCAGCTATAAGTTAAGGAAAACTCAGATGGATTTTTTTTTCTTTTGGTGGTCTCAGTTACTTCACTCATCATTAATCTCTGCTTATGGAGGCATGTGGAAAGGCAATTCATTCCCAAGGCAGTGAAACTGGATATTTGGAGGATATTTTGGGCTATCTTGGCTTGTCTGCGAACTGCCAAGTGTCTGACAAAGTCCAAGGGAGTGTTGCCTTCAGCAAAAATGAGTTGAACAGAGAAAATAATCTAAACCTCTTATGCCAGACCAATTGAGAAACATTTTGGGGGCGGGTATTCTCCTCATTTGGGTGGCTTTTCCTCCTCTGTGGACGTAGTCATGTTTTACTGGAGGGTGGCTTTCAGATATGACAGCAATGTAGATGTGAGAATGAAAATGCAAACACTTTTGTGTGGCACCCAATTTGTTAACTGACACAGTGTGAAATCCCACTCAGTTTTGATAATACAAATAATACATTTCAGGCACAAAAAGCCCTTTATTACAGGTGAAAATGTAAATAACTAAAGAAAAATCTCAGATTTTCCCTGTGCCTTTGTCTTCACACTATAGGCAATAGCTATGCAAGCAGC
The DNA here is from genome assembly GCA_033558185.1 of Dromococcyx pavoninus. Taxonomy (NCBI): domain Eukaryota; kingdom Metazoa; phylum Chordata; class Aves; order Cuculiformes; family Neomorphidae; genus Dromococcyx; species Dromococcyx pavoninus. Next base: position 625,941 of record JAUMJL010000158.1, read on the forward strand.
TGGGCATCTGTAAAGCAACTAAAAGCGACTCTCCTCATCAGCTTTCCTGAGACATTTTTAAGCTCCAGTAATGCAACTCTCCCATCACGCTAAGCTTTATTGGTTCAGCAAAAGAAACTAAGAAACTTCATTGGAGACCAGATTATGCTGGTTGCAAAAATGGAGGGATTCTTCTGCTCTTCGACCCCATTATCTCCTCTGTAGTGTCTTGATCAGCTTTCTTACACACAGCCTCGGATTCTGCCGAGACCTGCAAATTGCTTTTTTGACTGCCAAATTGCCATAACCCTTCTATTTTTATGTTTTAAAAGAGCTTAAAACCCTCCATCCTCTTTGGATGTGTCTTTAAAATTGACCACTACTAGGAGGATTTCATGTATATCCAAAGGCTTAGAAGAAGATGTTACTTCTACCGAGCTTCTAGTTTTACAGTCAACAGACAGGAAAAGCCCAGCGGGGATAAAAGGAACTTAACCAGTTCTGTCTAATGCATACAAATCTACCTAAGAGCTCAAGGCACTGGAAGTACTCAATGTGCTACATTTATCTGAGTCTAAGATACAGAAATGGGTCTTCAGCCCACATGCCACATGTCCCATTTTGATGCCAAGTTAATATGAATTAAGAGACTGAGAAGAATAAACAAGGTCAGTCTGGGCTGGGCCAAGTTGAATCAACGTAAAATAATTGTCAGTATTTTCTGTCAGCAACACTGGTTTATCTTGGCTCAGGATTCTCAGCGCTATAGATTATAAAATGTTTTCAGTGGAACAGTTGGCAGACATTTTATTGGTTTTTCTTTGTTTTGTGAATGCTGGAAAAATTTCCATTGAGCATACATGATACTCGTGACGAAGCAAAACCGCTTTTTCAAACTTTTCTTTCTTCAAGTATGCAATGCACTAATACATTAGCAAACCAAATTAATCAAGAGGATCTTTGTCTGGAATCAAGAGGCCATAGAGCATACCTCGATGCATCTCGAGTACCTATGGGGCAATAAGAGTTAATTTCATTTTTCAAGGTGCTGTATGCAAACTGACTAATTGATTTTGTCGACAACCCTTTGAAGTTGGTAATGCATTATTTCAGTTTTACAGATGTAGAAATTGATAAAATTGATACTGGAACTTTGCACAGTGCCACACATATTTGCCTGCTGTTGCATTCTCTACATATGTGAAGTCTTCACTGGGCTGAGCAATGGCAATGAATGAGAAGGGAGGCTGCAGCAACCAGGCAGGTTTAGCACTGCTATTTAAGACCAGGTTTTGTTCCTGGTTAAAGAGAACCTTTGAAAAAACATTACCGATGGTGGAACAACACACAGAAGTGCCACGAGTGTGAGGAATGCTTATTTTAATTGGACAAAACACTGAAGAGTAAGAAATCTGTTTAATATTATATGGGTTTTTTTCACCCAAGACACAAAAGGGGTTGCAGTGAAGTAACTCTAATTCTATCTTTACACTGATTTTAATTCAAAATACACAAGCATGCTTCTGAGTTTAAATGTAACTCCCATTTACAAGAAGGGTCAGAGGGAGGATCTGGGGAACTATAGGCCTGTCAGCATGACCTCGGTACCAGGGAAGGTCATGGAACAGATCATATTGAGTGCTATCACACAGCACATGCAGGACAGCCGGGTGATCAGACCCAGTCAACATGGGTTTATGAAAGGCAGGTCCTGCCAGACCAACCTGATCTCCTTCTATGACAAGGTTACCCAGTTAATGGATGAGGGAAAGGCTGTGGATGTGGTGTACCTGGACATTTGTAAAGCCTTTGACACAGTTTCTCACAGTATTCTGCTTGAGAAACCGGCTGCCATTGGCCTGGACAGACACACCTTCTGCTGGGTGAAAACCTGGCTGGATGGCCAGGCCCAGAGGGTGGTGGTAAATCCAGTTGGAGGCCGGTCATGAGTGGTGTTCCCCAGGGCTCAGTGCTGGGTCCAGTCCGGTTCAATATCTTTATTAATGATCTGGACGAAGGGATCGAGTGCACCCTGAGCAAGTTTGCAGATGACACCAAGCTGGGTGGCAGTGTTGATCTGCTTGAAGGAAGGGAGGCGCTGCAAAGATATCTGGACAGGCTGGATCCGTGGGCTGAGGCCAACGGGATGAGGTTTAACAAGGCCAAATGCCAAGTCCTGCACTTCGGGCATAACAACCCCATGCAGCGTCACAGGCTCGGGGAGGACTGGCTGGAGAGCTGCCTGGGGCAGAAGGACCTGGGGGTGTTGGTTGACAGCCAGCTGAACATGAGCCAATGGCATCTTGGCCTGTATCAAAATCAGTGTGGCCAGCAGGACAAGGGAGGTGATTGTGCCCCTGTGCTCAGCACTGGTGAGACCACACCTCGAGTACTGTGTTCAGTTCTGGGCCCCTCACTACAGGAAGGACATTGAGGGGCTGGAGAACATCCAGAGAAGGGCGATAAGGCTGGTGAAGGGGCTGGAGAACAAGTCCTATGAGGAGCAGCTGAGGGAACTGGGGTTGTTTAGCTTGGAGAAGAGGAGACTGAGGGGAGACCCCATCGCTGTCTACAACTGCCTGAAAGGGGGCTGTGGCAGAGCGAGTGTTGATCTCTTCTCACATGTGACAGGTGACAGGACAAGAGGAAATGGCCATAAGTTGTGCCAGGGGAGGTTCAGACTGGATATTAGGAAGAATGTCTTTACTGAAAGGGTGTTCAGGCACTGGAACAGCTGCCCAGGGAGGGGGTTGAGTCACCATCCCTGGCGGTGTTTTAAAAACGGGGAGATGAGTTTTTAAAGGACATGGTTTAGCAGAAGATGTGTACAGTTGGACTTGATGATCTCAAAGGTCTTTTTCAACTGGAAGATTCCATGAAATAAAAACTTGTAGAGCAGTAGAAATATGTGCATAATAAGTACATAATAACAGGAAAGTTTTATTAAAAAATCCAAGTGACGATATCTACTTTTGTCTTCTATCATAATCACTTGTAGTAAAAGAAGATATATTCTAATTAAAATAGGAATAGTTCTGTTTGGGGCATGAGGACAAGGCAGATGGATAATAAGCTAAAAAAGATCCCAACCCAGCTTCACATACATCCTGACACTACCAACAAGTGCAAGAGATTTAAACCTCCAATGCATTATGGTGAAGAAACAGAATGACACATTGACAGGGAGGAAACCCACACCGCAGTTATCAATGCCATTGGCAGAGGAGCAAGAACAGCCATAGCTCTGTACTGACTCTAATGTGCTGGATTCTGGCACAGTTGCAGGCACTCACTAGTTGACTCACCCAGAAATAAGTTGTCCTACAGGGAGTCTACCTACAGGGATGCTACCTTGGTCCTCAGAACAACAGTGTCCATAGCTTCTAAAAAGACCCTCCTCGTTTACAGGCAGCAAAAGGGTTACGATGATCAAAATGTTTCCATAAATAGATAACAAGAATGATGAGAGGACAAGAAGTGCTAGGCTGTAACATATCAGACACTTGGCAGGAAAGAATGGCAATCGTCAACGACAAATGTAAGACAGAGATGAGAGCTTTGTCTTGTAAAATTTCTCACTGAACTGTGCGTTGTTGGTGGTATTTAACTGTTCTGTTCATGTTAAGAGTGAAAGAAATCGCGCAGTAAATAAAATGTCTCCGTTTGCAGTGTTGTCCTGAAATCTTTATCAGCCATAATTTGCTCCGAGCGTGTGTGTGCACCGTTCAGAAAGTTGACTACAGTTCTCTGCTGACAGCCACACTATTGCTACTTCCATAAAATCTCATGGAGTTAAGTCAGGTTTCTCTGTCTGTAAAACATACTTTAGTCTCAAACTAAGTTCTCTGTTTTCTGACTGCAAAGCAAGAAGAGAAGTCAGACTTTGCCTCGAGTAAGTTCTCAAAGCAATAAAATCTTGAGATTATTTTATGAATTATTATTTTGGTTTCAGCCTTTTTTTGTCCCTGTCTCCATGCCAGGCTACTGCTTTCCTTGTTAGACAAAGGAGATGATGATGTGAAGAGTTACCTGAAGTAATTTGTTAATCATGCAGACTGAAAGCTGTCCTTCTATTACACATATGCAGATGTCAGGCTACCTGAAGGGCATCAGTAACCAGGTTTATTAAGTAAGTTAAACAGAAATGTCTTCTGTTAGTCTTCACAGGGAACTTGCCTAGGGCTTCTGCCTAGGTGTAATTCATGAGGTATGCCTCAACTGTCCCAAAACAAAAGTTCTGTTAATGTTGAAATATAAGAAAGAAAGAAGTCCAGGTATGTACTGGAGATGAGCTTCCAGAAATTTGGGTGAGATACAGATTTGGGACATTATCTGGGTCTGACAGGGGTGGTGGTGTTAGAAATGCAATTAATTTGGTGTGACTAGTTGGTACAAAGATGAAAAGCCAAGACAGACAACAAAAGACTCTGGGAAAGAAGAAAGAGCAGCTGTTGAGTACTCTTGCTGAACACTTGCAAAGTCCTGTCATGGCATCTCACAGAGGCACCACGGGAACCACTGCTTCCCAGAAGATAGCAGAGCCTGGGAGTACTTGAATTCATGCAGACCAAGTGCATGAGCAGTGCTAATGGCTTTCTGTGGTTTAGAATTAACTCGTACAGATGAGGTTGGGGAGTTTGTATTGCAAAATTATTGATGTTGAACACTGATGCTCAACTTGCAAAGAACAGATTGCTTGTAGGTTGGAAGGGAACTCTGGAGGTGATATGGCCCAATGCTCTTCTCAAAGCAGACTCAACTCTTTGGTTAGATCCAACTTCAAGGTTGCTTCAGCTCAGGTCTGTGATCCAGCAGGGCTCACACCGGATAACAACAGAAATAAACCATCAGCACTGATGAGCATCCAGAAGGTCAGAAAGACAACAGCAGTACATTCCACCACATTAAACTCAAACAATATTCAGGGGTCCAGATTTGAGCTGACTCTTGTCGCATCACGAACGACGACATTTGCTGCAGGAAGTCATGGTATGCCAACATGCAGGGGATGAAGCAAACAAAAACTGAAGATTTATTTTGCTCCCCAGACTCCAAATCAAGTCCTCAGAGACAATAGCTTAAGGATTTAAATGATGCTGAGGAGGTAAATGAACAAGTTGCCTACAGGAATAAATATAAAGCATGGCTGAAGTTACTTGGCCAAGGCAGGAAGCTGTATTATGCACAGGTTTAGGGAACAGAGAAGAATAGTAGTAAATCTATTTTAAAAATGGAATTTTCTTTTTTGGTTTTCTTGAGGGGAAAGACTTCAGAAATTAATAGGAAATTATTCAGGATGTACGTTTATCTTGCTGGTGAGCAGAATACATAAATACCAAAGACTAGCACTAAACAGCATGAGAAATGGAGAAAGTCAATAATGAAACAAAAAATGACCAAGCCAACAAACAACGAAGGGCCTTTACAGGAGAGAGGATGTGTCCTGATTATTGATTTTGAAACTGCAGGTAGCGTTTGGAGGCTTGGAAGAAGTGGACAGTGGAAATCTCATATATGAATTTGTGATGTAGGAAATGGGTTAGAATAATAATGTTGCTCTGCACCACTAAGATGCTCAGCTGCAAGCACTATACAGCTGCAAATTCATAAACTTCACTGCATTTTAGTACAGTGTTGTTGTCGTCATCTTTCAAGTGAATTCACCAATGCAGCAGAAGGCAAATATGATTTAATTTTGGATTCACATGTTGGATCACTTTAAAGAAATTTCCTCAAGTGCTGTGTAACCATCTACCCATTATAAACTACGTCCTCTGCTGATGTCTCAGATATAGCAGCCAAAGCTCCAGCAATGATGGAGTATCTTGACCAGAGAGATGAAATATTGCAATGACTGCAGAACTGATAACGTCCCTATTTATATATGCTCCTAACATGCAGAACTTCCTTTTGGTTACACAAATTTCTTCACATGAAGTGAGGAATTTCTTCACATCAAGACTGAGGCAGACTTGGCAGCAGACATATAATAGAGAACAAACTTCCTGAAACTGGAGGCAAAAGAAAAGCATAGTTACCTGCTTGTAACCAGCTGTGGTTTTTTTTTTAAGCACAGAGCAGAGGCTGTTGGAGTCACCTGTGCCTCGGCAGGTGACATTCCTAGCCAGCTGGCATCGTCATAGGGCGTGCCTTTAAAACTCAAACTCATGTTGGCAGGCTTCAAGCAGCTGTGGCCAGCCCAGGAGGTGTAAGAAGTTTTTTTCACAGCTCTATAAGCAGCAACCAAAAACTCCAGGCACTCCTGGTGGAGGTCAGCTGCCAGTGTTGGGTGTCAGCGGGCAGAGGACTTGGTTGTGTGGGTGGAGAGCTTACTTTTTGCTCACCAACCTGGCAAGAGGCAAACAAAAGCCTCGGGAAATCCCAGCATTATGCAGCAACTTTTGGTGACCCACCTGGGCTGCTCTCTGGGCTGGTGCAGGCTAATGCAGTCAAGCCAGAGAGCCTGGGAGTAGAAGTAAAGTTGAACTCTGCAATCTCTCAAGATGCCCGATGAAGGCAGACGCGGGACTGGCAGAGACATGTGAGTCACAGCAACCTCCGAAAGGGAAAAGGTGAGCTAAAGGGAAGGATAGGGGCTTTATACCTTGGGATCAGAGGCACACTGGGATTGGTCTCTGCTATAGTGCTTTGTAAAAGGAGCTCCTGCTACCAGAGCACTTGGAAAGTCCTCTGTTGTCAATACAGTTTCCACCTTTATTACTTGTCCATATCAATACAGCGCTATCTCCATCCCAAAAGTTGAGAGAATAATTGTGCACTATATTTTGTTTCTTTTCTATCAAGAATGCATGAAGAAAAAGAAGAGATATATATACTTTTTTCATCTCTGCAGAATAGTTGTTTCATCATAATTTCATCTGTTGCAAGGTGGTACACAAGTTCACTAGCAACAAAAGCACTGGGAAAAAACCCCCAGACATCAGACTCAGTAAAACCCCCAGTCACCTGTTATTTCTCCTATAATGGGTAAGTTCCAGATTTTAATCAACTTTGGAAGAAGGGCACTCTTAAAAAATCAACTCAGGAATTTCGATCCCAAGCTAGCAATCAGCTTACAGAAATCTGTAAAGACCATGTTAAATTTTTAAAAGTTCCATTTATCACCTGTAACTGTTAATTTGCTGCATTTCCACTGCTGTACTTCTCTCTTCTGCACATTCAACAATGAAGGCTACATTTGCCCAAATGTCTTAATTAAAAAATTGGTTGTGCCACTGCGTGTTAAGTGCTTGTGAACAGTTTATGTTTCTGGAGATGGCTTTGTGTTATGCCCTTCTGGCTTCCAAATTTTCCTTAATTCGTGCTTAGCATCTTAATGTTTTATTGTGTTTAGTGTTGGATGCAGATGACGACTGAGGTTGTTGGGAGAGTTCAGAGTATCAAACGTATGTATTTAAAAAGTATTTTAGTTAATTTTTCTCCCCTCCTTTCTTTTTTTATGTTATGGAAATACATAATTTTCCTTGGCATCTTTGACAGACACACAAGTTCCCTGTGTACCCTTTCTTGTACCACTCACATGTGGGAGCAGCTCTGTGCTGGCAACCTGATGGCTGGATCGGACGGAGGTGGGTTGTGCTCTCCACCAGGCTCTGAAGGGCAGTCAGTGAAAGCTTTGTGAGATGGGTCTTCTTCGTCTGACTGTCCCAGAAGTTCTGTTAGGAAGAATCAAGACATGATATCAAGTTACTTAAGAGTACCAATCAAGCTGCCAACTGTTTGCCTTAGATGTCAATAAGTACAAGAGAGTCTTCTCCTGTTATGGATCAAACCAAATGGAAAATCATATACTTAAGCGGTTTTCATCCTTGACTTTTCTCCTTGACAACAAAACCAAGTAGCTAACACCAAACAACAATAACACATTGAAGAGGGTTTTTTTTGGAAGGGAGGGAGTGAGTGTTGGCTTTAGCTAGTGAGGAGGCAATGACTTCTCTAAGTTGTCAACTACAGAAGGTTTAGCTGGCTGCCACGGGCTGCAGCATGTGAGTATTTCACTCTTGCCGTAGGTAGGGATCAGAGTCTTATCAATTAGACCGTTCCCCCACAAGGGTATGCGTAACCCCTTCTTTTAAAATTAAAGAACTTCCTTAGTTTTATTTCAAAATATTTTGGCTCACAATCAAGATCTGAAGGAAGGACCTGCAGTTCCTGACTTCCAGTCTGAGCCCTCCAGTGAAGGAAATTGTTTGAAAATACCCAAACCACTTAAAAATGTAGAAGAGGAATTGCATAATCTAGGTGTGAGACTTTAAACAAACAAACAAACAAACAAACAAATAAATAAATAAATACTACCCCAGGCTAGTAGAGTTTAGATTAAGGAAAAAATCCTGTTACAGATAAAGACTTTAACAGATCTTTTGCAAAATCTTAAGACTCTTGCGTTTTTTCTTGTCTAATCCTGATTTTCTCCCCTTGTTCTCTGCCTTCCCAGATCCTGTATAAGCTAATCTGCACAATACCCACGGCAACACCATAGGCAGTGCAAAGTATAGAATATTCTTGCAAGCACTGCCATACTGCTAGTTTACATTTTGGCTGTAGACCCAGAATGCTCACTGGCTTAGGAGGGCAAATCCACTTGCAAGCGTTTCTGAATCTCCGAGTCCTAAAAAGCTAATACTGTAAGATTGCTGCAGACTATTTCTACTCTTCATACTACTTACATTTTATTAACATCTGCAGTGCGAGAGAAGGTGAAGTGTGGCAACTGACTTGGCTTTCTCAGGTAACATATTCTCCACCTGTGCTGCTTTCCCACACATGGAGAATCACTGAAAGCGACCAACTCAGTCAGGGACAACACACTTCCAAGCATGCACATTATATTGCAATAAATAAAGGAGATAAACTGACCCTGGTGCAAATTCTCCTCCACCTAGAACAAAAAATCCAAAGAGAAAAAAAGGATAGGAGAAAAAAAGGTGTGTTGAGCAATGCTTTATTTCTAGAAAACTCAAATTAAGGGCAAGTAAAGTGGGTTTCTCTGGAGATGTCTCCTTGGAGCCTGTTGAAGAGCAAGTGGCTGAGAGAAGAATGGAAGCAATACAGAGAACTTAAAAAACTGCAGGAGAAAATGGTTTTGACATGTGCAAATAACTCTGGGAAAGGGCTTAAACAAAATTCCTATTGATGTGTATGTAGTCCACTACAGCTCTCATGGGACAAACTTTGATATCCTCTGCTTGGGAACACAGCTCTCACTGCCATGCTTCCACCCGGGAACTGAGTCTTTGGTCCTGAAAAGCCTCCCTCTTCATTTGGCCTTAGCTTTTAAGGAGGGAAATGTTACACCTTCTAGTTTTCTAAATGTCATAGCTGAGGTGTACAACATGAGTCAAGGTAGTGTAATTTTATTTTTCCTCTTTTCTTTTGTTCACCTATTCAGCAATGTCTAGGGCCTACACGACTTATCTCCTTAGAGTTACAAATTTTCACCAATATATGATGTCTATGGTTTCTCCTTAGACATCGCTCCTGAGCCTGACTTAGCTTCAAGGAGCAGTGGCATTTCAGAACATAAAACCCTGAGAGATGCTGAGAGAGGAATGTGCCCTCGGAAAGCAAACAAGGTAAGACTGGGTCAGCTTCGACATAATTTCTTTCCATTATTCTGTTGACTTGCATTTTCTCACACCTGCTGAGAACCAGATCTGAACACATCACAGTCTTCTCAAACACTTCAGTCTAAACCACACGCGTGCTCTGGGTGGGACCTAGCGGTTTTGTAACATGAAGCGGGCTACAATTTGAATGTATCCAGTCCTCATGTGGCATATTTCTAATATAAGAATGCTATGAGCAATTATAAATGTGGCCTCTAACTTTGATAGTTTGTGCTGTGGGTGTACTATGGCTACACCTTGTTAAATAATGCTACTGGATCTGTAGGAACCTGATGGAAGACAGAGCAGTGTGTCACAAGCAAGCATATGTGTAGCCAATATTGAGGGATGAAGGGGGTTCATTCTTATGGGACTGCAAATAGATTTCTTTGCACTTTCATATGTAAATTAAATATCTGAAACTGACTTCAAGTTACGAGGACTGAACCTATTCTAGTCTGTGTATACCACTACAGCATTGCAGTAGAACATTAGATAGGATCAGATGCCAGTTCAAAGCCACAAAACCATCTGATACGAGCTCTAGAGTGAAGCAATAAACATTTTTGTTGTGGAACATTGGACTGTGTTCCCTATGAAAAATGCTACAGCAGGAAAAATAAATGAACAACAAATACTGTTTAAACAACACAGCCCTACCCAAACCAGAGGCAACATATCCCACATATAATTAAAAAGGGAAGGATTTGGGCAGCGATGTCATGGAGCTGGGAGAGGGTGGTGGTCCTCATGTCTAGATGAGGGTTCCGGCTAGGTTTTGGTGCTTGATAAAGACTTGACTTTGTGCTAGCATTGGAGGTATCACAAGTTGGACCTAAAATTTCTTATTCAGGTAATCTAGGATCTTTCTTTGGCTTACTACACAACAAATTCCTGCTGGTTTTAATTCTAACCTAGTATTTGTTTATCATGTTAGGATCTGGGGATTTGAATCTGAATTTGAATTTTAAAAACTTGAGAGTTGGTATCACGGCGAGCGTTGTTTCATCATTAAAGTAATTTATGAGATGCAATAATATGAATTATATGGTGCTGAAAACCTTTATCTACAAAATCCCATTTGTCATGATCAATATTCGGATAACGTTGAACACACACAACCACACAAGGCACATTCTGCATTTCCAAAATTTGCTGATAGCTGCTGTCACTACATCAAGCACTCATTCGAAATAGCCAAGTATGTTTCTTTACAAGTCTGCTAGAACTTTACTACGCTTTAATGAGCAGGATGCATTCTGAACCCTATACAAAGGTGATGAGATCTCATGACGTCCCTGCTCAAATATGTGTAACTACTTAATAATATCTATTCTCTTTTGGACCTGGGTCAGCAAATCAGAAGCTGTTTCCATTCTCCAGTATCCTCCACTGGACTTTCAGGGATAAAAACGCATTTTCAAATGTGTAATCCCATTGTAAAATGAAAATCTTTTAATAGCGTTTGCAAAATTGACAGTGCTACTTAACAGAAGCCCTTAAATTATTTACAAAGTAGCAGCTGCTCTTGTAAAAATGTAGCCTTTATTGGGCATGAAAAATAAACTAGATGATAAGCAAGAGATAAGCCATTTGACTTCTTCTTTGTGTGCCTGGCATGGGATGCAGAGCCAATTCTGTACAATCTGATGTTTACAGAGCAATCTTAATGTACGACCTCCTTAGGCAACAGGGACACAAGAAGCCTTTAAAATGCTGAAGCAAGCATTTAATCATAACTCTTCATGCTGATCTTTGAAAAATTCAATAAGTAAAAAAAAAATGTAACTCCTTCTAAAGATAAAATATCAGTTTTTTGCTTCAGGAGTTGCAAACATATCCCAATGAACTTCCAGTGAACCACACAGACTTCAGACATACAGCTCTTTTTCTGAGAAAGAAAAAAAAAAAAGAAAAAGAAGTAAATAGTAGAGTTTTTCTGAAAGGAAGAAATCAAGGGTCTGAAGAAATGCAAATTGTTAAGCAAAGTGAGTGCTGAAAACCGGTATAATTTAGTAATAACCCAATCAATCACACTTTGTTTTCTTGGCATGTAAACAAACTCTTTTTTTCACCTGAATAGCTATTTCCATGTGAATATGTTCCTATCCTCTTTTCTTATGCATTAACTTCTTCCTTTTTTTATTTTAATTTTTTATTTTGACCAGTTGAAATCAAGCTCTCTTGCTTCTGTGAGTTGTGCTTCATGGTTTGGGGTTTTTTTTTTTGTTATTAAGGCAAATAACTGCTACAGGAGGCACGAGACTGAACACCTCATGCATTATCAAGTTGCTTCACCTTAACTCTTCCCCAGGTTTTCTCAAACTACATCGCAGATATTTCTAATGCCAATGAGTAAAACTCTTGGTATCAAAATCAGTGGGAAATTCCATTGGTGTCTTGAGTGTGGTCAACTCTTTTTTCTGGCTACAATTTTTACAAGTTTTCCTTGAAAATGTCTTGCTAAATAAACAGATTCTAATAAAATTGTCCAGTTCCAAAAAATTCCTGCAGGAAACCCACACAACTTTGGTTTTGTGCGTGGAAAAAAATAACTAACCCTCTCTGCTTCTTTTTGTCTTGTTTTCCATGACTTCTTATTTTGAGATGACTTTTGTGTTGTTTTGTTAGTTCCTAGCACTGACATGTTTTCATTTGACAAATATAAATTGTTGAAATATTGTTTTTATAGTACTTTTACAAGTCATTGAGAACAGCTGTTACTGCTGAGAGTGCTGGAAAAGGCACATTAAATCAGAATCTCTCCCATTTATGTGGTAATTTAACAATTTGATACCTGAGAAGATAAGGTGCTTCAATCACTATTAAGTAGAAGCAGCCCTTAGTGGTAGCATAACGTCATGATTTCACTAGCTGGATATTACGCATATTAGCAGCAGCAAAACTGTTTCAGTACGTGTGCCAGGAAATTCAAGAATTAAACCAAAAGTTATGTGATAAAACTAAAAAAAGTAGTTAAGAGTTATAAACAACTCTTTTTTTTTTTTAAGCATAGACAGTTCTATTTCACTTTGCAGTCTTCTGCAGCTTGCAGTAAAACGGCTTTAAAACTTTCTGCAAATGTAAATGCCAAGTCTTTACTAGCTCTGGCTGAGATATCAATCTCTACTACTCATTTGCTCTGTTAGAACCATACACAAAATTAAGCTAACCACTATCTAGGCCAAATAGTTCATTTTATATTTCCCTGGAGCCTAAGTAATCAGGTTCCTTAAGTAGCACCAACGTTATTTAATTTCTTTTAAAAAGGCATATCTTACAAGTTGATCCAGAATTGGCAGTACCTGTGACAAGTCCTCAACTGAAAGAGACTTAACAACCAAGGGTTTGTTTCGATTCCATGCCCTTTCACTTCAAAAGCTTGACTAGTGTCCCAGCAATAGAAATCTTGCATCTCTAGATTTTATTGGGTTTTCTGAACCATGTGAATATTGCCTTGTAATCCTGCAGGGTGCGAGCAGTTCTCCTCTCACCTGCCGATGCATGGTAACAAGCTGGGGTGCCAAGACACAGGATGAGCAACCTGAAGCTGCTATTGCTCAGTAATCACAGCAGGTACAGGAGGAAGGGCATTGCTGGTGACTGTGCTTTTTCTTTGTTTGGTAAGTGGTACTTTAGACCAGGTCTTTTTTTTTTTTTTTTTGGTTCATTTTAAGTGACTATCTGGAAATACCTGTTCTAAAGGAAAGCTGGGCAAAAGCTGCAACATTCCCATTGTCTGGGGTGAAGGCTGCAGCAGTGGAAATGTGGGTGCGTGCTCCTGAGCATCTCAGCAAAAGCATTCATGGAAGAGCTGATTATTTTTAAGCGATGCTCTAGAGTCTCCGCAGAGGCAAAAGTGCCTCCGGCATTGCAAGCCCCAACCCACAACAGGCAAAGCAGGCGCTGCCGAACTTGCGTGTTTCTTCAGCTGCTCTTCCTGACGCCCCTGTACGGGGCACACCCTCTGCTTGGCACTTCCAGCCCAAGGAGCGAGCAAGCGTCTCCACTCCCGGCTTCTGCCCTCCAGGCATCCAGAGCAGGGAGATCTGCCGGCCAGACTGGAGGCAGGTAGGCTCGGGGGAGAAGAAATACATTTTGGGGGGTTACTTGAAAGAGAAATACATCTGCAAACACAAGATACAGAATGGAAGCCTGCAAAAAAATGCTGCCAGCTGGAAGCTGGCCAAACTGATAAAGCAGAAAAGAAATTGAGGGTTAAATGTTTTGGATGCTGAAGGCTTGGAGTTCAAAGCAAAGCTCAAGGAAACTCCCAGCCACCAAGTCCATACAAAGAGGCTCTAGGCAAACACAAGCCTTCTGCAGGACAGTTTTCCCCTAAACAATTTTCAAAAGGGAATAGTTTAGATGAACGGTTAAGGGATATCTATTACCACCTGGGAGCTCTTGTGCAAGGGAAACACAATGCCCACAGGTGAGCTACGGCTGAGGGGCAGGAGGAGCTGCTTTCCACAGGGAAACTGATGAGAAGTGCATCTGCCTACACTGGGTTGGAAGAACAACATGTAGCTGTGGATGTATTTTTATTGCTTGGTAGAAAGAGGCAGAAGGCTCCTTTAGGCCAAGAAGTGAGAGAAAGCAGGGTAAAGCAGGGGGTCACTCTGCCTTCCTGGAGCATCAGCTCCTGTCCAAATCAGGAGGGGGGTACAGTACCTGAAGGCAACCCAGTTTTCACCAGGTATATAAGGACTGAGGGACTGAAGATAGAAACTCCTGCCTAAATGTCAGGGGGACAACATCATTAGCAGGATGCTTCCTTGTCCAAAGAAAAATCTCTGTTTTGAGACTGCATGGGCTACTGTTCTCCCTGCAGTGGATCTGGGGTAGGAAAGCCACTTTTTTTCCACTGGACCAAGAAGCTGTACTCAAAACAGAGGATGGGATAACTGGCCATGTGTCTCTCTGATATAAACTCTCTGTACCAGGTCTTTCTGGTGGTTTTGTGACACAGACCCTGCTTTTCCAGCACTGACCCTAGAGGCTATACAACAAGACCACCCTGGTCTTCAGACAGCCCTTTTTTTAATCAACTGAGGTGAGAATCCTTTATAAATGACGTCTGCATCATTATCCCATGCTACAGTGGGGCACGAGAGTGGCATGAGAACAGCAAGGCACGGCTGCATAACACTAAGGCTCTTAGTGCAGGAATTACATTTACAGGTGGGGAAGTCTTAGCCGTAGTATCAACACTTTTTGAACAGGTGCATAACTATGCCATAGTGCTGGAGCAAGGCTAGAGTTCAAGAGTTAGCTAATTGTATCTCTCTCAAAAAGGAATTGCCTCAGACCAGTTAATTTGTCAAGATAACGAATTGCAGCAATTCTCCTCATCTGGAGCTGGGCCACTAACACTGATCTGAACTGTATTTAAACTCTTGATGACAGAGACTGAAAAAGATATTGCAATACTGGAGGTACAGGTTCCTAAAGCAAAACTGCATGTACAGCTGGAGTTGAGAGGCAGCAAGGGCATGCGAGTACACATCCTGCATATCCCTGAGATATGAAGAAATTCCCCGGGGCGCTGACTCTGGTGCCTGGGCAGGCAGAGTTCATCTCGAATCTTTGGGAATGATTGAGGTCCAAAAAGGATAATGCAGTACCCATCAAGTCTCAATTTCTGCTATATGAGATAACACAACACAAGCAGAAATTTTACATCCTCCCTTCCAAAAAAAAAAAAAAGAAACAGAAGAAACAGACCCCAAAAGTGCTGATTTGAAGTTATTGAAGGTTTTCTGGTAGCCACAAGAAAAAAAACCCTCTGTGGACCTGACTGTGATTCTTATAGCACTGTATCCTCCTAAATCCCAGGTTGCTACTGCATTTCTCTGCAGCAGTAGAAATGAACAAGTTTGTAGAAGAGGAAAAGCAGAAGAAAGCTTCAGTAAAAATGCAGGCTTAGCCCAGTGACTGTCCTTTATTTCTGCTGAAGGTGAAGCAGACACGCAAAAGGAAACGATGTATGTTCTTGTGTCAAACCTTCTCAGATGTTTCCTTCCCCTCAAGAGAAATGCAGACCAGAATAAATCCTGTACCTTGAGTCAGGAGAAATGAAAAGAATCAGGGATGAGCCATACCATCCCTGAAGGATGTTCCAGACATGCTTAAGTTGAGGAGCAGAACTAATATTTCCTGGGCTGCACTGGGGTGCTTCTCCAACGAAGCCAGGACAAAGCCTCTGCTGCCACTGGCACCTCCTATGAGTGGAGCGGGACACACTGAAGTGTCTTCCATTTGTGCTCCAGCACTTTTTTTTAGTGCTAGAAAATGCAGAATTGTTTTCAGAAGTTATTTCACGCTATTATGTTAAGCAGAAATAATTTCAGGTAAGAGAGAGAAGTACGGAAGACCTTTGACACAGATAACCTTACTCTTGCCTTGCATTGGCACACTCTGTTCGCAAAAAGGATGTACTGAAAACAAAATTGCTTGTTGATGACTGTGGAACTATGTCAGTGCCTTGAAAAGCATCAACAAGTGAAATTAGCCAGACAGCTCATTTTTAAATATTCATGCTGAATGGTCTGCTTAGGAATGAAATTACTTTCTTTCTCTTGTTATTCAGAATAATCATTCTCTACCTGTAAATCCACTTAATTTAGAAAAGCAAAGTGGCTTTTATTTTGGAATAAGTGCATCCACAGGCAGAGTTCTTTCAAAATTGCTAATCTGGTCATTGCCACATGTAAACAAGCTCTTGTAAATTGATGGGGATGTTAAAGAACTCATGAAGGTATGGCCCAGGCCTTCTTACTCAATTTGCAAGCGTGCACTTAGACCCACCTTCCTCAGGGCTATTATGGTGATCAACAGAAGTTACTGAGAGCCAGGTTCAATTTAAAAAGCATAGTCAGACATTTGAAAAAGAAATGAGCTTTTGAAAACTGTCTTCTCTGGTTGTCCCCTCAGGTTCCAAGTCTGTCTTGCTTGAGTTGATCCTCACCTTTAAATACCGCAGTCAACTGGTAATCTGGGGTTTAGTAGATATCAGAAATGTTGATTGCTCATAAGATTGGGTCTAAGGCTAGTAGGGGCTGGAGACAAACACGTGCAGCCTCTTCTAGAGTAAGCGAGTGACTGATAAAGGGTAACTGTACGGTACTTGCAGCTGGCTTCTCGGCTTTGGTTGCAGTAGAAAAGTCTGGCTGTGTGCAGATCACAAAGAGAGGCTTAAATGTTAAGATAGACAATTATATAAAGAGTGGATCTTTGCAGGATTATGCATGTCGTCTTGTGCAATGTGTAGGGTGCTTATCTGTTTTTCTTCCCAAGACATTTCTGCTGCTGGAGTGTTCCTGGGAAAGAAAGGGCCACCTCAGTCTGGAAATCTGGGCTGAGGACGCTCTGACTCTGTTCATGGTGGCTTAGTGCATGTGTCCACACAGTGTGGCAGCAGCAAGAGCTATGTGGGAGATGCAAAGTGACCTAGATCAGCACCCCGAATTCCTGCAGTTGCACTAGTTGATCCGTCCTGTGCAAGTGTGATGTGAGCCAAATACCACTCATGTTAGAGACTGACCTTGTTTTCTTGGACAAACTTGTGTAAAAATGGATATAAAAACACTCTTGACACCTCACAGGATGTTGTGAGGCTTAATTAAATGTGCGCAAAAGCATTTTGAGATCCTTAGATGAAAGATGTTTTTATAAATGCAAATTATAATAATTATGGCTACTAACCACCATCAGCTACTGAAACAATTAATTCAGGTTGCCACAGGCCATCACAACAACATGTGCAAAGAGGCATCAGACATTTAATGACATATGTGTTGCGTGAGAACTCAAAGCTGTAAAAATGCTATAAACAAAGAGGAAAAAACTAGACACTTGGGGCTTGTCCCTTCCTTGTGTGGTTGGTGGAAGTTTCCCCTATTGCTTCCATGACCCCCCTGTTTGCACTGTGACTTGTCCCCAAGAAGAGCGCACCTTAACATCAGTGGGATAATTTTAAGTCCCTATGATTTTTATATTTAACATTGCAAGGAAACTCGAAATGATTGCAAATGGCTTGGCTCATAAAAAATTGGGAAATACATGAACATCACTGTTTTCTGCTAATTCAACCTCTCACCCCCCAGCCTGACCCCAGCCTGCTTGTAGCATCACAGAAACAGAGTCGGCTACTGGGTATTATCCAGCTGACTTTGCAAGGGTGAAAACAAAAGCTGGGCAATCAAGATGTGTCTGGCCAAATACTTAAAGGCCCAGTGCACACATTTATCTGACAACTGACTGAAATTTGAACTATTTTGCTCAGCCTTTCTTGTTACTTCAAAACTGATTTGGGCTTAAATAGCTAAAACCTACAGGTGTTTAAATGCTCTCCCTTGTCAGCAGAACAGCCTCATCAGACAGGGTCTGAGGATGTGGTCAGACTGGAAGAGATATCCAAAGACCCCACAGGTGAATCCCAGAGAGCAGGCCAGCCCACCTGTGCCCCTCAGGCTTATTTAATTGCTCACCTCTAAAGACTAAAATTCAGAAGAGCAGTAGTTACTAAGCAGCCAACTTACCAAAGCAATTAGGCTAAATGCACTGCAGCTAGAAATTTAAGCAATGCACTGAATTTAATTTGAGAATTCATGGTCATAAGACTGAAACCTTTAACTTTTAACCTAGCAGCAAATTAGATCAGCTTTCTGATCAAGTGAAAAATTCTATGCTATTGAAGTTTGAAAAGTGTGAAGTACACACTTATTGAAAGTTCTTTTTCTTTTTATTTAATGAAGAAAACCCTGGGACCAGTTAGTTGCCTTATCCAAATAATGGAGAAATGGAATACTATCTGTAAATAAACCCCAAATTACAAACCAGTATCACTTTCTGGCCTCTGCCAGACTAATGTGCTCATAGCCAGGGAGGTTCAAGGAAGAAAAGTGTTACTCACGCTGAAGGATTGTATAGATTAAATTTACCCCAATATCAACAAGCTGCAGAGTTTAACAGGAGCAAGATTTCAATGTACCAAAACTGAAAATGCTTATGTTTTTCAATCTCTTTAAAAATACTTTTTATGCTTTAAGTTGGGAATTGTTTGGATAAGATTTCATAAAACAAGGGCCAAGTTTTTATGGGGGCTGTGTGTGTTTCTGCAAGGAAAACGAGCAACACTGGTGCCATGTGTCAAAAACATGCTACACAGTAGGTACCAACACATTATTCTAAACCTTTAGAGTCTAAATCTTTATCAGGATGTGATACACTCATGCACACATATACATATGCACACACAATATGCATACTACTCACATCTTGTTACTAAGCTCTCTTAATGACACTTATGCAGTGCTCTGTTCAGTGTCTCTTGGCTAAATCCTACAATACAAGATAAAACTTGGAAGCGTTTTCTAAATGTACCTTAAGGCACTAAGACACAAAAGAAGTTGGGGTATTAGAGCATGTCTTGTTTTAACCATCTCCTGAGTTCCCTGACTGACACTCTACAATTCACAAGAAAGGTGTGGCTAATAAAGCAACTGAAGCAGAAATAAGGGCAGCTCCTCCCTGATGGACACTTATGGCCCATCACTCACCCATCCCAGCGCTTCGTTGCCCAGACTTGCTGATAACCAGCAGCACATTCTGTGGTTCAGGTGCCCAAAGGCCTCAGAAGCCAATGTGACCATACCAGCATCTGAAAATTCTGACTGATGGGTTGACACTTTCCTTTCCATGCCTTACCATTAGAAGAACCTAATTTAGAGGGAAACCATAAAGCTTTGGAAAGGGGACACACTACACTTTGTGTGCCTTTTCGCAGGAGAAATGCGGCCTTGTAGAGTCAGCGGGTTTTCATTCGCAGGCTGTTCCTTCCACTCCCTGGAAGATCTCCATCTGACTGGTAACCCTCAATTACAGAGTGGTATGAATACTAGGGTGGTAATTTCTTTTTAAACCTCACAGAGTTGGTTGACACTATATACTCCCTTCTGCAAACACAAATACTGTCTCTCTGCATATTTAAATAAACTCCATCAGCTGGAGCAGCAGCTGTGGATGCCGCTTGGGAAGCTCAAAGCCCCAGAGAGAGCTGTGGGCAGCTCCTGGCATTGCTTGCGCTTCTGAAGGTAACTAGGAGGAAAGTCCACGGGAAGCAATTCAAAGATCTGATGCTGGGAAAAAAATTACCATGGCTCCTGCTGGAGTCCTCCCAACACCCCATTCCTTTCCTTTCATGCTCCTCTTCTCCTCTAAGTAGACAACAGGAGTTTGGAGATAAGATTCTGTCTCAGAGACATGCTCACCTTTCTAGAATTTTTTTTTTAAAGAGAAGGCAATTAACCTTGACTGCATTCTCTGACATCTGTTGAATACAGTGGTTCTTGTCAGCCACTCCTTTCATCACTGAAAGTGCATTTTAGAATAGAAAATAACAGTAACATATCGTATCATTTAGATTGCCTTTAACATCATGAAGCCCAACCCTTAACCTAACACTGCCAAGCTCACCACTAAACAATGTCCCTAAGCAATCCATGTATCCATGGAAAGCAATTAATGTTCAATAGGGAAAGTCTGCCCTTACAAAGCATCTTTCCACATTCCTGCATTGCCACAGAGATCTTTTTCTTTCACTACATGCCTCCACCTGTTCTCACACAGAGATGCATCACCCAGAGATCTTTACTGTCTACCTGGTTATTGCTGTGTTCTTGTAGCCCTTCCTTCCAGTCTGACCCTGCTCTTTTCTGGGACTTAGGGTGGAGACTCTTACTTGCACTTCACATTCTGTCAGACATTTTTGGACTATTTTAGGCTACAGCTGGGAACTCAACCTATTGAAGGGAGAAGGGATCAGTCAGAAGGAAACTGTCACCACGATCCTTTGTGATTGGCTTGAAGTAATACTATCTCTACAAGAACAGTGCTCGGTTTAAAGCAGGCTTAGAGGTCTCTGCTCCTCTCAGGTCTATTTTACTGATGATTTTGTTGCAAAATCAGCAAAAGAATCTTTGGACTCACCTCAGTTAACTCTGGTGCCATGTGAGCAGGTTGTGCCTGGCCCTGGAGCCTGGTGGGGCCCCAGTGCAGCAGAGGGTACAGCCAGCAAAAATAGCCAGAGCTGGGGGTTTCTCTAACTGCTGTCCCAGGTGGCATTGCAATCTGCTCCATTTGTGCCAAAACCAAAACCAACAACTTGGTCTGAAACCATATGTAAAAATAAGAAGCTCTTAAATTTACATATCTGAAATCAAAATAGTAGGATAGCAGGAATTTTCAACACCTCCCCTCCCCGTACCAATATAAAGAAAGGTTTAATCACTGCTATTTAAAATAGTACAAAGTGAAAGAGAGAGAGGGTGCAAGTAAACTGAAGTATAGGAAACAGCTTTCTAGGAAAGCTGAGTAGCATAAAGAGTGGAAGAACATTGTCGTGGCAACTCAATATGAAAATGGTCAAGGATTACTTCACAATCTTGTATTAGCATGTGCCTGGAGCTTTTTAATCAAGTACCTTTTCTATTCCTAATGCCAAAACTGACAATATTCAAGACACATTTGGACAACGCTCTCAGACACACGGTGTGAATTTTGGGGTTGTCCTATACAACATTGAGTTCACTCGATGATCCTTCTGTGTCCCTTCCAACTCAGGACATTCTATAATTCTATGATTCCATGCCTATAATTCTCCATTACATAAAGACAAGGTCAAACCGGCGCATGGATTTTTCTTTCCCCACCTCCAACTTGAAATGGGGCAGTGCTACCCAATTCTGGAAGTCTTTGCTTTCATAAAGAGAATTGCAGCTATCCAGCTTGGGGAAATTGTAGCAGATATGGTACCTGAGGATCCTTGGCTTGGCTAGGATTACTCTGGGCTTTGCTCAGTGCTAACCACTCCTGTGTCATGCAGTTACCAGAAAACTGAAAGTAGCAAAAAGAAAAGCCAGCGTGCTCAGATGCTTATCACAGCAGCATGGTGTTACTCAATATTTAGTCTATCAACACACACAAAAAATTTCCCAAATTTAAGTGATGCTCACAACCTCAAAGGAGAAATGAGGAAGGCAAAGCTGAACCCAAACAATCTTCTTACACAACAGATTCCCTTATCCTGGTGAAGGCCAAGTTGACTTAGCCATTGTGTTGACCTGACTTAAATCTGATTAAATCTAATGGTGGAAACATTTCCAGTTCCAAACATAAGGTGAAAAAAATACTGTCCTACAAGTACTGGAGGTATTCTCAATACTAGATGCAACTGAAGAATATTTTTTAAATTAATTTTCTCCTGAAAATATTTTTTTCCACAACTGATTTTTGTTTTAAAACTACTAACTTTCAAAACTCCCATGTAACCAAAATCCGTTTGCTACTGAAGAGCTTGAAACTTTAATTAAAAACAATGACAAACTCCTTAATATATGTCATGTTTTCACTATTTTTCCATGATGCATACCACTGATAAGGTAGTATTTTAGACATAAAAAAAGCTGCTTTAAAACTAGTTTTAAAGTTCTTATATCCCTTTTTTCTGAATTAGTGGAACTTTCAGTTGCTTTTCTAATACAATATTCTAACAAACTTTTGCATCTATAAGCATCAACATCAGCAGGCATCAACTTACATGAGAAATTTAACATTTGCATATGGGCAAAGCAGTTTACCTCCTGCAGACTGCAAATTACTAATAGTATTGACTGTTTGTTTTGCCCCCAGATAGGGTGTAAAATCACTATGTGCAGAAGCTCTTGTCCAGGCTTTGTAAATATGACACTGCTTTGACAACTGTAGCACCAGGAACCCTGAGGCACACTGAATGAAATGCAAACATTTGAGGAAATAATTTGGATTAGGTTATGGCAAAAACTGAAATAAAAGTTTTCTTGCTTTCTTCAACTGTCTCCTTCCTCTCGGGTGCATATTGTATTACCTGAGTGGAAAGTGATTTAAGTTTAGGATAGGGCTGCATCCCTGAACGCTCCTTTGTGTACCATGGTTGCTGTCACACTGACACCTAACGGCCGACAGGAACTAGAATATTACGGCTGATTTCCCAGGGCTTTTTTAATCCTGTGTTGTAAAAATACCTTCAAATTACGGAAGGTAAGTGAGCTTAGAAAATGGACTTTACCTCACTGAGCGGTTACCTCTGGGAGGGCAGTGCTGGGAATGCGATGCTGGCAAGGGGAAGCTGAGGGTGCAGGGCTGAATTAACACGAGAAGAGTGAGGGGCTGTGGCATGGGGCTGCCAAAAAGATGGGCAGCCCCTTACAGAGAGCTTACGCACTCCCCAAAGGAAAACAAAAGCACTTAAGGGTAAAATGAACTGGCCAAAGCCATCCAGTAGGTTGGTGATGGCTGGAAAGATCTAATTTTGTCCAGTCCCTGAACTACTGTGTTGTTTCTGATCCCTACAATCGGGCAGCAAATCTCTCAGACACACAAGGAAATAGGTAGGGACAGTGTTGTTCATAACATGAAAATAAAGTACTGACTAAAGCTCGTGCTTCCTTCAGGAATTTTTGAGGAAATGAGAAACTTTCCTGGAATGTTTTACTGTTAAAGTGAAGTTTATCGTGGTGATCAGAGTGGAGTGCTGTGGTCCTCATTATTCCTTTACATACATAAAAGGCAACAGCAGCACAGTCAGCACAAGCAGTACAATCTGGGCTTACCCTGCAGCAGACTATGCCCACATGGGCTCCATATCCATGGCTGTGAGCTAAAAACCTCGCTATTTGGTAGATAAAAGCAAGGGCCTCAGGTATGCACTTTGTAACTGTTTTTCTTTGGCCACAATGCATCCTATGCAGTAAAATAAATAATTAATTGTAGCCATAATATTTCATATGGTTAATAAATGTATCATTTAGGAAGAGGTGTGGTAAAATTCAGCAGTGAACTTCAAATCATGATTCAGGAGATGTTTAGACTGGGGCCCAAATCCTTGCCCTTCCACAGGTGATGTAGTGCAGTCAGAGGGTGAGCTCATGTAAGTCTCCTGAGCAGCAACACTTCAGGTGACGTAAGACCCAAGTCCTGGGGTTATTCTGCAAGGTCCCTGGGATGAGCCCAGAATCTGCTCTTCACCTGGAACACTTCAGGTGTATTTGGATATCTCCAAGGGGGATTTTCAGCAGAAGGAACGCTAGCAAAGCAAACGACTAAATTTAGCAGAAGTATATGAATAACCATAGTAAGATGTAAATGAAGGTAGGTTACACCAAGCAAAAAAAATATAAGCCAGCAGTTGTTATGAAACAATGTTATACTTTTGAAAATACTAGGTCATGCATATTTTTTTAACAGAATTCTACAGGAAAGAATAGTCTTCCATGTAAACTATCAGTTAAGTGATTAATCCGTGGGATCTAATTTCTGTGAGAAATATACTCTGACATTTTACTGATCTTACAAGGACTCAAAGCTGTGCTCACAGCCATCACTGGTGAAGGACTGCAAGGAAGACCTGGTTCCTGAAAGGGATCACTTTAAACACGAGCAAAGAGAGGGGGGAGCTGCGCCCTCCCACAGCTTAGTGGAGAAGCAGGGACAGGAGTGCGGGGGAGCCTGAGCTCCCAGGGAAGGTGGGTGTTACAGCCTGGCCCTGGGTTGGGAGGGCAGGAGGCAGAAATCAAGTAGTTATTGCATCTTTGCTCATCATAAAGATGAAAAAGTGGGATCTGCAGTGTACCTGCAGTAAATAACTAATTATCATGATCACCATACATGCTTATAAGCTATTATTAATGATGCCTTTTCATAATATCATAATATTTTGCCTTCTCATAATATCAACATTGTAGAAACAACCAAATCTGCCTCACAATCTATTTTTAAGACTGAATTTTACAGTTTGAAATCTAGCACAATTCAGGAGTTTTGGTAACTTGAATGCTGTGAAAAATATTATTGAAGGGCAGGTATTCATGCACGAGTTCAGGAGTTGCAGCAGTCTCATGGCACTGGGATTTAAAGTGAAAAGAAGTCTCAGCACAAACTAATCAACAGGAAAGGGAAAAGATATTTCAAACAGCTGAAATGAAACAGAGAGTGTATGTTGAGGGAAGAAAACTGTCATTAATTCTGGATGTACTTACCGCCTTATATTAGGCACTGTTGATCAGTTTTTCAGCAACATTTTTTCTTAAAAAGCCCATTTCTTCTGTTCTTCTGGCTAAGGTTGGCACTTTAGAAAATGCAAGACTGACAACAGTGATGGGTACCAAGCTCGGCCTCAGACCTCACCGAGCTTTTTGCTACAGCTTTCACCAGTGATATCCCGATTACAATGTCATCGTACCTGAGATGGGATTTTAATGGGGAACTTGGTTCTGTCAGGCTGAAAGCATTCACCAAGAACTAACATCAGGTCATCAAACACATTTGCTTTTGTTTTTAGAGTTTTTCAGGGGCAAACTATCAAGCAGTCTCTTGTGCACAAATCTTTGGAGGAAAAAGAGCTCAACCTCTGATTTTGCTGTGGGCAATTCCATTGTATCCCCACTTAAGAGCTTGTGGTGTGGCTGGGGAGTGTCGTGAAAGAGGAGGCAATAAATAAACAGTCCTTCAACGTTTTTGTTTGTTTCTTTGATCAGAAATCAGATGTGCAAAAGTTCTCATATTTACAAGAGTTTGTCCTTCTAAGCACAGCAATACACAGCCTCCTCTTGATGTTGACTATGCTGTATCTGATCACTATTTCTAAAACTCACCCACACTGTGAATATTTGGTGATAACTCTTTGTTAGGCCATTATAAAAAACAATGTTGAAATATTGCAACCGAACGTCAAATTGACACCTCGTGTCAGCCCACCATTGCACCTCTTTTCATTTCCTCTGCTGTCATGCCACTGGTGTGATGAAATGCAACCTGTCACATCATGTTACATTACACAGAACAAACAGGACAAAGCACATACCAACTGCCATGCAAATATGTGTTTGCCAACTCTTTTCAGTGCGTGGAAATGCAACTGGTGAATTCCTTACCAGAAAACCAGAGGCTCAAGGATGGCTTTAGGGTGTGTGAGACAAACACGTCTATGACACACCGTGAACATACAGATACACAGCTCTCAGCTGGCTACAGCAATTATAAAACACCTTCTTCTGTGGTTATTTCTTGTTCCTTCGGAGAAAAAAAGCAGCAGCAGATTCTGTGGCTGCTGATGTTATGAAGCAAAATATAAATACATAATAATTAATCCAGCACTTGTGTTCAGATCTGGGTCTGTTTTCATGACTGGCCAGACTTTGGCTGTGTATGTGTAAATATAACACCCACTTATGTATACACACACGTGCATACTATGAGATGTGTGAATATACATTATGTGGCTTTTAACTGCAGTCTTTTAGCCTACATGCGGTCCTTTTGAAGCTAATGGGAGATTTACCAGGGGCTTTTTCACAGAGCTGTAGGCAAGACTGGAATCCAGCATATATGAATGTTATACTTAAATGACACAGTGTAAATCATCTAGCTTGACCTACAGTGAATTAGAGGCCATTAAATTTCATCCAGGTATCCTACACTGAGCCAGAAAAACTTGTGTTTGACTAATGCATAAACTGTACTTGGCTAAAACCTACTTCCCAGAAAGGTATTCATTTAGTCTCCATGCAAAGACACTCCCCGCATTAATTTATTTGATAGTTTATTTCAACAGTTATGTGTGCTTTTTATTTAAGTTTATTTCAGTCTATAGAGTCAGTGCTGAGTAGTCAAATTCCTACTTAAATTCCTAGCTATAATGCCAACGGATACTTGAGTCCTAACTTGCTTTTCTTTACTTCAGTGTCATGACATGGGCATCCCCCTTCAAGATCTTTTATGCTGAACTATTCTTGATTGTTTAACATCCTCACACAAGGAATCTCTCTGTGCATTAGGACTAGAGGAAATGGCCTCAAGTTGTGTCAGGGGAGGTTTAGATTGGATACTAGGAAAAATTTCTTTACTGAAAGAGTGGCCAAGCACTGGAACAGGCTGTCCAGGGAAGTGGTGGAGTCTCCACCCCTGGAGGTGTTCAGAAAGCATGTAGACATGGCATTTTGTGACATGGTTTAGTAGGCATGGTGGTGTCAGGCTGACAGTTGGACTGGATGATCTTAAGAGGTCTTTTTCAACCTTAATCATTCTGTGAATTGTTCTCACTTTTGTAACTTACTTCTTGATATGTTGCCACAGGAAATAAAATGTTTACTTGGTAATTAGTGTAATCCATTCTCTATTGTCTATGTGCATCAACCTTGCTGGAGGTTATAGAGATAAGATGGAATTATACTGAAAACACCTGAGATGACAGACCTCACATACCTTGTAATAAGCTAGTTTTCAGTAGAATAATTACAGAGACAACTCCTTTCCATCTCCAGAATTTGGAAATATTGTAATTTTTTCTGTTTATAATGCAGTCATAATATGCAGCTATAGATTTTAAAAACATAACTCCATAAAGCTGGTTCTTCCTTTTACTGATTTATTTTTGTTCGTGGTTTTAAAATGAAGGCAAACCCTCAGTTAATCTAAGAGTTTTTATCTTAAATAGGGCACAATTTTACTGATGAAAGAATTACAAAATATGGGGATCATTAAATTAAAATATTACGGAGAATAGCATCTTCATTTCATGCACACAACGGTGCTTTTTAAATGATGTTCTGCAGTGGGAAAGAATATGTCACGACAAAGGGAAAAAATGGCATGTCATGATCATTCCAAATCTTGACACAAAACTATAAATCTCTTTCAAGTGAAGATACACAGATCTTTGTGTAGACCTCTGCAGCTAAGCAAACCAGCTCGCCTTTGATGTACTTATAATTATTAAGGGCTGAGGATTATGTCTTTAAGCAAAGCAGTCTAGCAGTGGGAAGGTATAGATCAAACCTAACACCATGACACAAGCAAGTGGAGAGGTGAGATGAGGTGGAGCCAAAAATAGTTCGGCATTACTACAGACCTTAGGTAAAACAAACAACTCCAGTTCTTGAGAAGAACACAAGGAGGGGAGCAATCAGTGCCTGTAACTTTTTGATGGTGTAAAATCCTCACTACTAGTTGGAAAATTAAAAATGTAAGTAACAAAAAGCTAAACATCATAATAAAGAAGATGATTCAGCAGACCCACTTAGTTATATGGGAACATACCCCATGAGGCAGGTGTGCCAGGCCGTGAATTCAGAACTATCCCTGCTACAGGCTTCCATCTCATGACTGCTGGGTGCCACCTGCTCCTCTTGCAACCAGGGGACTCAAGCAGTCTACATCAAGTATAGCATCCTTCCAAACCAGGCTATTTGTAATTTTTTTGAAAAGGCCAGGTGTTCTGGTTATGTCAGGCCTACATGTGAGCTTGTTACTTGCTAAAGTCCCCCATCCAAAGCCCACTGAAGATGCTGTAAATCTTTTCATTGTGTTTAGTAGGCTCTGTATCAAACGCTGTATGTGGTTTGATACATGCAGGAGGGGGTACACATGAGCACAGTTAAATCATTTAAAATGACTATGGATTTTCAAAGACACTCATCTTGTGTGGCACAAAGTTTAAAAAGTGCTTGTAGAAACCAATTTCGTGCCATACGTTAACTGCCAATCATACTTAAAAACCTTTTTTCATTAAAGATGTTTTTCTGGCTCTCTGGGGGTAAAGTCATATTATTAGAAAAATAAAAGCAAAGGATTTAATTCCAGAGGTTTTGATTGACTTAAATGAAAAATATAAATAAATAAATAGGAGACCTAACACACTGTAGGTAGCAGAGCTCCAAAATGCTGTAGGATAAAAATGCGTCCCCCAAGCCTTTCCAGATCTCTGTTCATCTGTGTATTGGATAATGCCTTTTATGCATGCAATAAACATGTTACACAATGCCATGAAATAAAAGGCTAAGATTCTCTGTTAACTTGAAACTGGATAGCAAGAGAAAGACGTGTGTGCCAAGGAAGAGTAGGAAACGAAGAAGGCGTCATCAGTGCCAGAGAGGGTACACGAGGGTTAAGAAGTCTATTGCTTGATAGATGAAAGGAGCCATTGTGGATTAGAAGAGGCACAAATGTTATCAACAAGGCTAACGAAGGGCCAGAGAAGGTTACAAAAACAGGGGGGAAATTCTAAACATCATTTTGAAATGCAAGCAGGCTTGCCAGGCCTGTCAGGAGTAGAGGAAGATCTGAGAAAATTACAAGTGATTTGGAGGTAGCAGGCTGCATGCAAGACCAGACTAGTATTTCAGACACACTGTAGGGAAGCCGCAACACGATAGCATGCGTCATTATTAATTATCACAAAGAACATATAAGGCATTCAATATAAAATACTATCAGAGAACTAAGAAGAAATGAATAAATTATCCACTGAAGGTTCATACAGGTGACATTCCTTACCACTAAGATGAAACATTTATGGCCCCTACATTTTGAACGTCATTTTATGAACAGTGTAGGAAATGAAACCTCAGTCTCTGTGAGAACTAATAAGATTTCCTATCTCACTTGCAAACGTTATGGAATATTTCCAGACGTTTTTTAAAATTCTTTTTTAAGTGGAAAAAACTAAAGTGCTTTCATAAGACTCAAGCATTTTCATGAGACATTTCTGAACCACCAAAACGTTAGTCAGTTCCATCCAGCATTTCAGAACAATGCTATTACCTCAACATCAATGTTTTTATTGAGATACCTGTTAGAAATGTTGCCTAAACATTAGTGTTGCTAATATTCTGAATTTAAATCAAAGTAGAAATACAAGGTTTTCCAATTTACCTTTCAACTATGCAGCAGTTATCTGTCTTGTCACAACATGAATCCCTTTTGGGTGAAAGCTATTGATTTGAAGGTTAAAATCATCTTGCTAGGTCCTAATGTAATTTGTTGGAAGTTGGCCTTGGGAAACTTTCTGACAGTGACTACATATGCTTTGGGTTGGATATTCATTGAGCAATGATGTCTGAAAGGCTGAGTTCTTCACCTCTGTGATCATTATTAGTTATGGCATTTCTTAACAGGCCACACCATGTCAGTTCTTTACAACTCAAGTTTTACCTTAGCAGCCTACAGTTTACAGCCCTGAACAGATGCACCATGGACAATATTGGACATGGTTACTTGTGTTCCACCAACCAACAGAATTTATTACTAAGCCTACAAATATTGTCAATACTGAAGAAAGTCCTCTCTATTTTAATCAAGTGAAACGAGGTGCACAGAATACATTTTAGGCAAGGCTAAATGAGAATTCCTTTGATCTCATTAAGGAACCCATAGGTCTACCACAGAAAAATTAAACAGGGAATCTTTGGCCGAGGAAGCCACAGTATCTACAGCCACTGGTCTGCTGATCAAATGGGAGTTAGGAAAGAGGAGACAGCTAATGTGGTCCTTGAGACGTATGGTACCATTACTTCAATCTTCTCATGCCTCAAGATGCATTTTCACAGGCTGTCAAACATAAAATCTTATGAGAATAATTTTCTTTAGAAGATTTTAATCAGTTGAACAAAATACCTGATTCTGCCAAAACTATAGCAGGGAAGATCAGCAAGCTCACTTGACACTTCATCTTGCTCAGCAATATTGTCCAAAACTGCTATGCTCTGAAGGACTACAGGTGTTTTTACCACAACCCCCCAGACTTTCTTAGCTTTGATGGTGGCTTCTTCAAAACAGCTTCCTCATGATCACATGAGGAACAGAGAAGAGCTAAAATTCAGAAAATTTTAAAATAATCATTCTATTTCTAGATTTATCTTGGCACAAACCTTGGTATGTGAGGAATCTACCAATTATTACAGAACTCTGGATAACATCTATAAATTTGAAGTGAAACTCTATTGTCCTACATTATTTGTAGGAGCCTGACACTTTTCCAAAATGTTTGAAGTGAGCTCTGTACGCAGAAATATTCTGACAAATTAAATGTATTTGCTGCACGACAGAGCACTCTCAAGGTTTTGGGAGTCAGCCAGGAGTACTGACTCATGTTATTTTCAAGTAGTATGGAGCTGAGTTTTGGGGATGGACTAGTTCAGGAAATATCATCAGATATTGATATACGAGAAATGTTCACATTTGTACTATTTAGGATCAAATATTATACTGCAAAATATATATGAAATATGTTGTAAAGAGCCCAGATACTATCTAGAGGTGTGTCCAGTATAACTGGGGATCAATAGCACCAGTTGCACCTTGTTGCCTCTGTTTGCTTGGGTTGCTGCCCTCTTGTAGCAGTCTGAGGTGGGTGCTCAGTAAGCCTGGGGTTTGATCTGGGAAGTGTGACCTTGGGTGAACTGAGTGACTGAAAGCCCCAAGGACTGGGTTTAGGAGATGGTTAGGGGACAGACACTTCTTTGAAACTGCATTTTAAATCTGGCTCTGGCATGAGTTTTTCTCCCGCTCTCAAAATGTTAAGATATATATAATAATTTACCTATAAAGCACTTGTTTATTTTGTTTTCACTGGGTCCACAACGTTCATGCCTCGTGACACCCTTTTTGCTAACAACATTTTATGAAATAAAAACATCACAAAGAAAGGACATTGTAATATAAAGTATAATAAAACAATACACGTGGCTGAGATTTCATGTGTTTAAGGTGAGATCCAATTTGCAGTGCAATAGACTCATGGGAGATTCCCATTTTTTTCTCACATAAAATAAACTGGATGCAAATTTATTACAGTTTATAGACTGAATCTCAGTGACAGTTTGTCCCAGGGGCACTGAGAATTATTTTAAATCATTCTGATAGTTAATTATTCAGCAAATTAGAACACTTTAAAGTCTTTATCATATAAAAATACTTTAATAATTTATGGGGCATTAAAGAAATAACCGTAGGACTGCTCTAAAGGAGGCGAAGACTGTGCCTGCACACTTATAACTGAACTGTAGTAACATGTGTATGACATCTAATATGCAAATAAGACATTTGCGATCACCTCCGGTTTCTTCCCTATCCCTCTCTTTGCATACGTGCCTATAATAATATATATGGCCCTCTGTAAACTTAAAAATAGCCTAACTTCAGAAATCTAGTAATAGTGTTAGTTTGCAAAGAACTAAACGAAGACACAGATTAAGGCTTAAATTTTCCGGATTAAGTGTAAGAGAACAGATATGGATCAGAGATGTGTCTTAGGTATCTCAGTTATTTTAAGAGCAGAGGACAACTACCTAAGAAGTAAGAGAAAGGAAAGCAAGGGAGATGTAGTTGTACACAGTAACAGTGATAGCAGACTGGATAGCCTTGAAAGTCATGGATTTATATAAAATATACTACTTTGTATACTTTCTCACTGCTGGAGGTTAGCTACCTAGACTTAGAGCCCTTCTGCTATAGGCTCAAAATCAGAATGGTCTACACATTTGCATATATATCTTCATGACAACTTGGAGGAAACACAAGGAGAAAGTGTTGAGTTGTCCATGTTTTAGCTATTAGTCTAACCCTACAATTTTTGCATTGATATTCACTATGGAACAGCAAGAATCCCACTGAATGCAAAGCTGTTACTTTAAAGCCAGGATATGAGCCTGTGTTCACGTTAGTAAATGCTTCATCTGAATGGTGCCAAAACATTCATGATGTGACTCTAGTTATTGGCACAGTGTGCATGAGCAAATATTTAGAGGTGAATGAGATAGGTTGCCATACTTGATCTTCAATGCCAGTATGAACAAAGATTTTCAGACTCAGTCCCTTACCTCTTGTACTCAGTTCAGTTTACACAGCCTGAACTTTGTTATAGCCATACTATAAATATTTTTTTGCCCCGAAGCTATTGCATTTACATGATCTTCATGTGGGTATTGACAGCCAGAGCTATGTCATTTTTATAAACCTCTATCTTTAGTTATAAATAAAAAATAGTCTCACTTTCAAAGAAAACAATGCAATCGTAACACTAACTCAACTCCCCTACAAATACAACATGGTGTTCTACAGGACAAACATTGATTTAAACAAAAAGGGTTTTTTAAACACCAGTAGTTCTTACCAATTCCAGTAGTTATTGATTCTGCATCAATGTCATTAGCCTTTTTCTTTGCCACTTCAGCTAGTGCCAATTCACCCTTATCTAGTGCAAGGTAATGGATGTCCTTTGGAAATAAAAGAGGAAAAAAAGATTAATCTAAAATGAATCTCATAGGAGCAACAAAAGGGATTTTGAAAGAAAGGTTCTTTTATTATTTAGATCACAAACACAGATGGAACTGATGAACTTACCATTACATTTTAATTCTCTCCCAGTGTAAATTTATTATCTTACTCATGCTATGAATGCAGCAAAGAATAAAACATTGACCGATCATGCACTGATAATTGAAGCTATTGACCCAGTGTATGAAAGAAACCAAACTGTTTGCTTTTAAGGTAACTTCTGTTCGTGCAACATGAATTAAGAGAGGGTTGATACGATGTGGCTGTGTGTAAACCAGATCTGAAGTACTGGAACTGGCTGACAGCCCCTATTTTGAAGTGTGTTAATGTTTCCACCTAGTATATGAGCTTTGGGGTAAAGCTCTTCTGGGACTGATTTTATTTGGAGGCTGTCGTGCTACACATACTGTTCTTTGAATAAGGTGATGGTAATCCTCCTTGTGCTGATATTGAAGGTAATAAGAGCAATAATGGTTGATCAATGTCTTTAACACCCACGATTCCTGAGTTACTCATGGCCCACAAGTAGCTTTCCAAAAATGTTCTTGTCTAGCACAAATAGTTACCAAAACTCTGGATGTAGTCCTTAATCTAGGGTCAAAGCCAGAGGGCTGCAGCAAGGGTGCATCATTACACGCTGAATTGCAAGACTTTTTATTGTGTGTTAAACTTTAAGGCGAACCCCCCTGCACTACATACATCTAGCACAATTTGTGGAAGAATATAATCCTGCTGACAAATTATGTCTCATTGCCCTTGGTTTTGGCCCTTGAAGTAAAGTTTCATCCTTGACCATTAAGGAAGAGAAGACTAACCCCCTTTTCCTTTGGCATCACGGGCTGCTCTGTGTGTGAACTGAGATACATGAAGTGAGGGAAACCCAAGAACAGTTGTAAAAGGTTTTTTTCCCCACTTCTTTGCTGAAGATGCCATTTGGTATCCAAAGATTTAAGTAATCACTCGCTATTGTTCTGCAATCTAACTGTATACAGGAATTTAAAGGGAAAATAAGTATTTTCTGGAGATACTGACTTCTGCATACCTTAAAAGCAACTTTAATCTCACTAATGCAGAGGATTTCATGTGAAACTGTCCTCAGCTTGAGTTTACTACCACCTTCATCAAAATGACAGAAACTCTTACAGGAAAAAAGTGACCTTACTCTAGAAAGACAAGCTAGATGAAAAAAAGTGAGATTAATAATGTTAGGAGAAAAAAATGCTGCTTTTATTATCCTCCCATTTAATAGTACTAATAAAAAGTTAAAACCAAAATAAGAAGCAAACAGAGAAGGGCAGGGAAACTGAAACTGATTACACAGGAAAATCTGGTACTGACTTGCAGGATCCCAACAGTCTGCAGGACATGGCAATATTATTTAATTACAAACACAGGTGTGACAAAAAATGGGCAAGTGTCTTGGAGCAAAGTAAAAAGCTACAAACTTGTGAACTCAGTACTTCCTCTCTTTGTAAGTCTAACATGGTTGTCAGGAGAAAAGGGTCTGAGTAGCAAGGTATGATTTCTATGAAGATTAAACAGTAGATACTGTCCGCTGATTTAGATATCAATAGAAAACCTAAGGGCTCTTGAACAAGTCTGAACTTAGAAAGATTTGAATGTATAGGCAGATTGTGTTCACTAATTTAAAATACATTCTGACTATGCTTAATGACTGTCTTTTTGTAATTTAAACTAAGAGAAGCATAGTTCAATGCAATTTTGAATAATAAGCTCGGGAGGGGATGGAAACAACTGGAGAAAATGACAAAGTTCTTTCAGCTAAGGGGTTCTGCACGCTGTGTGTATCAAAACATCTGTTATTTCAGACCTTGTTTTTGTGAATGCTTTCCATTTTGATTAAAGAAATGTAAAGATGCTACGTATCCATCCCTAACTAACAAGGGCCTTGTAAGAAATAAAGATATAGCACTAGGTTGGTAAATGGCTTTCTTTAGAAAGAAAAGACTACAGATATAGAACTCCTAATTAGAAAATTCCAATTGCTCAAATACCTCATTCATATAAGGCAGCAAAATTGGAGTTTTCTACGAATTTATAACCAGAAAATAAATGAGAAAGAAGAAACACTGGAATACGAGATGCCTTAAAAAATGACAGAAAAAGAAAGAATTAAACTAGCTGAATATTCATTACAGATCTTTGTCGCATAATTATCTTAAGAATTTACCAGTCCAAAGATCATGTCCCTCTCAAAAACAACAGTGACAATATAAACACTTTTCATCTGCTTATTAGGAGTTTGCTGAAAGGGCTGTATTTTGCCATTTAACAGTTTGATTACTTTCTAGACTACTTCCTTTTTACCCTCATCTTTGTGACTCACAGAGCTGGCCCCAGGTGAGCAGAAGTCATTTGAAACATTGATGTGCATTTGTCTATAGGATATTTCTGGGCAAAATTCCAGCGTTTCTTCAAAACATGCACTTTACTCATCAGTGCATCACCCAAGGTCTGACAGTTTTATTAAAGTGTCTTTTCCTTGCATTTTTTGCTACCTTCAGTACGTGGGATGGCCTTTTGAATTTCCAGCAGCTGAGCACTGAAGCATACTACAAAAGGTTTTCAAGCTAACAACCCTTCTAGTGCTTGATCTTTTCTGTCACAGATTGGATCAGTCACTGTCCAATAAATGTAGCTGTTGTTCACGATATTATGTCTTTTTCAGTGCAATTTTTTTATTGAACTTTGTAGGAGATGGTAATAATTGGTGGACTTAGATGTGACGTGAGGGCAAAGCTTATGGAGAGACACAGCAGTGTATGTGTGTCTTGTCATGGCATCATACTAGTGATATTAGTGACGCTATAGCTATAGAACTTCTGAGCCCTTTTTTTTTTCCTTTTCATTTCTATGAAAGAAATTAGCCCTTAGATAGCATTCTTTCAATCTTGTTTGCAATCTCAAAACAACAGGAATACTGCAGAGAGTGAAAGAGATGTTCAGGATAAATTCTCCAAGACACAGGACATTTCTTTAGAAGTCTCAGAAGATGTGTATTTAATGTTTGGATCCTTCTCAGCCTCTGTTACATCTGCTGCTCTCTATCCTTTCCTTTTTTGTTCCTTCTCTGTTCCCCTTTAATAAATAGATCTTTTCTTTCTCATTTTGCTTATGTCATCAGACATCTTTCTTCAGTCTACTATTTCTTCTCAAAATTCCATTAAATTAACTGGGAATAAAGTGGAACCACTCTCAGAGAGCCATCTGAGGTTTTATAAATGGATTCGCTTGGCCTGCAAACCAGTAGTACAAATAATTGGCCTACATATTAGTTATTTGTACTGTACATAATTATAAATGCTTTAAATATAGGTAAAGTCATGTTGCATGTTATTAATTGCATTTTGACTTATATAAACAATATATACAAATTATTTTGTGTGGAGCAGAAGTGAAGGATGCACAAAACTTGCTGAGCACTAGTATTGTTATACTAACACCTAGAAGGGCTGTAAACTTTCAGGGAACAGGTTATCTAATTTTCACACAGTATTTCGTGCAATAAAGACCAATTCCCTAGAAATTACTGTGGCACAAATAAATACTTCTTATGGCCCATGCAGCTTTAAAATTCTCAATTGCAGCAATGCCATTGTTAGCTTATTGTAAAATTTGTTCATTGGTACCTTACTTAGGAGACGGATTAGCAAAAGGACATTTTCCCAGAGGAGACAGCAAAGTAACAGAGGATTCAGAGAAGGATATGTGTGAGCTGCTTTGCCCTCACGTCACATCTAAGTCCACCAATTATTACCATCTCCTACAAAGTTCAATAAAAATTTAGAGAAAACTATGAGGAATCTCAAAGGTAATGCAAGAACAAGGACACTACAGAACTGATTTTGATCGCACAGCAATGTCAGCCAGGAGGAACAGGGTGGAAATATATATTTCTGTTTAAGAGCATCGGTGAGAAGGGAAATGGAGAATAGATGTTGGAAGAGGACAAGGAAAACAAAGAAGAGCAGAAAAGGATGGAGCTAATTTCTTTGTGAACACTGAAACTTCTCTTGAAGAAAGACGGAGAACATTTTTGCTTGGAGGAGGACAGGCTAACACTTGTGGAGCCAAGTACTGACAGTGCCTCCCTCTTGTTAGCAGCTTTGCACCCATCTCTTGAACCAACAGTGGTGTTCCCCACCCTGGGGCAGAGGTGCTCCCTCAGTCCTACTGTCAGTGGAGGGAAGAAAATAGAAAAAGATCATAGGAAATGCTCTCAGCCATATGAGAGAGGGCCCCGGAGCTGGCAGGCCAAATGCTGGGTCATTTGTTCTGCCAGAACGGCTGAAATTACTCAGGGAGAATTTGTTATTTGTAGGGTAGGAGAGCCCCTGACAAAAAGCTACAGCCTGCACAGACATGTTACAGTCTGAATCTTCTATGTGGCTGCAGCAGTGCTTTTCTTCACTAGGTATAAAATTTGTATTGAAGAAGTTGCATTCAATAAAAAGAGAAAAGGAAAAAGATGAGCTAAAAGGAGGAAACATTGAGGAGAGTAAACATAAAACATGTAATGAATTTTCTAGATGTCTGACATTTCCATCACATTCTTTTGATGCACACTTAGAAGAGTTTATCACAGTATTCACATCTTTCTAATTAGATGGAACAAGCCAGATGATTAGAGCCGTGAAAAAAACATCAAAAGGTTCACACAACTTTTTATATAATTAGAAGGGAATTTTCATAACCCGTAAAAGCAGGAGTTAATTGTGTAATTTAACATACAATTTAAATATCAAGATCAAACTAGCAGGGCAAGTGACTTAATGGGATAAATGATATTAACATCTAGTGTCAAAGCTTAATTTAAACAACAGAATGTCTTCATTATGCAAAAGAGGCAAGGAAAGAATCGTTCAAAGGGCCTTTTTTTCAACAAGCCCCTTTTCCTATTGTTTCTTTGAAAACAATGAAATCAGCTGTGGAGCAGTAACATGCTGAGAGACTAGGAAAGCACGATTGGCTTTGTCCATCTGACCTCACTGTGACATTGTGGTGCAAGATCTTATAAAACAAGAGCCTCCTGCAGAGCTCACACAGAGGACCTTTTAAGAGCTGGTTAATTTTACTTTTGTAGCTAATTAAATGGGAGGGGGCAGAGAGTGCATGAAATGTAAAAACCCTTGGGTTGATGCTGCTGAGTTTTGTTGTTTTAAAAGTACCTGTAGAAGCGTTCATAATTTGTGACTTTTCACAAAACCCTAAGAGACAAACTAAGAGCATTCAGAATCCCCAGGATATGGCCAGCTCTTGTGTCCAGGACTCAGCAGTTGCACTTCTTAAAGGAACGGATTAGAAACGTATAAGCTTATTAGACTGAAAGATGACATTCACCCGTATCAGGACAGCTGAAGAAGGGGAAAGTTCAAAAACATATACATTAATTCCTGGAAAATAAAGAATAGCTTTTAGGCCATGCTAGGCAAAATGTCCATGACTTTAAAAATACTCGGTTCCTATTGACAAGTTTCATGATGGCAAAGGGCAAACCAGGTAGAATAGTTCGATCTTCGGTATGTGTCTAAGACTGCAAATGACATGGATCCATTTTAACAAAAGCTGACAACTAATATCCTGACAACTGACTCTGTCTCCAGAAATGACTCACCATAAACAGGTCCCGAGCACCTATGTCAACAGCCAGCAGAAAGGCTTTTTCAAATCTCTGATACCTGCAAGGAGAAGGAAACATGTTACTTGCTGAGGATAATTCAAGTGTTGCATCAAATCTTTTTTAATGGGCAAATGAAGTCCTTCAATTCTCATCAAAAGTGATGCCAAAGCTTCACCGGGAAAATTTAATATGGTCATATTCAGATTGCAGAACTATGAGCTAGAACAGTGATTACCCTTGACTTCCTTCATTGTTTAAAACCTTCAGCAAGTGGTATGTTCAGAGCTGAGTCCCATCGTTTCTAGTTGGATCTGAAGAGAGATGAAGGTATCACAGTATCGTAAGGTTGGAATAGACCTTTGAGATCATCGAATCCAACCTATGACCCAACACCAACACCCACTCGTCATCTAAACCATGGCACTAA
This sequence comes from Dromococcyx pavoninus, assembly GCA_033558185.1. Classification (NCBI taxonomy): domain Eukaryota; kingdom Metazoa; phylum Chordata; class Aves; order Cuculiformes; family Neomorphidae; genus Dromococcyx; species Dromococcyx pavoninus. Next base: position 664,768 of record JAUMJL010000158.1, read on the forward strand.
AAGCACCTCATCCAATCTGCTTTGAAACACCTCCAGGGACAATGACTCCACCACCTCCCTGGGCAGCTCATTCCAATGGCCAATCACCCTTTCAGTGAAGAATTTTTTCCTATTATCAAGCCTAAACCTCCCCTGACGAAGCTTGAGACCATGTCCTCTTGTTCTGTCACTGGTTGCCTGAGAGAAGAGACCAACCCCTGCCTGCCTACAACCTCCTTTTAGGTAGTTGTAGAGAGCAATAAGGTCTCCCCTGAGCCTTCTCTTCTCCAGGCTAAACAACCCCAGCTCCCTCAGTCGCTCTTCGTAGGGCTTGTGCTCCAGCCCCTTCACCATCCTCGCTGCTCTCCTCTGGACACATTCCAGCATCTCAACATCTCTCTTAAACTGAGGGGCCCAGAACTGGACACAGTACTCAAGGTGCGGCCCGACCAGTGCCAAGTATAAGGGGATGATAACTTCTCTGGTCCTGCTGGCCGCACCATTCCTGATGCAGGCCAGGATACCATTGGTCCTCTTGGCCACCTGGGCACACTGCTGGCTCATGGTGAGTTTCCTGTCTACCATCACTCCCAAGTCCCTTTCCACTTGACTACTCTCCAGCCCCTCTGTCCCCAGCCTGTAGCTCCACATGGGGTTGTTGTGTCCAAAGTGTAGAACCCGGCACTTGGACTTGTTAAACTTCATCCTATTGGAATCAGCCCATCTCTCCAGCCTATCAAGGTCCCTCTGTAGGGCCCTCCTACCTTCCAGCAGATCAACACTTCTTCCCAGCTTGGTATTGTCTGCGAACTTGCTGATGATGGACTCAATCCCCTCATCCAGATCATCAATAAAGATATTAAACAGGACCGGACCCAACACCGATCCCTGGGGGACACCACTGGTGACCGGCCGCCAACTGGATGAGACACCGTTCACTATCACTCTCTGGGCTTGGCCATCCAACCAGTTCCTAACCCAGCACAGAGTGGTCCTGTCCAAGCCACGGCCTGCCAGCTTCTCCAGGAGTCTGCTATGGCAGACGGTGTCAAAGGCCTTGCTGAAGTCCAGGTACTGCATATCATAACAAATTGATAGATACCAGCCACAACATAGTTAAATAATAGCCCAAATAACATTGATAGGAACTTCAAAATCCCCTAGAGAAAAGACTAATCCCAAATCTCACAGGACTTCAGAGGTCCTTGTAGAAGTTTGCATTGAGTTTTTCCCTCACAGACCCCTCAACATAGATCTCTGGATATGATAATCCAGTTGATTGATGCTGAACAGTCGTGAACCCTCAGGGACCCAATGCTTTGCCTCCTAAGTAGCTCAGCTCAGTATTAGCACGGACTCCTGAGAGTTTTTTGAAGATCGTATGGTGAAGGACATTGTGTCAATGAAGGGGGGGAAAAAAGCAAAATTCATAAAGAAAAAAATACCTCTAATGTGCTCTAGAAGGCACCGCCTGAGTATCACCTAGAGATGCAGCACAGTAGGAAGGGAGCAGTGTGGATGTGGAACTTCACCTGTACCATTAACATTACTAGGAGGGCTGTATCATGGCATACTGAGACCACTACTTTGGTGGGCTTGCTGAACAAGTTTCTTCCACCTTCTTCCTACTTATAGACATCATACACCATCTCCTGACAATTACAGCAAATATCTACATGGAATGGAGACACTGTGGAAGGCTGTTATATACTGTTGTTTGCAAAGCTTGGGTATTCCAGAGAAGTGGGAGGAAACAAGCCACCTATCAGAAGCTTTCTGTGAATATTTACAGCATTGCACTGGCAAATGCTAATCACCTCAGAAAGTTCTGCATTGGGCTAATAATTCTCTTATACTGGATACAGATAACCACTACGTGACAATAACTCTGTACTGTGAGAAAGTGATGCTATTTGGATACATTTTCTTCTACTGCACATTTTATACTGTTAAAAACACTTACAGTTATTTTTAGATATGCAGAACAACAAAATACCCCGATTTTACTTCAGTTGTGAAATGAAAGATTGATTCCTTATAGAACAATTTCTGTATTTTCACAATTAATGGTGAAGTTTCCCTCTTTTCACTTGTTAACAATTTCAACAATAGATCAGTTGTAGATGCTTGAAGTTTACGAAGGTGACAACTTCTTTGCTCCAGCAGGGAAAAAGCAGAATTGTGATTTCTCAGTGTTAGAAAGTTGTAGTTTGTGCTTCTCAATGAATATTGTCCAACAGCATCATATGGATGCCAATATTTACATAGTTCTGCACCTTGAGGATATCAGGAGACTGCGGGCAATGCCCTAGCCCTTCTTCAGGCCAGTGGGAGCACAGGGGAAACACAGAAATCCTCTTTCCCCTTGGTGGGCGAAGGAGTCCCATATGTTGTATCGCAGTGGGATTCCTGTTTCTGGACAAAACCTAAGCAAGTTTCTGCCTCCCTCTTGCCCCAGCCTTATTGCTCTCTTCTACCGCACACGGTGAATGATTCAGCAGATTGCGAGAGAGTGCCGCTGAGAACTTTTCCTCAAGGAATAAGATTCATGACAAGAAGGTATAATACGTTATCTTGAGTAGGAAAGGAAATGCACTCTCCGAGTAAGGTTCCTAAGAGCTGGAGTGGGGAGTCTTTTCCTCCCTAAAGCTAATCTCCCTGCCTTCCAAGCATTAAGTTGCAGCCCTCCTCACAGAACCTGTTTAGGTGAGGGGAAGAGATGAGTTAAGGTTAATCTCTTGATTGTTAGGGAACAGGCAGTGGGTTAGGAATTGGCTGGATGGCCGAGCCCAGAGAGTGGTGGTGAATGGTGTCTCATCCAGTTGGCGGCCGGTCACCAGTGGTGTCCCCCAGGGATGGGTGTTGGGTCCGGTCCTGTTTAATATCTTTATTGATGATCTGGATTGAGTCCATCATCAGCAAGTTTGCAGATGATACCAAGCTGGGAGGAAGGATTGATCTATTAGAGGGTAGGATGGCCCTACAGAGGGACCTGGACAGACTGGAGAGATGGGCTGATTCCAATGGGATGATGTTTAATAAGTCCAAATGCTGGGTACTTCATTTTGGACACAGCAATCCCATGCAGAGCTACAGACTGGGGACAGAGTGGCTGGAGAGTAGTCAGGCAGAAAGGGACCTGGGAGTGCTGGTTGACAGGAAGCTCAACATGAGCCAGCAGTGTGCCCAGGTGGCCAAGAAGGCCAATGGCATTCTGGCCTGCATCAGGAATAGTGTAGTCAGCAGGACCAGAGAAGTTATCGTCCCCCTGTACTCGGCACTGGTCAGGCCTCATCTTGAATATTGTGTACAGTTCTGGGCCCCCCAGTTTGGGAAAGATGTCAGGATACTGGAATGTGTTCAGAGGAGGGCAACGAAGATGGTGAAGGGGCTGGAGCACAAGCCCTACGAGGAGTGACTGAGGGAGTTGGGGCTGTTTAGTCTAAAGAAGAGGAGGCTCAGGGGAGACCTCATTGCTCTCTACAACTACCTAAAAGGAGGTTGTAGTCGGGCAGGGGTTGGTCTCTTCTCTCAGGTGACCAGTGACAGAACTAGAGGGCATGGACTCAAGCTTCGTCAGGGAAAGTTTAGGCTTGATGTGAGGAAGAAGTTCTTCACTGAAAGGGTAATCGGCCATTGGAATGCGCTGCCCAGGGAGGTGGTGGAGTCGCCGACCCTGGAGGTGTTTAAGGGGAGACTGGATGAGGCACTGAGTGCCATGGTTTAGATGATGGTTGGTGTTAGTGTTGGGTTATAGGTTGGACTTGATGATCTCAGAGGTCCTTTCCAACCTTGTGATACTGTGATACCATTGTTTTATCATGCACATCTATGCATCTGAAGCTTTTCAACACGCTTTCACTGAAGGATTGACCATTAAAATACATTGTGATGAAATGCTGCTTCTGAAACTACGCTTTAATTAAGACAAATAAGTCGTTTTCCTTGCAAGCTGTTTAGCACATAAAATATTAAGTTTTAATTCTCATATAACAAAATCATATCGTTACTATATGCACTCACACAACCTCTCTACGTATCCTACAAAAATTTAGTACATCTGTTGTATGGACAAGGAAACAAAAGGGGTAATGTAAGGGATAAGACAAGGGTCATGTATGTCAAAAATGGTCAAGGCAGAGAGGAATCCAGCCTTGCCTTCCATGGTGGAGCGGTAGACCTGCTGCCTGCTTGTATTTTGAGAATGTGACTTAATTGAAAAGATGCCAAGAAAGGATTTTATTTCTAAATAAAATATGTAAGTAATAAAAAATATAATGTTATTTGTTATTTCAGAGAGGTTATTCTTTTTCACTGGTATATATAAAAAGAGAATTAAATGCCCAGGATTTTCTCCTGTTGGATGTTCAGACATAAGGTGATTTTAAATACTGTAGATCAAAACAATGTACACGGATTCCAGCCAGTGGAGAAAGGAAAAGCACTCTCTTCAGTTTTTAAGAGGGGTTCTACAAATATATCAAAAGGTAGAATTTTGTCATCTGTATTCCACACCACCTAGATTAAATGTGGTCACTTAAAGATAGAGATACATTTTTCAGGCAAAAAATGATCAACTTGAAAGTATTTGTAATACTTATCTGTAATATTAAAATGTGTCACAAGAAGTCCAAGAAGCAGAAAAAAATATCATGTGGAAGGAGGGGGAAGGGAAGGGAGAGAGAGCTCATGCAAGCAGGAAAGAAATGTAGTGCAGAAAAGATGGAAACATTTCTTTAGGGACTAGTTACAACCAACAAGACTTCTTAGACATGCCCATCGACCATGTAAGCATATTCCTTGTGCTGGGCTGATAAAGGAGGGCTGCAGCAGTTTTTTTCCTTGTCTTCAATAAGGGTACACAACATTTAGAAAATAATCTGCAGGGAAAAAGCTGTGGCACAAATAATATTTATAAGGCAATGCTTTTTAATGGAAGAAATTTCAGAGTCCTCCTCATCTCACAGTCCAATCAAGGGTGATATGCATTCAAAAAGTGAGTATTAAATATGCACTGAGCAAACAGAACAGGAAAAATGAATATTGAAATAATTTACATGTAATCAAACTACACTGAAATTAAGTTTTAATTGTTCAGCACTCTGTGATGCATATGCAGATTTTAAAGTATTCAGAATATCAATCGAGTGTTTACTTACATCAAGCAATTGTATTTAAGCATACAAAACAGATCATGAAAATATGTTCAATCAGCTACAGCTCCCAACATTTACTGCAGGGTTTACATGATCACTTTTAATTCAGTTATTTCATTTAATATTTCAATTTAATAGCTCATTCTTTCATTCAATTTCTAGGCATCTTGCCCATTTTTTAAACACAACAATAATAATTATTCATAAAAGGAGCTGTTTCCCATAAGTTCTCATATCAGCAATTTTTGGAACAGAAATGGTTTTCATGCTGTTTTTTTTTCTCAAAAAAAAGTTGTTATGATCAGAAATATTTTCCTTTTAAATTCGACAATATCAAAATAATGACATCTGTAAAATGACTCTGCAACCCATTTCAGTGGAATTCTGAGCCAGAATAATTAGAGATTGTGAGGTCAAAGAATGTAAAAGGTGTGTGGCTAGGTTGTTATGTGGTTGACTTAAATGGGGACAGATTGGTTTTCAATCAAGTGTTGAACATAACACACTGATTTAGACATATAGGAGTATTTCAGAACACAGCTTCAGAGCCTGCTTAAAAAAACCTTGTCCAGGGCTTAAGATCGTATGTATTTCACATGAAAAATATTGATGTGTAATAAAGTCAGGTATAGGTGGAGTAATTTCAGTACATCTTTAAAATGACAACCTTGAAATTCTATTGACATTCAAAGAAATATTTTAAAGTAAAATGTTGGTAAATTCTGAAGACTCATATTGCTATGTAACCTTTAATATATAAAATATAGTATAAGTCAAAGTCTTCTACCCTGCATTTTATAGCGAGTGCTGAAATACTGGCATTTTACTTAGAGTTCCTGGAGAGAAATAAATATATGAAGATCTTACATTTCAATTAAAAAAACCCCACAATCAAAACACTTAAAGTCAACCAAAACTTGATTCCATTTTAACCTAATAAGTTCAGCAGGACACCCTTTTTTAAATGAGAGAGTTGCAGAGAAAATCAGACCACTGAATGCAGCCTGAAGACCAGGACCTCTCCAAAGAACCTATCTTTTCCTCTCTCCCCAAACTGTAAGTTTGTGTTTCAGAATCTCATAATCTGGGGGGCTCAGTCTCAAAAATTTTTAATTTACTTCATAATTTCTTATTATTTATTTGGATAATGGACTGTCTGGAATACAGACAATCCTCAATACTACTGATCTTCTTCGGTAAAAATCAATCAATTGCTGGGGATTAATTTATTGCAGCTAGACTATTTCAACACCAATGCATGTGCAAAGGCATACCAAAAGCTCCACATATCACAATCAGAAATTTAAACCATAACTGCTGTTTTTTTAAAGAAGATGATCTGTGAGCAGCAAAGAGTACTGTTGATCAGTCTCCTGTGCTTCGCCCTACACAGGCCACAGTACAGTGACTCCACCTGTTTACTATGCACCCTGCCAAAATCTGCTCCAGGAAATACACTGTCTTTCTCCCATCAGGATATATTCAGATTCCTCCCAACAATGGTTTGAGCAAAGGGTATAGAGATCATATTTGGCATTAAGCACTGCACGTCTTGATTGGCTGCTGAGCTTTTGCTGTAGAATGTTGGGATGGAGACAACATCCTGCATCCTATTTAACCCTGACCACTTGATGGTTTTCACAAAACAGTCAGGCATTTGCTTATTTCTTGGGACTACCATCTGAAAAGTTGGCTGAGAACTCATCAATGATTCTCCAAGTTAGTAGGAAACTGACAACGAATCAATGGATGCATTGGTAAGTTAAAACCTCCGAGATGCCAGTGATATGGGTTTGCCAACTTCATGTTATTATGCTACCAGTTTTTTAGTTTATGAGCTCTTTTGAACAGGACACACAAACCTCTGAGCAGGGGTCCACAAATTTGTTGCCTTCTAAGATACTCTCATACTGATGAAGAGAAAGTGCTGCAGAGCACACCGAAGGCTAATGGAGAAACAGCCGTCGGGTCTATATGTATGTGAGTCAAGGGGATAATCTTCTAAATTGTATTTTAGATGCAGAAGCTCTAAAGGTTGTCCAGGTATAATCTATGCATCCCCTCAGGCCCAAATTTAGCAAAGCATTAGTATATGGGTTTATAACCTATAATTTTTTATGGGTCCTAACCATGGGCGTATTATGTGAAGTGCTGGATTTGGGGCCTGAGTAACTTGTTTAAAAAGAAATCCCTTATATAACCTTTCAAAGGTCACACACAAATAGGTCTCAAGTAAAAATTAGTGAATAACCATGAGAAAATTTGAAATGGGCACAAATGTCTCAAACCACCCAAAATCTCTATTGCTTGAATTATACTGACAAATTATGTATCATTGAACTAAGGGAATCACCCTATAGCTTTACAGATTTTGGGTGTAGAATGTCCTTCACGTCAAAGTCTGGTATGAAGCAAGAAGACAAACCAACAAATCAAATTAAAAAAATCAAGAGGAAAGAGAAAGCTAATAAGAAGAGGCAGACAGAATGACTCCCTGGCCAGAGAAAGTTCTCGAGGGCTGCAACTGGTTATGAATCTTGAAGAGGCTCCCAACAAGAAAACAACAAAAAAATCTTACCATGAGATTCCTATCTTTCAGGATGATATTATTCTCTAGGAAACCTAAACGTAATCTCATGTGAAACAGTTCAGATGACTCTGTTAAATATACATGCTTCTTCTCAGAACAGACTTTCCAGGTTCAAAGAAAAGCTGTCCAGGCACTCTTTGAGTCAGATTTTCAAGTGAACCAAGTTCATTTTTCAATGAAGTAGTTTAGTAGGGAGGCATCATTTGAGAAATAGTTTAGATGTATGAAATATTCCAGAAGTAGTATTACTTTTAGCTATAAAAAAGCTACTAATTTATTTGTTGGCCTTTGCTCAATTGACTATAAAATAGCACTAGTTATAAACTAGAGAGCTGTCTTATGTATAAGCCAAAGAAGTATTAGCTAACAGATCCCAATCGTATGAACATTTTGGTTACACATTTCCCATGTGATGTTGGTCAATTGGGGTCAGCCACTGAAGAGGGTGACTGTTGGGAGCAACAGCAACATTTTCCCACTGTGTTGCATAATTCTTTCACGTCTGTCAAGTGCTCTGAGATTTTCAATAGTAGAAGGCTGGGGCACAGCAAAGTATCACATTATAAATTATCTATTATATAAATTGAAACTATGATGGTTTATTTCCTTTTCAACTAGATTTGGTCTTTTCTCTTCTTGTAATATGTACTTCCTTTGAATTTCTCACACTCTGTATTTCCTTTTCCACACTCATTTTCCTTCAAGAGAATATCTTTTGTTGCCATAGCGATATTTTCCTACCTTGCAATTTCTTTCATAGTGGCTTTCCTTCGGGTTTCTCTAAGCTGCAACTAACACCCACGCAGCCAACACAGCCTCCCCACAGTCCCAAACCTCTCTGTTTCCCCAACCTCTTACTATTTAGTAACTTCTCAACAGTTTATCTTTAAATACAGACACACTCCAACCTACTCTTCCAAAGTATTGTGGGTTAAAAACAGATGTTAATTAAAAATGCTGATAAGAGTCAGTGACACCTGTTGTTTCACATTTATTTTACTCAACCCTGTCTGTTAAATCCTAGCATTAATTCACTTCTGCTTTTCTTCTTTTCCAGCTTTATCCCTCTCACTCTGGTGATCATGTAAACTTAACAGTACTCCTTGAAAGCTGGATTTTATTGAACAAACATATCAGCATGTCTACACACTAAAGACAGCTCTATAACAGAGGCCCAGTATCATCGCTGTGGTTAAGGATGAGTTGCTGCCTCTATAATAAATCCCTATTGTATATGTGTGATATCTCTGCAATTTCAAACTGCAGCAGATGGAAATTTGGTATTAAAGATGAACAGGTCCTTTACCTCCTTGAGTTTCCATGAGGTACAGGGCCAATTCTCCCTCATGCCTGACATTGGATAAGATGCTTTTTTTCAGTGCTAAGACTTCTCAGGGAAAATGCATTACCTCAATATTTTCTAAAGCTGGCTGCCTAAAGATAAATATCTAATTACAAAGTCATGGTGCAGGGCCAAATTTTTAACCACTTTTTGAGTTACAGGTCCATTACAGTATATTTACTTTTTTTATCTATGTTTGTAAATGGACATTATTATTTCTTTATAATAAAATAACGCAGTGGTAATCCTCATAAAATTCCCACACATAAGAACTCTATTACAGCAAATACAGCCACAGGAGAGCCACACAAGAAATTCTCTAGAACTTTGATGATCTGAATTATGGCACATTTTTGAGGGAGCCAATGAATATTTTATGCTTCTTCTGCACAGCAGCATGTACAAGAACATTAAGTGTAAGAATGACCATTTGCTCAGACCTAATCTAAACTCTAACCTATCACCTGGCCAACAGCTAGGAAAGAATATAAGAACAGAGCAAGCGTATGATGATACTTCCCTAAGTGGTTTCCTAGTATCTAACAATTTGGGGTTCAGGGATTAGCTGAGCCAGAGGTGGTTTCTATGTTGGTATTCCTCAGTGAATTTCTCTTCCCTGAACCTTGCCTTTCAACTCATATACAATTTTAACATCCACTACATCCTGTGGCAAGGAACATCACATTTTAATTACATTACATGAAAAATCACTATATTTTGTAACTGCCACGTGTTAGCTTCACTTGATGACTCCTAGTTTTTGTATTAGAAGAAGCAGTGAACAGCCATTTACTGTGCTCTTTCTCCCCAGCACCCACAATTTAACAGATCTGTAGCTCAGCAGTCTCCTCTATAGATTGAGGAGTTCTAGTCTATTTAGTCATTCCTTTTACAAAAGCTGTTTCACAACTTTAATCATCCTGGCTGCCTTCTGAATTCTACTACATCCTTTTACAGATCACAAGACTCTCAAACTACACACAAGATTCACATGAACTGAAGTTAACAACTGTTTTGTTGCCTATTCCTTTTCTAAGAATTCCTGGCATCCAATTTGCTTTTTGTACCTGTGCTGAGCACTGAACAGACTATTTTATAGACGTAGAGTTATAAGACCAAGTTATTCTTCCAGAATAATGGTGAACTCAGACTTCATCATTTTACACATGAAGTTAGGAGTTGTGTGCTTCACTTTGAATTTATTTACAATTAATTTTATCTTCAATTTTGACACTATGTCACTGAGTCCTGTGAAGCCCTTTTGCTGTTCTTCACAGCAGGCTGTATCTTTACTAGTCGTAGTAATTTAGTATAATAAGCAAATGCTGACACCTCACTATTTGCTCCTTTACTAGGCTATTTATGATTATAGATCTGTTATGCTGTTAATTTCCATTGGCAACCTCCATTGACAAGTGACCACTTACTCCTACTCTATTTTTTACCTTTTAATGAATTACTTACCTATGAAAGGGCGTTTCCCTCTTACCCTGTGTCAGCTTACTTTCTTTAAGACATTTTGGTGACTGAAAAGATCTTCAGTGGTATGACCTTACTCACACAATTGCTGACACCAAAGAATTCAGAGTTTTGAGATGTGACCTGCCTTTATAGAAAACCTGCTGACTCTCCACAAATACAAAGTATTTGTTTGTAAGGACACATTTTTTTTTTAATATAGTTTCTACTAATTTCACTGGTACGGAGGTTGGAATTACAGAGCTATAGTTCTTCAAGGTCTCTCCAGATTGTGTTTTGAAAATCGACATCGTATTTTCCATGCTCCTGTTCTCAGACACTAAGGTTATTCTAAATAAAAGGTTATGCACCACAGTGTGCATTTCAGCTATTTTATGCTTACCTTTAGAAATTCTGGATTATTTTTTTCTAGTGGTGGTTATATATTACTGCTAAACTATCTGTAGTATAACCTCTTTTACTGATACTCTACACTCACCAGTGTAAACTAAGAAACATGTCCTGGCCAACTGGTCTAAAGGGGATTTCTAAAGAGATCTGCATGCTTACCTGCTTCTTGTGTCTTTCTATAAACATTTCTTCATATATTTTTCCAGTCTTTGTGCCTCTCTCCTATTCCAGGAACTGTATCTGAGCATCTAAAACCTTTCTGTTAACTGGCCAGTAATAATGGGATACAGGAGCTAGGCATTTACAGTGTAAATCATTCCATTTATCTTCAAACGGCTCGCCTTTACATGGCTAATTTAGGCTAATTGGGTAGGCTTCCTTTATAGTTAATTGATAGGGTAGGCACTGACATTTGATTCTTCATGCTTATCTTAGACATCTCCCTTCGATGGGATTACTCATCCTTTGGGTACCCACGTCTTTGTATTAACTACAGAGGAAGTCCAGATGAGTGTGTAGGACCTCTAAATTCTACTTTATTAAGTCAGGAGAGGTGAGGTGCACCTCCAAGACTCTACATCCAGTTATCAGACAATTGACTATTGCTGACTTTTGTTCTAGATTTTGCTTATAATATCCTTTCCTTAGCAGGCTCTTCGGTTCCAAAGAACCATTAAAGGGAACTCTGCATTTGAAGATAGGAAGACTAGGGCTGCCTGACTGTTCAATTAGCTCTTCCTGGAGGGTACTGGATGGAAGTGGGAGAAAAGGCAGAAAAACAAAGCTCTTTAAGGAGGAAATTTTTGCACACAACAAATGGATTACAGATTGCCAAGCCGTGTTCTGTTCTGATCTGATGAGCTGAGCTGTCAGATGGTCCTTATACATCAAAGTGAGGTGTAAAGGTTGGCCTCAGGAAGACTGTCAAGATGGAGAAAAAGTGTCTTGATAAAGAGACATGAATCAATCTGGAAATACTGTGAAAAAAAAGCATCCTATATTCAAGTTCTTGGTCAGAACCTCAGGAAGACATTTCTGAGTGTCACTCCAGAAGGAGATACCATTAGTGACCAGGTAGAGTTGATGAGGAAAGAGTAACTGATGACCTGCAAAGAAAAGCTGAGGCTGACTTACTCCAGTCGTGTTGTTAAGAGCCCACAGAGGTTTTGCCCATAAATATCATATATTTGCATTGTTTCTGCACTTGATGTATGCCCTAAACCCCTCAGATTTCAGGGAATTGCACAGTTGGTACAGCAGGAAAAAAAAAATTTAGGAGGGCAGATTTTCAGTTACACAGCACAACAAAACAGAACAATGGTCTCTATGTAGGCTCAGCTTCTAAAATTAGCAATATCAAAGTCAGATTAACCAACATGTGGGAATAGCCCTGGCACAAAGAACATTAGTCCAGCGTACTTCTTCGGTGTTCCTTTTTTCTAGTGCAGTCCCATGGGTGAGGATGCAGCACAGAACTGGAGGACTTATGGCATTCTGGTCCACCAAACAGCTACCTGTTGGTGGTCGTGGGAAATGGCTCCATATTAGAGTAGCTGAGGGACTGCCCTAAGTGTGTGGGAGTGGCCATTTTTCACATGCTCCAGGCAATGTCTTCCATTAAGCTCAGCAGAGAATCTTGCAGAAATCTCTCACAGAGATTTCTTGTGGTTTATCTTCACGGGATATTTATTCTCAAGCAATTGGTTCACATCATTTGTTCCCCCCACCCCCAATATTCTGCTCAATATTTCATATATTGTAATCACCACTAGAGAATTAAATCCTGGAGCTATTCTTGTGGCATCAAAGCATCTGACTGAAATTAAAAACTGTTGTGGTGGTTTAGGAAAAAAAAAAACACTAGCAACTTAGGACTGAAACAAAGACATTCTAAACTTTTCCTGATATATTTAACCTCTTTAACTGTGAAAAGTAATCCAGTTCCATTAAATAGGTGTCTTTATTTCTTATTTCTAAAACAGATCAAGAAGCATGACCAGGGGAATCATTTCATGTGCAGTACAATCACAGCAATTGAAATTCTCATTTATCAATGCTGCGCTAATATGAAAACTTTTGGTTTTGATCATTTTCAGAAGATGACAAAAAAATGTCTCTTCAAAGTCCTCTCCAGAAGGTGCTACTTTAGTCAATATGTTGCTACCCAACTTACTTCCATAGAGATGAATTCTGTTCATCCGGCCACCACAGAGAACCTGGCTGACATCGGTGGTCATTTTATCTGAAGGCACAATTTAATGTCTAATAAGTTACCTTATTAACATAAAAGTCATCCTTAGTCCTGAGCCACATCATCATTAATGTCTATAGATATTTTAGGACACACTATGTACCAATGTAATTATAGATTCTGCTCTAAGGTGCTCTTAAAAAGGATAATAAAAGCTCTTTGCTCGCTCTGCCCCTCAGTCTCATACAGTTGGCGGCAGATGGAGTTGGGAACTATTCCTATGGAGCTGAAGCATTTTTTCACCTTTTGATTTAGGGTCCTTTTTAGGATGGAATACTCACAGGGAACATCTACTTTGCAGATTGCAGTGTAGTTATATGGGAACCTGCTTACCAAGGGTAGTTAGTATTGCATAACTGATGTACCTGCAGGGCGGAAGCGCTTTATTTTAGCTTTTCAAAGGCTGTTTTGGACTTAAGTAGTAACTGACTGTGTCAAGGCATCACGTCAAGTAGTGCAGCAGTACACTTTAGAACTCTTGAATAGTGAAGTGATTCATAAAAATCAGTAGTGGCTGGAAACATCTCCCCTCATGCTAATGACCACCTACTTTCTCATCTCCTTTAAGAGTGTTTATTTACAGAGGAGTTCTATCAAGTTCTGTGTATAAAGTCATATCGCTTTATGAATTTTCTGTCCAATATGTAGCTAAATTCATCTTTGCATTTAACCATTAGAATCTTACACTGAACACTGGGAAGAGTACACAACACTCCTGAGAAGATCCGAGAAGGAGTAAAAATAGTAACAGTAAAAACATGGAGGAGGTTTTCATTTTGGGATTCAGACAAAGGAGAATCTTTCATGAATCCATCCAAAATTCTACCAGTGAATGTGATGAGAGCTGCACTTTGCTCCTGAAAGGAGCAAATGCACGATCTTGTTATTTACAACAGAACTTTGTTTTGTAGAGAAACATATTTGTAACATGGGAAAAAAATTACCTTCTCTTAATGGAATTATCAGACGGATGGTCCAAATGGTTTTGAACCTTAGTTATTTTTCCCCATGAAAAAAGAGCAAAAAGATCCTTAAACTGCATATTCACAAGCACAGGAACAGAATTACAAAGCAGGACAGGGCATAGCAGAAACACGGAGCTGTAGTTGCGTTCTAAATCTACAGCTCCTGTGTGGCATTTCAGACTTTACTTTCCAGCCCAGCCTTTACCTCCAGCTCATGCTATGTTACTTTCTCACTGCCTCTCTGAAAGAGACAGAAACGTTTGAACAAAACAGAGCAGGCGTGTGTTTGTGCCTGTGTGTGTGTCAAACAAACAAGATAATTTCATGCATTAGGAAATATGACAAGTACAATTTATGAATGCTTGATCAGAGTGAAGCAAAACCATGAGTCAGCGATGCCATAGTTAATGAGTGAGAAATGATTCCATCCCATTCCATGTTCTGTACACGGGTAGATGCGGCTGTTCTACAGAGGCAGGAGGTTGTGCAGTCACTCCCCCTTTACACAAACACACTTAGCAGTGCTCAAGAAAGGGTGCAGGCAAGAAGGTAACATCTCCCCAAAGCTTCCTAATAAATCCACCTCTGCTCAGCATTTTACATACTGATATAACACAATATAGTATTATAAGCAGTGACATCATAATAAAATACTGGAGTGTTATGCAAGTGGTAAGGAACACCTAAGATACATTTCTATACTTGTAATTCAGTTCCTGTATTTTTTAATTATAGATAAGAATTTAAAGTAAAAATAATTATTCATTCCATAAATGCTGCTTTAATAGATCCCTGGCATATAATTAAGAGGCCTTTAATTTTAATTTTGTATATTGAATGCCTGTTTTTGGAGATATTCCATATTCTGTATAAAGAGCATATACCTGCAAAGCTCTAAGCTTCTGTTTTTGTGGAAGCTGGGGATGCTGTATGGTTTGCAAATTTAAGAAATTAGCTTTTATAACGACAGATACAAATAACATCAAATATGTTCCTTCCTTCTAATTACAGTATCAATTTCAATCACGCTGTCAGTGTTCCTTGGCCTGTCTCAGGTAGCAGCACCATTTTCTAACCCGTACTTGCAATACAGCCAAATAATGATGGAGCATCTTCTTTATAAAGTGCCTCAAAGAGCAAAACTACCATCACAGCATTCAGTGTCTTCTAGAAACCAATCCCTTTGATGGTAGAAAAATAATTGGCCTATAATCTCACTGATAGTGTGGAAATGGATGTCTCCAGTTATTTGCAACTGGATATACAATCTTTCAGCCTACAGTAAAGATTAAAATCATTGGCACATGATTACAACTAGGTGAGGATAGCCTGACTAAAAAGGCAACTGTATTTCTCAATTCTAGTAAATGCAGACACTCACATCTTAAAAAGTACAACAATAACTGGCACCTTTTTGGCAGACTCAGCAGGCAGGTCAAAGATTGTCTCAGCATGTAGAATGAATTAATATTTCTCTCCCAAGAGTGGGTCCTTCTAGAAAAGGCTTAAGGCGGATTGGTGGGGCATTCAAAGGAAAGCTTGAGACTGGGGGTGAAAACTTTTGTTTATATGAACATTTTTCAGATTTAGATCTAGAAACATTTAAGTGTTTTAATGTATTAATCTTGTATGAAAGACTCCGCCCATCCCTTATCTTGTCTGCTCATCCCCATCTCCTCTATAGCCCACCACACACATCCTAAGCTGCTTTGTTCTCTACTCCCACTCTACCCCTTTGCAGGACTCTCTATGTCCCCATCCCTGCCTTTAGTCCTTCACCCTCAATTCCTTGTCTTCTACTCATACTCATAACCCCACTTGCCTCACTCTTCCCACCCCACTTCTGAGTTTCTCCCTGTGTGTTTTAGATCTTTGTCCTCTAGATTTAATTTCTGTGCATCAGCTCCTTGCTTTCTCTGAAGCCTAAAGGAATTGTGAAAGGCCCTACCACATTCTAAGAAATATTTTTTGACTATCAGCCATACTTATAGTGCACATAATTTAAGAAGCCCTATGTTTCTTCACTTCTTGCTGCAACAGGATACAGAGGGATCACTTTGCTTTTGTCTCCTCATGCTCACAAGAGAGTTCCAAATGTCCTCTAGTGCTGCATCAAGTTGGCACTGACAATTTACAGTGCATCTACATTCAAGTCTTCTTGTTTGGTCATGCAGACACATCTGTGGTAACACAGATTAAACTCTGAAGAGATTCATTAATTTGTAACTAGCCTGCAAGTATTTAATGCCAAATAAATAAGGGTAAAAAAGTGAATAAATTAAATAACAAAGGTTGAGACAGAGAGCATATAATGAACTTAAAATGTAGCCTTCCTAACACCCAGATACAGTTGCAGTCTCTGACAAACAGGTAGTGGGAGGACTACTCCTTCTTCAGTGTCCTCATGGGCATAATATAGTGACCTGAAAAGGCAAGAGCATAATTCTCTCCTCACTTTTCTTCCTGTTCTGAACCTACAGTTGTAAATGCAAGCTGGCAGAAATGGCTTGCCTTGCTGGCTCCTCATAGCCAGATGTAATAGCAGCGGCTGCAACTTCCGTGTGCCTTAAGGAATTAATGAGCGTTGTGCCTCCCTATGATTCTCCTAGACATTGCATTGTGCCTCCCTATGATTCTCCTAGACATTGCATTGTGCCTAGATGGCATTCTCTCACCCAGAACCATGGTTTACCATTCCTCCAGCAAATCTGTAGTACTCCCTGCTTAGCCTACATTCAAATCATTCTAGTCACTTAAGAAAAAATCTAAAAGGAAATAAACACCAATTAAGGCACAGCCACTCTAATACAGTAAAGATCAGCTCTGGACATCATTTCCTTGCTTTCTATCAGATAAATCTCCCATTTTTGAACATTTCATTTTGTACTTAGATTATGTCTTCGCAGATAAGCTTTAAGTATTACCATCTGTTCCGCAGTAATCACATGATCCTACTATCACTTTGATTCAGAAGAATACAAATCCCTATGACAATAGGAAAACAGCAAAATAACACACATTTGTTCCACAAGCTGCCACAACAGTAGGTTGTTCAACTGCTGCTTTATAGTGGAGGTGAAAGACAAAAAGACACGGTGAGACTTTCCTGTCTCTGCCCCGCGCTGTCCAGGCAGCATTATGACACTGAAGATTCCTGTTTGCTAGGGGGATTGAGTCAGTGTTTCAGAGCTGTGTTCAGCAGCCCCAGGGGTGAAAGCTTAGCCAGGGCACCATGCCTCTGCATGCCTGCTAGCATTTAGAAGCAAATCTTGAGTCAGAGGGAATACACTTTTCTCTTGCAGATGCAAGAGCACTATAGTTACACCTCTCAGCAATCTCTGAGGCATTCTTTCCGCATCTGTCCTCTGCAGGCAACTGGCCCGCAGCCGCTACAGTTGGCTATTGCAGCAACAGATCCTCCCTGCTGGTTTCCAGGAGAAAGGCAGAAGCTGAGTTTGTACCCACTACCGTGGCCACATCTATTAAGAAAATGCCAGCGAAAGGCTGGTGCATATTATGCAGCTATTTGGAGCATTCTTCTACTTAAAATTCCTCATTGGAATGGACCTGTTTAGCAGGAACACGACCCTATTCAGATTCAAAATGCAGAAGACAGTACAAAATATTTCTCTTTAAGATTTGAAAGCAACACAAACTGTACTATCAAAGTAACTTGCAGTTCATTGCTTTGCATATGCAGACAATGTATATAATTTGGACAAATAATTGAGAAAGTGCATTGCAAGTCTTCTCACCATGTCCATCTACGCTCCTCCTCACGTGTTACAAACATTGTTATCATTCAGAAGGTAATTTCTCCTTATTTTCACCCAATGGATAATTCTCAGAGGGAATGTTTCAGCTGGATTTGTGGTTGAACACGTGAATGAACAAGCTGAACTGCTATATAGTGCTACTTATGAGAGACTGAAGTTTAGGCTATTAATTTCTCATGAAGGAAAAATATAGCAATAAGCCATTGTACTAAATTCAAGCTGATTTTGGTACTATGACTCTTCTAATGTTATTTAATTTACAGAAGAATGTAACATTTCATTTTCTCTTATTTTAATGGCACTGAAAATACACTGAAAATTACTGCAATGTAACTTTTAGTATAAGAACTTTAAGAATGAGCATAACAAAATGCTCATATTTCAATGGTGCAAAGAAAAAAAAGTCTTGGACTGTGCACCATTCATCTGCATTTTAACATCTATTTAAACTCAGTGTTTTCTCCAAGTCTGTAAGCTGTTTCAACAGCTAATCTGCAAGCAGTTGGTGGATATAAATCTCTTGGAAGCATGCTGTCCTTTTTCTACCAAGCTAAAAGGGAAAGAGTGATTCATTTTAAGTGTATTGATGATAGAAGAGCTCTGAATAGCATTTTATCTGCAATATTGTACTTGAAAGAAACGAAGTGCAAGTTAAACAAACAGTAACAATGAATGCATTTTTTTCAGGTGGTCCTCTTGGAAAAATGTTAACTGCATTTAAGTAGGTAGTTATTGAAATATGCAATTAATTTTGAATTAATAGAAGTTGAAACTGTCATTCACCTGAGCAGGTGGTGGAAGAACCTTCTTGCATATTTGCTGATTGGGTCCCTGTACTCCAGCACAGTCGTATCCAAGAGGGGTCTTGTTGGAGCATAAAAGGTTCCCAGGCTTGCCTCAAGCTGTGCTGTGGAGTTCAAACGTAGCAATAATGAAACAAGTGAAACTGTTTCAATTACAACAGGTCCTTCATGTTTGCAGTCAGTCAAATTCCTCAAACACTAACGAAATGCGATGTTGTTATAGGACAGATGAAATTAAAATGTGACAGGTTGTACAAACACACATATGCATATAAACTTTCACTTTGAGGCAGAGTTGACAACGACTTTGAGCAACAAAAGCTGTCAAAACAATGAAGAAGTTTATAACACATCAGGTTCTCTCCAGCAGCATATAATTAAAAGTGACTCATAAGAGTAATACAGTTTGAACAAGTCTGTCCAGTAGAGATCAACTCTCAATTAGCTCAAATTGTTTTTGTCCTCTTAGGCAAACAACAAGGAAGTTCAGTTTTTCAGTGATTATTGTGTTAGGTCAGTGGGTGACAGGACCCTTCTTGTAATGGCCTTGAGGTCCACAGAACCTCTTTCAGCCAACAATTCTTTAAAATCTGTTTAAAAAAAGGGTCTAGAAACCCTAAGGAGTTGACTCTCCTACAGAGTGTAGTGGTGGGAAACAGGATGACCTCCCCTGTAATCAATAAAATAAAGCCCTTTTGTTAAAGAAGCTCACAGAATTTTGTGTGGGTTTCAAAAGAAAAGTAAAACCTATTGTCTTATTAGGCAAGTATATTAGCAAGTATAGTTACATTTTATTTTCTTAGGCTTGATATTACTGAATGTACTAATAGTGCTGCGTTAGGAACACAGGCAAGCTGTTAGTAAATTAGGTTTTGTGTTATCTTAAATCTAGACAATAAGATAAGTTGAACTTTAAAGGTATTTTCTTTCAAAGCAGCGGTCAATTTAGATTAAAATGGAATACAGCAATACCTTTGCAAATCCAAGCCATACTCTCTTGCCTTTGCTGTTTTCTTGACAGCATGTCTCGTACTTCTGAAATATTTCAACTTACATGGAATAAGAGTAACTACTAGCACAGTTACAGATTCATTAGATAGCCCAGCTTGATGTTGAAGGCAGAACGAAGATCTCAAAGATAACTGCCCATCACTATACATAAAAGGCCCCACTGGGTTTTGCTAATAAAAAAGAAAACAAATTACCATGCCAAATTTGTTAGATTCATATAGAATAACCCCTGGACAGAATGAAATTCTGTCTGCTGCACACAGAGTTAGGGAGCTGCATGGGGGGAAACACACAGACATGTATTTATAATGTGCATATTTTTCCAAGAGTTTGAAAACCAGCCCTTTTCATGTGTCCTTTTAAGAGCATGTTTTATTTAGAATTCGTGTGCTATGTTTGCAGTGCAGAGATTTTTTTAAAATCAGATCCCCCAAGATGGGATAGCTGATGACTTGGCAGCAAGGTAGGACACTCTGGAGTTTTTCTATCACCAAACACACCAGAATGCTAAGCTTTCTTTCCTGCCACAAAAGATGCCTGTTCCACAGCTGTCTGCCTGCTAGTTTGGAGGATAACACCCTGACTAAATCAAGGCACTTCAAATTTTGAAGCCTATTGAGTTGCAAGATAGACAGCAAATCAAGAGGAAGGCATCGAACCAGGCTTTAGCAGAGACAAGGCTGAACCTAAAATTCAACGTTACTTGTGAGGGAACCCAGCTACTACTGCAAGGGGTCAGAAGATTACAGGGAGGACAAATGCTATAATCCTAAAGGAGGCAGCAGAGGATAGGGTATTCAAAGCCTCTGGATCTCTCTTTTAATGAAAGAATGACCCTTCAAAAGCACCTTCAAAAACAGACTAAAATCTCTTAGTTGCAGGAAAACATCCCTCCTTCAGTTGGTACTGTCTCGGTATGAAAATATAACAAACATTTAAATCCTCTATTAACTAACATTAGTCTGCTACATAAACTATGTAATATAGTAAAGCTACAGGATGTCAAAGATAGTGCTGTACATATTAAGTCATACCCATATCACATATGTATTAAAATATGCATTATTTTAGTATCACTATTGATACAAATGAACTAAAATGCAACCAGCACTTTGATCCAGATTTTATTGAAATTACTTTTCTTCATATGATATTTGATTATGGAGTACCATAATATGACTGCCTGGATTCTCACTGTTGTCTTCTTTATAAAGTCAACAAATACATTGTCATAATTCACATGTGAATTACAAAGACAGCAACAAAATATATTAAAAAAACAATTACTCCCTTACCTTCTCTTTCTGGTGTAAGCTTTTGTTTAAGAAGGTGATTGACAATGGCACTCAAGCATATGTAACACTGACGACCCATCGTGTTCCAGTTCATGGTGTTCAGGACATTAATTGCCTCCTGTATCTCATCGTAACGAATGTACTGGTGGATGATTTCCACAAGACCCAGCTGTCCTCTTGTGATCACACCTTTTACAGGAAATATTAAAACCAAAGACGGTGCTATGAGTATGTAAACCAGTAGCCGACTACTTTTCAGCACAGATAAAAATAATTGCTGTTGGTTAAAATCAGGAAACTTAATGGGTTTCACTATTAAATGTTCATGTCAGATAGCTCCTTACTGTCTTGGTATATTTAGACTGAGGGTGCTTTGAACAGCATAGAAAAAACATCAGCAAACTTCACATGCGGAGGCTGAGTGAATATGGCTAATGCCTACTAGTGACAACATCATGTAATGAATTTGTTTAACACATGGCTTATTCCCAGTTTATCACTATTATGTTAGAGGTAATAAATTTTTGCACCTCCTTCCTGTAGGGAAATACAGCTGGACAATATTTGTCTCACAGAAACATACCAATGCATACGAGTTTACAGCAGCTCAAACTTCAAAGCAGCAGTTACTCGATCACTCTCAATATTGCAATTGCTCCAGAACTTACTTCTAGTTGGCAAAATTCTCTAAGTAATTGAAGCATTTCTTCTGTGAGGGAATACCTTGGAAATACAGTCACACATAAAACTAACAATATGTTTGCCATAAGGGAAAAAACAAGAAAACAAGTAACCCATTGCTCACTCCATAAGAGCATAATTTTATCTACAGCGCCGCATCACCGAAAAGCAGAAATTAAAAGACTCTCAGGTTTTCTTGACTTGTAGCTGTTATCTTCTCAACAGAAAAGATGACCAAAAATCTGTCAAGAGCAATGTTATTTATTGTCTTTGCCTATGCAAATGATCTTGTGACATATGCCACACATGGCATTTCAGCAATTCTTCCTTGCTTTGGGTCACTGTGTTAGAGTATTCTTTATCACTACTGCTCAAGATACTGGAGAGAGATTAGAATAAAGTATTCTTTATCACTACTGCTCAAGATACTGGAGAGAGATTAGAATAAATTTACTGTCCCCCTCTCTTTAAATAAAAACATAATTCTATTTTTTTATTTTCTTAATTTATATTCTGATGTTGTCAGAACTAACTTTAAGGGGAAAATTCTGATCAAAAAGGGAACAAGCTGAATTTCAGTACTGATACTAAAGCCACGGGATGGCTGGGGAAAGAAAATCTGATGACAGAGAAAAGCAGACCTGATATATAGAAAACACACCTCACAAAATTTTCATAAATGTAGTTGTGAATATTGTTTGTGATGTAAACTAAGAATCGAGAAAACAAAATGTAAAGGAAAACATCTGGCTATAGCTTGAGGACAAGTAACCTGCTGAGAACTTGCATATATGGGTCAGACACTTTGGGGAAGAAAGAGTATATATTTATTTTTTTGTAACAGAGAAATACCTTAGTTTAGCCATGTTAATCTGTGTACGTGTGATAATATTTAATTGTTACGGTAGATTTTATTCTTCCTAAATGTTTAGTGTTTTTAAAGTATTACATTAACCACTAAGTGAAGATGAAAATACTTATTTGCATGCTAATTAAATATAATACTATATTTAAAATGTCTTTCAAGGCCAGCAATGCCGAACCACTGGCACCAGTACCCAGTTTGGCATTATCCAAGATCTGGGTTGACATCAATGACAAGAAGCCGCAATGCTTTTGAAAATGAGTTTGGCATTAGACACCAAAAATATTTGCCATTAATGTCTGAGGGTAAATTTAATACGAAACTCTTCCTGAAATGAATCTGCACAACACAGAATTCACAGAACTTGTTCACAACCATAATATTTCAGCTGGAAGTTAAAAACATACATGCCTATTTTCATTGACATAATTTCTTAACAGATTTTTTATGGGAAACAATTCCAAGCCATGAGTTAATTATGGATTTTATTTCAGTCCTCAATGCTTGTCTGGGTTTTGCTGTCATGGACCTCTACATTTTCTGTATATTTGGATTATTTCTTAAATAGCAGAGACCTAAAAACTACTGAGGTTGGGAAGAGGGGCTGACTAATCAACACAGTATTACCTTGCTAGTGCGACAAACTGAGAAAAGGGGTGAAGCAGAAAACCAGCACGCAATAGAGAACAGCATATTTTTGCAGGGTGGACTACAAAGAGGAAGGCAGCGAGGGACAGACAGAGAGCTTTGCCTCTTTCCTAGAAGAGATTTTACAGTAATTATACAGAATGAATTTTAAAATGTGATAACTTTCAGCTGTAGAGGTCAACATCTTCCCATTTGGATGCTTGACTTCTCCTGGGTAGTGCGCTTCCAGGCAACCTGCTTGGGAAAAAGAGGTGACAGCCAACTCACTGCCTAATTGATTTAGGAACGGTGCCCAGGGAGACAGTCCAATTAAGTTTACAAGCTGGCAATTAGCAGGAAAGGCCTCTAAATCCCTGTACTGAGAGCCTGCTTGCCTTCCTAAGAACATAAATGTGCTAAAGATAGCAAGGGGAAAGCTGTGCTTTCTGGAAAGCTGTTGTGAGAAAACCCCACAAGGGAAGACTGAAGAAAAGCAAGGTAGATGTGGGTAGAGTGCCTTCTGCTTGACAATAAGAGGTAATTTAGAGGGGTTTTTTAATGGCCAACACACATAAAAACATCAAATAGATGTTATAATTACTGTTCTGGGTACTCTGCAACTATTAAACCTGTTATTGAACATAATGCAGCTGAATTATCTACAAATAAATGATAACTTGTAGACAGGTTTTTAAATAGTATTTTTGGATAAGAGCAATAATCTAGATCAGCTCTTTTAAACCTGTGCAGCTATAAGTTGATCTTTGTTGCTAACATCCTATAATACTCACTTCCTTTTCTGCAGTGGCATACCTGGTTAAATTTTCTAAATTCAGTTTTTCAAATGTTTAGGTCTGCAGCACTTTTAGAAAAGATTTTCCCCCACAAAAACACATCCATGTCTGCAAAAGTAAAGAAATAAAGTAGATTTTCATACCCTGTTATCACTTAGTTATTTGTTGTTGTTGTTGTTTTAATAAAAAAAGGCTTCTTCCTAATCTCAGTAGCTTGATACAAACGAATCATAAAAAAACCTCGTGGAAAGATCAACAAAGGCAATCCTGTTTCCCTGGATAGACAATGGGCAAGAGCTGAAATTTTCCAGGATGAGTATATTCCACATGGCTGTCTGCTCTGCTGAAACACTGGCTTGGTAGACAGAAGATTTAAGCATGATTGTGTTTTTTAGCCCTCACAGTGGGTTTGCTCCACTGTAACTTGCCTGACTTGAATGGAATGAATACAGTTCTAACTGCTGAGCAGCTGCAGGGGTTTTATTCTTAGTTCATCCACTGACGCGTTGCGTTACTCTTGGAAAGCCTTTTAGCTTTCCTTTACTGCTTCTTGCTATTCTATTTGTAAAAAGAAAGATAGTTATGGTTTTTACTCTCTTAAAGTCTCCCTACACCTAAAATGAGAAGTGCTATATAAACTCTAAAATTAGTATTATTACTTCTTTTATTCAGAACTCCTGGCAAATTAAGTGAGAGTCCAAACTTCTCTGAAGGTTATGAAAACCTTCCTTCTTGTGTGAAAAGTCTTCAGCAGAAGAAATGGTGTGTAACTCCATGTACTGAAGTCAGGAAGAACAAATGTACTGGGACAAATACGTATTGTAATGCAAAGTACAATTGCACCATACACACAAAAAATAATTTAGGAAAGAAAACAGCACTCCTAGCCTATTATTAAATATAGCTTATTTTAGCTTCTTAGGGGTATTACTACAGAATCAATACAATTTCTAAAATTATATTCTACAGAATAAAAGAACTTTCAATATGAGAAATTGTTATGATTTATTAGAGTAGCAGGGAAACACTGGGACCCTGATCCAACAACAGATTGGAGTCCTATTCTGCCAGACCCCATATGAAAAGAGTCTGAGTAATTACAAAGGATAATTAACTCCTTAGTTCACATCTTCAGATACCATTGCTTTTAAAGCTATATGGTCCCATATATCTAAAATTAGAGTGTTGCTTTCAAACTACAGAAAACTTGAGAGCTCAAGGTTCAATAGATGTGCTCAGTAACTCACCAAGTTTAAAGTGAAGTACTCCTAAGGGTCCTTTGTCGAATCTAACTAACAAAAGATCATGAATATCTGTGCCGTCAGTGCTGGTGGATGCAACTTGAGGAGCAGCCCACTGGATCTGGACGAGGCTGCTGGGCACATCAAAGTGTTTACTGAATTGCAAAGTCACCTCAGGTGAATAGTCTTGTGCTACGAGTTGAATTTTAATTGGGGACAGTGCTGTGTCAAAAAGTTGCAGCTCCCCTTGAGAGCTGCCAACCACTAATATGGCTCCAGACGGGTGGTAGGCTATTAATGTAGGAAGCAGTTCTGCTTGGGCCAACAGAGTCACTTGGTTGTAGGCTTCATGCAGAATTATTGATGCATCTTCACAACCCAGGACTAGTTTGTCTTCTGTAGCGTCTCTGCAGAAGCTGATGGCCTTGGATTGCAGTGGTATTCTGGTGACTGACACACACTGAATTTTATTCCTAACGCACTTGTAGACGCAGCTGTCAACCATGGGCTCTTTGTCTGCAGAGATGGAGTGCTCTACTGTATAAACCTGATAAGGCTGATTAGTGCTGAAACTAGCATTGAGTGGATCCCATTCCGTACGGACATAACTCAGAACCTGAAAAAAATCCAAAATGTTTTAGTAGTAACTTCTAACAATTTATTCTTATTTTGATGATTTAAAAAATAAGCTGCTGCAAATACGCTTTCTCATGGGTCGGTAAGCTAAAACAAATATGCATTTTAGAAATAGAGTTGTAAAATCTACTGGTTTAACTTTTTAAAGGTTAATTTAGGCTTGATGTGAGGAAGAAGTTCTTCACTGAAAGGGTGACTGGCCATTGGAATGCGCTGCCCAGGGTGGTGGTGGAGTCGCCGACCCTGGAGGTGTTTAAGGGGAGATTGGATGTGGCACTGAGTGCCATGGTCTAGATGATGGTTGGTGTTAGTGTTGGGTTATAGGTTGGACTTGATGATCTCAGAGGTCCTTTCCAACCTTGTCATACTGTGATACTGTGATACTGTAATTCCTTTGGTTAAAAAGATGCTACAATACGCTTTGACCCATATTTGTTTGTTCAGAGTATGTAATAGATGAGCAGAATAGAGATAAAAGAGGGGATGGTCCTAGCGGTGTTAGTAAGAGAAGAAATGAGCAGCTGACTGATATAAAAGAATAACTGATTATTCACAACTGGGGTGGAGGAGAAATTCCCAAATTTCTAGCAAAATTTATAATAGGTTACTCTGAGCATCACTTCTGATCATTTGCTCTGGGCCATGTTAACAGAAAATATTACACTATAGTAATAAAAACAATGGCATGTTTAAACAATGTTTACTGCACATTGCCAGATGAGTAGGTGGTAGATGTTCTTTGGTGCCACGTAGCTTTAGATGCATTAATTTTTAACAGCAGAAAATGGTGACCATCCAGGGGTTCTTGAGGGATGAATGAACTGGAAGAAGAACAAAAAGGCAGGATATGGTTCAAAGACAGCACTGGCAAAGAGCAAGAATTTGTAGCGTGGAAACATGGGAAGTACCATAAAGTGATGGAGGCAACAAGAGAGTCCAGTGAAGACTGTCCTTATGATACGTGCCTTTGTGGGAGAGGTATCTCATAGGACTTGATCAGCAGAAGTGCAGAATATCAGCTGAAAATAAGTTACAAATTGGCTTATGAAAAGCTGTCTCTCTGAAAGAGACAGAAAACAAATGTCTCTAGAGTACTGAGAGTAGTAGAAGCCAGTAAGAAAATTGCTGGTGTTTGTTCATGCAGAAATAAAGAGTGAAAGGCAAACTGAGCCAAACCTCACCCTCAGGTATATCCATAGCATTCTTCACACTATAAACTATAAACTAAAGCTGCTGACCTCCCACTGATTTTGGAAGCCCTTTCTTTTGAGTTCAGGTGGTATGCAATTACCATGTACACAGAAAGGGGTAGCAAATGTGATTAAAAGGCAGAGAGAGGGTAAGTGAGGAAATCTGGAAATTTCAGGTTGAAAACAGAAATGCACATATAATGTTAAAGTAGTTGAAGGTTGATTTCTACAGATCACAAGAACAATTGAACATGTAATTTAGCCTTTCAGTCTGCAGAGGAGGGGAATAAGAAATTAAGGGTTTTTTTTGGCATACCACCCATAACTCCAGAAGCAACTGATGAATTTATAAACAAGTTATTCAGGTTGCTGATCAGGCTGATTAGGACATTTTGTTATGGCAGTTCACTTATTTTGTCAGCAAATGGTTTTACTCATTGAAAGAAAGAAAAAAGACTACTGCAATTCAGCAAACAAGCTGCAGGTTTATACAAAAGTGTTTGCTAGTTTAAGATGAGTAGCTAGGACATACAAAGTACCATGTAAGCAAAAGCATTTAATACAGAAGCCAATGCATCCAGCTTGTGAAAACCAGGTAAACTGATTTCAGTGAAGAATAATGACCAATGAAAATACATATCAAAGTAAAAATAAAAGATTAAACTACTTGTATAGTCTGAAAAACTTTTTCTCATCTCCACCGTTCCGTCACCAACTTAGCCTCTGCAACCAGTCATTTATGCACTGAAAACCATGCAGTGGCTACTGTGCAGATGTTAGAACAGCTGAAATGTGTAGCTTATTGGGCTGTTAAATTGCATAGCAAGGAAACCCATAAAAGAGGTAATTGTGGACAAAGGATTACTGTGGCCACAGAGCTCTGTAACCCCAAATAAAGACAAGGCAAAGTGTTATTGTTTGTTCTGCAGTTTTCCCTAAGAGTATGTATAGAGACCCAGGTAGCTACCTTTCAAATATGTGAAATAGAAATCTTGCCCAAGCAAGTCTTCAAAGACTTCAGTGACTTCTTCCATAACTTCAGTGAAATGAGCCTTGAGGCCCTCTGGGACTCAGATTTCTGTCTTCCTGTGTCGGGTTTCAATGCACTGCATTATTTATCTACACATTTTGATCCAAACCAAGTGTTCCTCTATGGACACCTTCTCATATGCTGCAAGAAAGTCATGAAGATCCACATAATCAAGCCTATGAGAGACAAAAGACTGAAGAGAGACTGGCCTTGAAGTTTAAGACAATAGAGAAGAAAATATGTGAAAAATGGATTTTAGAACTCCATAGGAGTGACTGCTGGAAAACAGCCATGGAAATAGTCACAGCGAAGTAAATGTTGTCATCTGATCATTTGCAAGCCAGCAACCAAACTGAAACCAATTAATAATTTTGTTCTGCCTTGTTAGAGCAGAAGTGGGACAAAATGTTCCCTAATACTCTGAATTTAAAAGACAGTAAAATCTTGTATTTTGGAAGGCTAATTTAATGAGCCTTGAGATGAGAGATTTTGTAGATCCACGTAATTCTGAGAGCAGATCCTTGAAATGAAATCTGGGATAGGACTGGCTGCTCTGTATAACACAATTCCAACTCAGGAAAAGTTCCTGGGAGGAGAGAAAGACTATTTGCTGCATTTCAAAACAGAAGTTTTGACATAATGTTTAAACAAATTAGGCTTAAGGAAACTTTTTGAGACACTGCTGTTCGTATTCTGGCTGAAAACAAGAGAAACATTTCTCCCTAGATTAGAACAGATAAGCTGCTTCTCATGCATCAGTGGCCTCATGTGCCTCTTGGAGGAAGAGTACCAAGCTGAGAGATGTCTTTGTTCTGGTTTCCAGTCTTTCTGAATGTAACTGGTATTTGGCACTCTGAAAGGGGAAAAAAAAATTATACTCTCTTTCATCAAAGAGTGAAGATTTGAGTTTCTCTGTCAGAAATGACTGTTATTATTAATTCTTCATGTCGCTAACTGGAAAACCAAAGCAGGGAGATATTCAACTACAGAAACCTGTTAATACGGCTAAGAATGCTTTTAAAAATACGAAGCCTAGCAATCAAAATATCTTTTTTTTCTCAAGAAGATGGTACTGCATTACCTACCAATTGTTTTTCTACCAGGTAAGTAGCCACATGCTAGCAAATGTAGTGTATGTAGTGTTTGTGCAGTCCACTTAAAGGAATCTACTGGGACTCCTTCCTGATGAGCAGTAATTCTCTGGAACCCTAAAGGAGAACACTACAATAAATCTTGCAGTTAACAAAACGTTTTCTTGGGGAATGGTAAATAAAAGGCTGGAGGACTTCCCTCAGAACTGTGTAGGACAACCGTGTAATTTGTAGAAGAGGGGACATGGCAGTGGATCTAAAAAAGACAGAGCTATAACATCACATGTTGGGGTGTATAATTCCATCCCACATTAAGTGTTTTCCATAAATTTTGAGACTAAGCACGTAGTTTTGTACTTCAAGGGAAGATTTCTGGAAGTACTTTGCATTAAGTAAAACCAATTACTTTATGTAAAAAAAAAACCAAACAAAAAAACCCCAACAACCACCACCACCCCAAAAACTAGAAGTCCTTTTTAATTTTGTGACATGTATGCTACAAAAATACAATAAATGTATTTAAATGCTGTTCACATAATTTATGTATATTTCCCTTATTAATGTGGCAGTCATGCACCACTGTTGCACATTTATTGTTTTCCCCTTGCAGTACTGGCCTGTGCTCTGCATCAGCTAATCACCAGTATGAGGGATACTACACTTGTCAAGTTCTCAGATCCTGGTGTCAGAAATTGTAACAATCCAAGTAAAGGAATCTGCTAATCTTCATAAATAAGGGGCTTGAATTATGCTTGTTAAAATACTTTCTTTCATTTTGTATTTGAAAGAAATAACAGCACTAGCTTGTGTGCAGTGTCACTCTTCTCAGTGCAAATCTTTGTACACAAAATTGAAATACTTTGCATAGAATGCTGGGAAAGTATAAAGTCCACATATCAAAACATATAAGAGTTTTAACCACTAGTTCTTAAGCAGAAAATAGGCTTACCAGGCAGATAAAAAAAAAAGAAAACAAAAGAAACAGAAAATAAGCTTGCTGTGACCGAATTGTGTGTATTTCAGATGCGAAAAATGTTTGATTTATTTTATGGATGTTAAAAAAATGCTTATTTAATTTCACACAGTGAGGCTCCATATAACAACAAAAACTTTAATTAGAAATGTAGAGTGGGAAGTGCAGCGCACACTAGAGTAAAATAGTTTTAAATTCAGCACTGTGAGGCCGGAAGGAAAAGAACCCACTATTTTTTATCATTTCAAAAATAAAGATGCAAGGCTCCTACTCTGTGTTACTTATTTGGCTGCATTGTGTTTACAGTCCCAAGTGCAATCTTATTATTTAGATCTGCAGCCAATATTTATATTTATTTTCTTTCAAAATTTATCATCATCTTTATCCCATATTATTCATTGAACTTTTAACCCAACGTGACATGAAGGATTTTAAATTCTTTGCTCTATGTGTGTGAGAGGTGTTTCAGCTATTCAGTCATACACCATAGATGTTTTTCTGAGGGCTACAGTAATTGTAGGGTAGCTCACTCATGAAAGATTCGCTGTGTTTATTTCACAAGTTTGAGGCACTGTGTGGAAGAAATAACTATTAAATAATGCCTCTTGTCAGAAAGAAAAATAACATTCTCTCCCAGGCAAATTATTTTTTCCATAAGATTGAAGGATAATTTCAGTGATTTGCACTAGCACTAAATGGAGTGAAAATAAGCACAGCAAAGACAAATGCAAAGTACTACAGCAACTAAGCCCTGGCATCATCACCTTCTGTTAATTTATGTGTGCAGAATAAAGTTCATGTTGATTTTAACATGACTTTCTCTCAAAGCATTTAATACAAGGATGATTTCACATCAGATTCAATTTATTCATAGCAAACTGTCTGAAATGATTTCTGGAAGATTCCTCTTCTGGTTTGGAAATCAAAATACCAATATTATTTCCACAGGGAGACAATTTAAATAACATCCTTGATCATTGGTACTTTAACAAAGAAGATACAAACAAGCCCCAAATAATTAAATAAATAATTTGGAGAATGGATAAATAATTTGGAGAATGGAAACCAATTTATGCAAGAAAGCAGACAAGGCTCAACAGACAAATAGTCCTGCAGCAACATGAATACGTGCACATAAAGACATATCATATGCCAAAGCAAAGTTATGTGTTAAAGAGAAAAGTGCTTTTCTTTCTTCAGGGGAGGATTCCTCACCAAATCCAACAATTAATACAGTAAACACTGATTTCAGAAAAAATAAAAATTAAGGGAGTAAAACAAATCAAGATTTGCAAGGAAATAGTAGTTTCTGTTTTTAAAGGATTAATGTCTCCGTTTAGCCTTAATAGTAGCAAATGTTGAAACGTAAAGCCACACAGCACATTTCAAATCACCTTTATAGTGTATTTCAAATGTGAAATGTATCTCCTCCATTTAGGTGAAACACCCCAAATACTCTGTGTGCAAGGCAAAACATCCCAATGCAGACAGGATGCTGTCACAGGGAGGGGCTGAGTTGTCTTGTCCCAGAGCCAATCCTGTTCTCATCCTAATGAGCACTCTTCTGGTCGGCAGCAAATATAACTCAGAAATTTCTTCCAGGGAGGAATTAGTATCACTGAAGTGCCCTGTTTGCATTTGCTCTGCCACAACAATAGAAGTGTTAGCAGCTGGCAGATTCTTTTGTGGGTTTTTTTTAAGTCAGCACCAAGGTGCTGTAGAATGGCTGTGGGTAGCACCCATTCATTTCCTTGAGCTTGGTTTATTTTTTTCATAAACCAAATATGCCAAACAGCTCTTTACAGGCATCAGTTCCTGCTTTTCTCTTAATTCTAGATAATAATGTCATTTTATCCAAGCAATAAAAGGTTGGCATTATTATTTTACCACACTTTTTTTTTCATAAATCCTCCAAACTGAATGATCTTAGAGGTCTTTTCCAACCTTAATGGTTCTATGATTCTATGCTTCTCATTCTTCTGTTAACAATAATCATTTACTGGTGCAAAATTAATATTATTGGTCAAATATGACAAATATGGATTTATTTTCATGCAGAACAATGGCACATCATGTTTTTATTCCAGGTCTATATCTGACGAACGCTACAGCCAAAGACAGGCAAATAAGCATGTGCACAGAAACACTGAGTTTTTGCAATACCTGACATAGACAGTGACTGTTTAGTAGCTATCTAGAAACGCTAACTACATTCATGCTCATGTTTAAGCTATCAAAAAGTTAAAGGTGACAAGTTAAAGTTGCCCTCCAACACTCCGTAAGGGAAAAATGTACCCCAGTTAACTGTAAGGCTGGAGGTTGATGCTACTTTTAGAGCTTCTGAGTTACAGCATTCCCCATCCATACATGAGAATTTAACAACTGCCCATAAGGAGTGTTAAAGAAATCAAGAAAAAACCCCACAAATAGTAGTGTAGGTTACATGTTATGTATACACAGGGCAAGGGTATAGACAGTGTCTTAAGCCTTACAAAGCAGCCCAAGGAGCACTCACGAGAAATGAGCATGGAACAGACTATTTGGTAACCAGTAAAACAGTTTGTTGTCTATATATGACTAAATTTTCCATTGCCCTGGTATAGTGCTATATTGACAAATACAGGAAAAGAAATTTCATCCAAAGACCTTAGAATTAAACCAGACATGGACAGGAAAATATTCAGAAAAAGGAAAGCAGTTCTGCTTTTAAAAATAATTTCTTATATTTATATTACAATATGGGCTAAATTAAAAGGATTATGACTTCAGGCCTAAAGGCTCAGTGAATGCTTATTATCATTACTATGTTAAGCACCAGTGATGTGTTTGGGACTATACCAGACAGTCTCAGCCCTGAGCAATTTAGAGTCTGAACCAGAAAAGGATAAAACAAGGTGTATTGAAAGATGCAGAGCAATGCTGTAATTGGGAAATCTCCCTTTAATACATAAAATGAAACAGGGAAAGCTTTAAACTGATAGGGTGGTTTCAGTGAATTTCTTAAAAGAAATTAGTCTCTAAAATAACTCAGAGATTGCAGACTGCATTACAAAGCCTTCTGGAAGGCGTGGGAAGGAAACAAAAGGCAAGGGAATGCTGCACATACGGAAGTCCTGGTAAGAAATAAGATCTGAAATGCAAGTAGGATGAAGATTCATAATATCAAACTGGCACGGGGACTAGGCTGGAAAAACTTACAAAGAACAGAGGCACACTTTAGTGTAATTATTATATGTGATTGGGCATAGCTGCAGAGGGAATGGAGAACTGCAGGTGACTATCACACAGAGGAGAGAGATGAGTCAAAGATGACCGCTAGTGGAGAGAGGTCAATTGAAAATGAGTAAAGAAGGCAGAACTTGAGGTAATTTAATCTTAATTCTACAGTGACTAATGACTGAAACAAGAAAGAAAAACTGTCTCAACTACCTTTTCTTTTTTGGTTTTGATATATAGAAAATCCCCGGTGAAAAAAAAGCTCACTGAAATTGATATTAGTTATCAAAGTAATAATTCCAAGACATTAAAATATGTACATCTTCCATAATTAAAGAGAACAAGATGTTGTTTATAAGAGCATCTTATTCTAAAGTGTTACCTAGAGGTTTTCCCCCACAGGAAAACAGCCTGTAATAGCTACTCCAGAACAGCTATTGCACAGCTGATCCTCACAGTTGTGTGCTGTTCTTACACAGTCAGCGTCTTTTTAGTCCACATTAGTAATGGCCTAAGCTAAACTGAAAATACAACTCCAGATACAGGAGCATCCATACAAAATGCTAGTCCAGAACAGCTTTTACATTTCAAGTTCAGGTTCCAGTTCTTTTCAAGAGTATGCCTAGATGGCTTAATTTTTAAGTTTTTACCTAACTTATAAGAAACTGGTTTCAAATATTCTTAAATAGACGAAATAAAAATTAAATAGATTAAATGGAGACATCTGCCTTAAAAGGTAAGCTAGGCATCAGGAAAGAGGGTCAGGTTGTCAGCTAACTTGTAGATTACATTCCCACCTGTAGATGGGGAATTTTGGTTTTTCTATAAGAAAAAAATTGGTCCCAGACTTGATCAATAGTCATAGCAACAATTTAACCAGCATCTGGGTATAGCTAAAATTTTAAAATAAAACACTTAAAATAAATGTAAAATACCTATCAGTTAATATTGCAGACGATGCAAAATAATTTCAGTAGACAAGCATGCAGTAGCTGCAGTTTCTAGCCCAGATTAGAGTTTTCTAGTGGTACTCTGACACATTTATTTTCAGTCTCAGCAGCTCCAAAGCTATTCCATTATAAAGACCTAACTTTCTTGCTACATTTCTCAGATTGAGAGTTTTGATGTGAAAATGGTCAACATACTAAATAAAGTGCTTTTTTCATTAAATAACAGACCTTTGGTTTTAAGATTGCAATGGCTGATCTTCTCGTCTTATGATTTTATCATGTCTGTTCTTTTTAACTACCTGAACATGCATTTAAGTTTAATAGTTATTTCTTTAGCAAATCAAAAAAATGATGTAATAAGAGAGTTCAGCACTTTACCTCCAATTTGCCATGTGCACAGCCTAATAGCAATAGGTTGGCTCTGTTCCTCTCACAGGAAATAGGAGACCAAGGCCAGGCTCCATCACTAGTTGCTGACCACCAGCAAATGACCATGTCTTGCACAGAGTTTATTGCCAGGTGACGTTTCATCCTTCTACCTTCTGGTCCAAGTATATCAATATAAGAAATCTGATGAAAGAAAAAAATGCAGGAAATATTTGAAGGGACAAAATAGCACAGTAAGAGCAATTGGGAGCATTTACTTTCGACACATGAAAGAGAATGTATATATACACAGAGGACTGTGTACATATATCTTCATATAGGCTGTCTGTAAATGTAAAAATATCTCCTCAGACAGAAAAAGACATGCTCACACTTTTCTCTGGGAGGGGGGTGGAAACAGGGGACTGGGAAGGAAAGGAATGTGAGTTAAGAAGGAATTTACTGCAATGACTCCAATCAATACCAAAATGTACAGTCATGGTTGCTTGACAGCATCGACCTACACACAGGATTTAAGCTTAGCCATATTAAATGACAAGTTCTGCAAAGCTGACCAGGGAGTTAAGGCTAGTGTTTAAGACATAATCAAATATTAAATATATTCTACAGCGTTTGAGCAAACATATACCTTTCTTTTTGCTCCCTAAATTAAGGAATCCAGATACAAATATCCACTTTGCAAGAGAATATATACTTTTCTGCATATTGTGGATGAGCTACAGCATCATGCGTAAAGTTTATGCAGCTCTTGAGAATTGTGCCTCTTTCGCAGGAAGGATTTGTGGAATTTATTATTCAAACTCTGTTATTTTGGAGCATGGTTATTTGAAAACATGAGCAGTGCACCATCTGGGTGACACATGCCAAGGAAATATAGATTGCACCGCATTTCTGCTTAAGGAATTAATGGAAGGTTGATAGCTAGGGGAAAAAAAAAACTATCTTGCCATTGCTGGTCAGCAATAATCGAACCACTTTCTGGGGATTAAGCGCATGGCTAAGCCTACTGGACCAGACACTAGCAAAGGGCAGGGGGTCTTCTTATCAGAGAAATGCTTCTGGAGCCAGTCTCACTACATGACAGATTGCTTTCATATTCCTGTCTGCAAGGCAACAAAGGATGGCAGTAATGCGATAATGCCAGAGTGCAATGGGTGTTAAGAACCCGTTGCATTTATGTATTGTATTTAGTAAATAATCAGGCTCATCCAAATTGTGATCTCACCACTCAACCAAGGCCATTAAAATCAAGGTTAATGCTTTAATAATCCTTTGCTGTTTTTTATATGGTCAAAAAGAACCCTTTTCTATTTGCATGGTCATAATATTATTGACCTCTTCATCCCCTGAATACACATCAAAAGGAACTGAAATCAAAGTAATTACCAATGTTGTTCTCTCATGGTAAACATTTAACTCCTTGTACCATCTCCTCCTTCAGTAAATTGAAATAAATTAAAAAAACACAGATGGGAAAAGCTTGCAAAAGGTCGATATTTTCAGAATATACTGCGTTTTACTTGTCAAAATACTCTTTAGAAATGTAAAGATAAAACCCACCAAAAAAGTTAACAGGTGCCTAATACTTCAATTAAAACTATATGTAAATAGTTAATTTGGTGACAACATATTTATGAGGATGGAAACCCAGAAATACTTTCACAGGAATTACTACGTGCTGTATTGCAGTGTTAACTGTTCATAACAATTTCACATGTAACAGCAGCCACACATCCTTTGCAAACCTTTATGTCTTGCATTAAACACGGCACATTCAAACATGGACTAATATTACTGGGAAAAGGCAAATGATTGTTTTGATATTTCACTGGTCTTCAAGACTGTAGTGATTCATAAAATAAGTCTTCCTTTCTTTTATCAAAGTGTAAACAAAATCTAAGGTGGTATCATTTAGAAAGGAAGAGTACAGAGAAAGTAATTCTTCCATTTAGGTATGTATTGTGTAAGAAACTCCAACTTTTGGATTAGTATCAAACTGTGAGGAGGAAAACATGGTTGACTTGTTCTTATTGCTAACAGCACTCTGGCAGTCCAGTACTGTCTAGTGTTCCCTGCCAATTTTATCCACCACAAGGCTGGAGAGTGAACAGCGTGAAGTTGCTTCTGTCCAGGTAGCAAAGAAATTCCAATGTAAACATGACAGGATTTTAATTATATCACTATATATGATTGTAAGCAAGCATTTTGCTCATTTGGGAATTTAAACCCAAATGCTACATACATTTTTCAAGGCTACACCAAAAGTCAGATGCACGGATGAAGGCTGTACACTAGTTTCCTGAATCTTAGCTCTATATTTTAATACCATGGTAGCTTTATACTTGTGCAAGATAAATTTTAATTTCCTTGCTTCTGAAAACAAGAAAATCAACATTAAGTAGCTGTTTTTACTTAAGCACTATTGCAAGTTTGCACATTGGCAACTGAAGACCATCTTTTGTTTCTTTTGTTACTACTGATAGTGACACTACTGTTGACTGTGTCTGTGATCTTTTAGCTTTTGTGAGTTTGACCAAAAGCAGGCAGGAAGAACTCTAATTCAATGGAAAGCAGTGACACAATATTATTGCAGTAGTGATAATGCTTTCTGCTGGCTCACACTGGTGCAATTTTGAAGATAAAAAAAATAATATTTAACTGCCTAACTAGCAAGCCTCACACAAAAGAACATTCAATTGAAAAATGCAAATGCCTTCTTTTGGCTGGCAAAGAACTAATCCACAGTGATTCCCACTGATTTCAAGAGAAAGCAAAGTTAACACTGAACATGGAGGCGTTTCTAGAAACTCAGCTGTGTCAGCAAAGAACTGAACATAACAACCCTATTAAGGAATACAGCAGATACTTCTGGTTTCCTAGGGCAGAGAGTTTTCAACGGATTAGGCTTTCCTTCTCTCTGAAGGAAAAACGCCATAACCATTAGATCCAGAATGAACATATACTTTCTAAACATAAACTAACTAAGGAGCTATGACCCTCACAATTAAATGATGAAGGTCGTCTTCAGCTCACCACAGCTTCTTCTATAAAGTTTAGAGCTATTAAAAAAACCCCACACTGCACACATTCCTTGCTTCTAAAACACAACCTTAACAAACACCACAGGCCAGGCACAAGTGCGCATCATTTTAAAGTTAACTACATATCAGCTCAGTTCCTGGTGAACAGTGAACTGTCTCAAATCCACGTTACAGAGGTTGGATCAATCTCGCAAACACAAGTCATTGCTGAAAAGAGGCTGTGAACTGAAACAGCCTGGAAAATGTATTAGATATTCATCCTAGCAGAAAGTATTTCTACCAAGCAAGTTAAAATGTAATATGGCAAAACTTAAATTAAACACATCCTTAAAAATCTTGCCTTGCAGATGCAAACTCCCTTATGTGAGGAAGCAAATTACTGACGGGTTGTCAAGGGGAAAATATTTGCCAGCACGAGATCATTTTCCTTAACATTTATCCAATTTGAAATAAATACAAACTTTCTCCTTTCTTATTACATCTTTCCATCTTTCGTGGGCAAAGGCTTGCCTCTTCTTCATTTCTGCAGTGAATTGAATGCAGCCCCTTTGCTGCTCTGCCTGTTCAAATTAATTGCCTTTGGCTGATAATTTTTTCATGCTGCTGTAGCACCAAGCACTTCCACCTAAGGTCAGCCATTGCCTTGATGTCAAAGAGATTATGGTTGAAATAAGTCTAAATGGCCCAATCCATGAAGACACAGTGCAATTCATCTTGAGATGAGTTGGTTTCTCCTGACATCCAAACTGGCTAGTTTAAAGCCAGCTCAGTTATCTCTAGACTACTTTTCAGTCACCCCTGTAACTGTGGATAGACACACCCATACATAAAGGGTTGGAAAAAAAAGGAGTATTTCAATCTCCACTGTGTAAGTAGTGAGTTGAGATAGAGATGCATCAAGTGGCTTGCCTGAGGTCACGTACTTCTTTTGCCAGTAATGAGAAATTCAGCTTCTGTATCTTGAGTCCTAGCTCAGTGCCTTAATTGTAAAAGGAACTCTCCCAACAATATGATTACTGTAACTAGAGGGAAAATTAAGATTTCTGCAAAGAATTACAACAGTCTTGAAGCTCAAACAGATGACTGAATTATCATAACTTCATGAGTTTGAGTGTATCAGCTGAGCCATAGTAATTGACCATGTGCAAGTTTTTAGCCCACAGCAAACAAGAGGTAAAACACATTAGCTTAAATCTTTTACACTGAGGTTTACCATTACAGATTTTGCTTCATGCTTGTTAGATGCTGAGAATGTGCAAAGGGTCAGTTACTGCTGCTCAACTGACACAAGGTAATCTGTTAAGCAGGGGTAACTCGACTGTGTGTCTGAGCCCTTAACCTAAATACAGTAGAAAATTGGATCCCTCTTGGCACAGTATTCTAACTCATTAACTCAGAATGCCATGTAATTTTTTGTGACTTTTCAATAACTGCTGTCTTTAGAATTTGAGCTTATCAGTTATATAAAGGTTTGTGATTTTTACCACTATATGATATCAATGACTACTAGTGATTCATAATGTTATGTTACTGCAGTATTTATAATGACTATTGACAGCAATACCTTCAAGTCCAAAAAAGAGAGTTTTTCCAGTCTTTTGTTTACATCAGGAGAATCCATCTTCTTCATAAACTGAATAAAGCACAGTTGGTTACGGTCCTCAAATGAGAAGATGATGAAATTGTCTGTAAAAACAGCTGAAAACAAATAAAACTTGTCAATTGTTACCACTGTAATACCTGTTTCTAGTAACAAAACAAATTACTGAATCCTTTACCGAGACATTGCAAAAAACAATTTTTTCAAGATAATGTCTTAAATACTACACTGAAGCCTCTGTAATCTCCTAAATGACATCAGTGTGTCATCCTGCCAAGACCTTCTTGGAAATGAGAAATAAAGCCTAGGGAGCACTCCGGTTACACAAACCTGAATAAATTATCTCATATCAAGTTACCACTACATTGAAATACATGGTTTACGCCCTTCCACGGTCATTTTCATCTCAATTCAGCCTTCAGTTTTCTTTTCTTATGGTAACATCCACCAGTATTTCACAAATGCACCTAATACAGAATTGCTAGTAGTGTACTTGAGGTGTCCCTGGTACTTAAACATTGTAAGGTTCCAGGTGCTGCTGCAGATACCAAGGATGCTGTTACATACACCAAGGATGCTGTTACATACAGGATTATGCTTTACAGGGGTTATGAATTTGTTGAAAGCTTTGCATGGGGGTACCCAAAATACAGGTAATCAAGATGGAATAGACTCCCTTAGAGTCTGGAATAGTCTCGTGGAATTCCTGCTGTTATCATAAGTGGGTGCTGGACCAAAACAGGTCAATATAGAAGTGAATAACCAAATTGACCATGATTAGACAATAGTATCTAGGATTTTTTTTCCCAAACCTTATCCAGTTATTCAAGCAGTGCCCACATTTAAAGAGATGCCAGAGAATGAAGTGAGTCATCAGGGTAACTAGTACCAGATCACTGAAGAATTGTTCATGAGAATCAGGTTTTAAAGTAAAGCTAGCAAGCTGTTTTCAGAAAATCAACTCAGAAACCTCTGCAAAAAGGAAAATGCCAAGTAAAGTGGAACTGGATTTAAAAACAAATGAGTAAACCCCTTCAGAACAACCCCTGAAAAGCAAAAAAAAATTGTGATTAATATCCCATATCCTTAAATGCATTTTATATATCCTTAAGTAGATTGACCGTTTAGTCTTCACATGGGCAGTGAAAATTGACTACTCAGCTTTGCTTTCGTTTAGCCTAATTTACAACCAGTTTTATTTTCTAATAGTCATGCACTGGCACAGCTCTGAAGTATCTGGTATGCAAATGCTAAATGGTAAAGTTTAAAGCCAAATGATTGCCTTTGAAATGTAATATTAACACTAGCTTTTGGGAAAAAAGAAGAGTGACAAAGTATCCTGCATGGTGAGTTAGAAGATATAATTGTGATTCTAAACACACATGAAAATTCAAAGCCACTGAGTACAGTACCTTCAATGTGTACACAGTTATAATATTGTGGTATCTCATAGCCATAGTTTACACTAAAGATGACCTAAAGCACACCTCAGATGCTTCTGAAATTTGCTGTGGTTAAAGGAAGGACGGCAGGATTCAAAGATCCCTGGGCGTGTGTCAACGAGACTAGCAATCCCTTGATTTTCCGTATCCTTGGTTGTCTGGGGCAGGAGTAGAGACCAGATCAACACAAATGCAACTATGGGCATAGTTAGACTGTAATTCAGAGAGGACCCATCTGATGCACAGTCAGATTACCCTAAAAACATAGGCAGTGTAGTTAATATTCTATATATGAGTACTGCAAGACCTCACTGCCACAAAATAATTTAGAAAATGAGATTTTCTTTTAGGAAAGCAATTTTCCTATAATTTGAAATTATATTTATTTTTTATTTTGCCTATAAATTATAAAAATCATTAGTACTTTATTACAGACAGGAGGATTATAAATGCAATCTTAATTCTGTATTTTGTACACATAATCTGATCTTTATTGCAAATGTTAAGAGGGCATGCCACATTTCATAAGAAGTTTTGGTAGACTGTAATCTTAACCATTTCTCCATATAAACAATTGTTTAAATAAGAAATATTATTTTTATACAGATTTCTTCTATTAAAAAATAATTTCTTTTGGTCAACTTTATAATCACAACCCTAATTCCAACCTAGATTTGGAAAGACATTTATGTTGGATTAAAGTTAATTTATGCAAGAACAACATTCTGTCCTGGTTCTCACATAA
The DNA here is from genome assembly GCA_033558185.1 of Dromococcyx pavoninus. Lineage (NCBI taxonomy): Eukaryota > Metazoa > Chordata > Aves > Cuculiformes > Neomorphidae > Dromococcyx > Dromococcyx pavoninus. The sequence goes on from JAUMJL010000158.1 coordinate 706,314, forward strand.
GGGTAGTTCAGTCTGAAAATTTGTATTTTGAACACTATTTGTGTGGGTAACAAAATCACCTTCTTTTGTTGTTCCTGAAAAAAAAAAAGGATTGCAATGACAGGTATTGCAGGTTTTGCTTTTACTGGACAGCAGCAGTCCTGTTCAACCTTCAGACATGGGTATTACCAACCATGAAGGTTTCAGCAGATCTTGAATAAGTGAAAATAAGGAGAAACCATTACATAACGTTATTTAGAGCTGTTTGAGTGGTAAACCTGTAAGAAAAATTTGTTGCTTTTTTATTGTTGTAAGTTTTTTAGATAGCAGGACGTTTTTTAACTATTTGTATTTCTTTGACATATTAAGCCCGTGTAAGGCAAGACATTTATAATTTAATGTATTTATTATTTATGACTTTCTTTAAAAAAAGACAGAGTGTTCTTATTAAGTTCTACAAACAATTAAAATTTGGGCATAAATTAGCTTCCACAGTTTCTTACTCTTTTGTCACCTGAAAATTGTCCTTCTGTAAATACAGGGCAGAAAAATCTGAGATGGAATTAGTAATCTAGTAACTTAAGTGAAGGGTGAAAAAAAGGAGTCAAGACATTAAGTATGTTTTACACTCTCTGTATAATTAGTTGATAAGAAATGAGGTTAGGGTTATTTTTTTTATATACTAAAGATTCTACTAACATAGTTACACTATCGTTATTTTTCAAGACTAAACTACAGTATCCCAAGAAGATCAGAGGGACACAGTATGGCAGCTTTCTTAAATAACCAGACCAATACTCCATACATGCCTAGGTATGGAAGAAAAGAAATTTAAAAAGATCTAAGCTAAATCTAACATATATTCTTATTAAAAGGATGTAATTTGAGTCTACTATTTAAGAATTTGGAAGGTAATGCACATGTAATTTGGGGTGCACTGACAGTCCATATTCTTGATCACACAGATACTTGACACCTGGTTGGGTCCTCAGTGGAGCTCTGTGGAGGCATATTGAAAAAAGCTACAGGCATACTAGAGAGCTGTTGAGAACTGGTACATTTTCATAAGTTTTCTTTTGCATAAATCTAAAACATCATTTTTAGCAGTCACTAGTAAATAACAACAGTGAGATTCTGGGAATCTAGAATCTAAATCAAAACACCTCCATGTAAATAATGTCATCTAGCCTTTTCTAATAAATAAATATTTTTATAATAACTATCCCATGTAATTAATCAGTTGGCTTATGTTAGGTTCTGGCCCCTTTTCCAACTTATGAAATAAACATGACAAGTTTAAATGGCATGTTCACAGTGATTAAAATGTATAAGAAACTGAATTTTAGAAACCCATTCAGTATTTGACAAGCATGAAAACTTTGATGTTAAATATTATTTTTAAAGTGTTCTGAGTCCTGAGGGTTGTAACTATGGCTTTACATGCAATTACTTGTTGTGTTTGCAAGTCCCCAGTGGCAATAATTAGTCTACCTGTTGACATACTGTTTCTCTACTCTATTGTTAGTGTAGGCAATTTATTTGCACATGGGTGTAATTACCATCGCTGATGCTGTCGGAGATGAGCTTCCCCACCAGGGTCCTGTCAATCACCACTTTCTCCAGCTGTGGCCCAGAAAGGCTTAGGGACACCAATATACCCGAGTGAAAGAGGAGCTAAATCCAAACAGTGACAAAACAAGACATCAAGAATCATTAATAAAGTGAAATGTTCCAAGGCACATATTAGCAGCTGTCCATTACGCAGTAATCTAATTTAATAATCAAAATTACAAAAAAAAAGACTTATTGTGGATGTGAAGATGTCTTGTAAAGACTTTGAAAGCTTTTTCCATGAAAGGGACAGGTGTAATATGACACTGAATTACACAGGTACAAGAATTACAATTGCTGAAAACTTGAAGAAGCTGTGGGCTAAGTCCCCAAATGTTGCAGAAAATGTTCTAAATTAGTTTGGAAAAACAAAGATAAAAATTCTGTCCTGAATGAAGAAAGGGATGCCACCGATCACTCTATCATCCATGGACCTAGTTTTTTTCTGCCTAAAATAAGTGCATAGCTTGCAGGAAAAAAAAAAACAAAAAAGTTGGGCTTCATGTAATTTTATATTATTATCACAGATTAAAACCAGCATCTTTTTGCTGTCCCTGTTGTTTCTGATTATTAATATGTTGTTCTGCTTAAATAATAGTGCCCTAATACTATGACAGCTTGGCCTAAGGTTACTGGTGACTCTCTAAGAAAGAGTTTAAAGGAATTTAAAACACTGGACAGAATAATCAGAGCCGTATTTCAGAGTGAAAGGAATATTTCTTCCTAATTAATCTCAATCAAATGATACACATAATCTTGAACACTAAGTCGCAGTACATATCAGCTTCTTCTGATGCCATATCTTGTATGAGAGATAAAGCTCAGTGGGAGGAGTTAGGAAAAACATTTCTTTTTGCATAACTAAACTATTAAACTTAGTCATTTTTGAATGCAACTATTACAGCAAAGAAATTCAGAAAATAAACCCCATAAAATTCTCCACTCCATTGTGAGCTGATCTCACTTTGCCAAGTTACACCAGCAGCAGTATACGAAAAGCTTTACAAGAAACACACTGTTTTCTTAATAACACGGTAAAAGACAAAGTCGGGTTTATTAAAAAAAAATTCTGACTATATTAATTGTTTAACTTGGTGCCAAACGGGGGTTCTACTGATATCTTGATGTAAAAACAGCAAAAAAAATCATTACTGTGACTTTGGTCATGCAGTACTGAAAACACAAGCATATTTTAATTCACCTTCCAGTGCCACCTCTGATCATGCGAGCTGCTGAACTAGATAACCTCAGTGTCTAAGCTAAAGTTTCAGTCCAGCCACTCACTCCTGCTGCATGGCAGCAGTTCTGAAGGACTCATTCTGGCATCTGGGTTCACCTCCCTCTAATCAGTAAGACAAAACCCATTATTTGACCAGCAGAAGCTATTCCAGCCCTAAACTTGCTGAACAATCTTTTCCACTGAAATAATCCTTAGTGGACAGACCACTGCAGAAATGTCCAGAGGGCTCCCCAAAAGCAGAAAATCTGGGAGTCCAGCTCTTCTACCGAACACCAGACTTCTTTAGAAATCTGCTTACTAGAGAAAGACTCACTCTTGTAGTAGAATTTAGCATAAAAATCCCTGTTTGTTTCATGCTAGAGCTGAGAGACAACCATGGTTGCAATATACTTTTTAGTACAACACAGTGGTACACAAACACAAGATGAACTTCCTTGCAGTGAAATCTACTGGACTACATAATAAATAAAAAGTACAGGGGGGCAGGAAGGTAGTGATCTAATTGAGCTTGCCTCTTGTGCAATGCTCTGCTCCCTATAATTTAGCTATGAAAACTCTGCTATACATATTCTGCTGTATTACTATAGCTCTGTTCTCTCTGTAGCAAAGAACAGGACAAGCATATTTAATATAATAATAATACCTGATTAATACCTTTAACCAACATTTTTCCAATCCATCTTCCTGTCAACTCACAGTAGTTTGAAAAGAAACTCTAGTGATGTGAAATGAATTTAAGAACAAATGATTATTTCTCATCCTGCCAAAGCCTAATCATACATTCGCTTGACAAATATATACGAGGTCGGATATAAAAAACCCCGAGACTGTGACTATAATTTTTTATTTGATACAGCTGCATTTGATGCTGCCAGTGTTCAAAGCAGTTCTGCAGATCATCTTCTGAAAGGCTAGTGATGATCTCCACTGGTTTTGCTTTCACTTCTACCAACAAAAAATGGGTTCCTTTTAGCACGGACCTGATTTTTGGGAAGAGGTAGAAACTGCAAGGAGCTAAGTCTGGTGAACAGATGGGTGCTCAAGCACAGTGATGTTATTAGCTATCAGGTGCTCCAGGCAAAGCGTGGGCTAGAGCGTCGTCTGGATTTTAACTCACCATTCACTTTTGCACACTGACATTGTCTTACCAAGGGTAAGAAAACGTCTATGTTTGAACACGTGTCCACTCTTACTGAGTGAAGTAATCGAGTTGAGCCTTGTCTCACTGTGACAAGTTAGAAGACGTTCTATAACCACCTCTTTGTCTCTCTCCTCTCTTGGTCATAAGTTTAGTCTCGGTGTTGTATGTGTTGGACCTCATATAGGCAATGTTTCAATATTCCCTTTGCTATAGCTTTGGGAAAAAACTTTACTGGAAGAAAAGTTTACAGAGGATGGAAAAAGGGACTGACCACTTGGAAGGAATATAGGAACACTGTCAGAGTATGCAGGGATGCAATAGGAAGGATAAGGCCAAGTTGGAATTACATCTGGAAAAGGACATCAAAAACAACAAGAAGAGCTTCTTCAAGTACATGAGCAGCAAAAGGAAGACTGGGGAAAACGTGGGTCTGCTGCTGAAAAAAGTGGGTGCCCTCGCGACAGAAGATGCAGACAAGGTGGAGTTGCTGAATGCCTTCATTGCTTCAGTCTTTACTGCTAAGGCTGGCCCTCAGGGATCCCAGACCCTGGAGGAAAGAGAGAAAGTCTGGAGAAAGGAAGACTGTCCCTTAGAATCATACAATCTTCCAGTTGGAAAAGACCTTTGAGATTACTGAGTCCAACTGTACCCATCTTCTGCTAAACCATGTCCTTCAAAAACTCATCTACCCATTTTTTAAACATCTCCAGGGATGGTGACTCAACTACCTCTGTGGGCAGCTGTTCCTGTGCCTGACCACCCTTTCAGTAAAGAAATTCTTCGTTGGTCAAGGAGGATCTGTTTAGAAATCATCTGGGTAAACTGGACACTCACAAATCTATGGTTCCTGATGGGATGTAGCTACGAGTCCTGAGAAAGCTGGCAGATGTTATTGCTAAATTGCTCTCAGTCATCTTTGAAAGATCATGGAGAACGGGAGAGGTGTCTGAGGACTGGACAAAGGCTAATATCACTCCAATCTTCAAAAAGGGGAAGAAGGAGGGCCCAGGAAACTACCTCCATCCCTGGAAAGGTGATAGAACAGCTCATCCTGGATGTGATGTCTAAGCATCTGGAGAAAAAGAAGGCTATTGGAATGGTCAACGTTGGTTCACCAAGGGGAAATTGTGCTTGACTGATCTTCTGTGACATCGTGACTGCCTGGGTAGATAAGGGGAGAGTGGTTGATGTTGTCTACCTTGACTTTAGCAAGGCTTTTGACACTGTTTCCCACAACATCCTCACAGATAAGCTTAGAAATTGTGAGTTAGATGAGTGGACAGTGAGATGGATTGAGAACTGACTGAACAGCAGAGCTCAGAGGATTGTCCTTGGCTGTGCAGCGTCTAGTTGGAGGCTTGTAGCCAGCAGTGTTCCCCAGGGGTTGATATTCAGCCTCATCATGTTTAACATATTCATCAATGACCTGAATGAGGGGACAGAGCGCACCCTCAGCAAGTCTAGTGATGACACAAAACTGAGAGGAGCAGCTGATACAGCAGAAGGCTGTGCTGCCATTCAGCGAGACGTGGACGGGTGGAGCTGGGCAGAGAGGAACCTAATGAAGTTCAACAAAGGCAAGTGTAGGGTTCTGCACTCAGGAGGAATAACCCCATGTACCAGTATAGTTTAGGGGTTGACTCACTGGGAAGCAGCTCTGCAGAGAAGGACCTGGGAGTCTTGGTAAACAACAAGTTGACAATGAGCCAGCAATGTGCCCTCATGGCCAAGAAGGCCAATGGTATCCTGGGTAGCACCAAGAACAGTGTGGCCAGCAGGTTGAGGAATGTGATCCTGTCCCTCTACTCTGCCCTAGTGAGGTCACATCTGAAGCATTGTGTCCAGTTCAAGAAAGACAAGGAACTACCAGACAGAGTCCAGTGGAGGGCCAAGAAGATGATCAGGGGACTGGAGCGTCTCTCTTATGAGAAGAGGCTGAGAGAGCTCAGTCTGTTTAGCCTGGAGCAGAGAAGACTGAGAGGGAAACTTATCAATGCTTATAAATATCTAAAGGGCAGGTGTCAAAGGATGGGGCCAGACTCTTCTCAATGGCGCCCAGCAACAGGACAAGGGGCAACAGGCACAAACCGGAGTACAGGAAGTTCCACCGAGACTTGAGGAAAAACTGCTTCACTGTCAGGGTCACAGAGCACTGGACCAGGCTGCCCAAGGAAGTTGTGGAGTCTCCTTCTCTAGAGATATTCAAAATCCACTTGGACACAAAACTGTGCAACCTGTTCTAGGTGAACCTGCTTTAGCAGAGTGGTTGGACTGGGTCATCTCCAGAGGTACATTCCAATCCCTGCCATCCTGTGATTCCATCACGACAGATGTCCTCTAAGGTTTTGTCCTAGTAAAAATGTTAGACACAGTTAACACTCATGTAGCTTTTATTACAATCTCTCAAAACTTCAATTTATCCTTATGTTGAAGTTAGATTAGATAAAATCACAATTTATTTCCAGCTTGATATTGTTAAGTCCAGCAACGTTTGACTACTGTTAGCTATATTTGTCTGAAGAATCTAGTTGAGAAAGTGTGGTATGAAAGCCAGAAGTTGACAAAGTAGGATGCAAGTAATGATCAAGCACAATTACATAAATAGTCTAGAAAGGTCAGTTCTAAATTACTGAATGAACTGGGGCTGTTTAGTCTGGAGAAGGGAGATCTTATTGCTCTCTACAATTACCTGAAAGGAGGTTGTAGAGAGGTGGGTGCCAGTCTCTTCTCCAAAGTAGCCAGCAATAGGACAAGAGGAAATGGACTCAAGTTGCGCCAGGGAAGGTTTAGATTGCATATTAGGAAAAATTTCTTTACTGAAAGAGTGGTCAAACATTGGAACAGGCTACTTAGGGAAGTGGTGGATTCACCATGCTCAGAGGTGTTCAAAATGTGTGTAGAAGTGGCACTTTAGGACATGGTTTAGTAGGCAAGTTGGTGTTGGGCTGATGGTTGGACTCGATCTTAGTAGTTTTTTCATTCTCTTAATGATTCTATGATTCAATGCTTGCAAACTCTTGGCTTAAGAGCAACACATAAAATTAGGATTCCTTAACTCTTAAATGTTTGCACCTTCAGGTGCAAATCCACTTTATGCCTGGTAATGACATAAATCACACCTGTTACAGAGCTAGAATGGAAATCTATGAAAACTGCTCCAGTTTTTTATATATATAAAGATAATATAAATATCTTTACAAGATATTGTAAATATCAACTGCTCCAGTTTTTATATATATAAAGATATATATAAAAGATATTTATATAATTACAAAATACTGTGCTAATGGGTGTGCTTTGCGTTACATCTATGAAACTAGTCATTAAACCAATGCTACGCATTTTTAATAATGCATACATCTCTATGCTATCAGTATGGTACCATAGAGTGATAGAAGATATGTAAAAATAATATCATTTCCATGGCTTTTATTGTTTCTCCCATTGTGCTGCATTCTTATTTATTTTTCCTGCAAAACATTCTTTCCCATTATTCTCCACAGAGTTATTTGACCAAAACCTCGATTTTAATCTAACAAATTTTTGCTAGAATACCTTACCATAGTTGGCAATATAACTGTGCTCCACAGTTTTAGGTGCTTCCCTCTAGGAATTTTAGAGCCTAAATTTAAAAAGTAAATCAGTGATCTTATACACTGTATGGCCATGTAAGGTCAGTATTTCTTCCACCTCCCCTTAAAAATCCTTTGGATCATAAGGGTGGCTTTTTTAAAAAAATAGTTCTTAAAGTTTACCACGACATACAAGCACATACTTCAAAAAGCAGTGAAGTGGCTGAATCACCATCACTGGAGGTATTTAAAAGACTTGTAGACGTGGCATGGTTTAGTGGTGGACATGGCAACGTTAGGTTAACTGTTGTACTTTATGATCTTAAGGGTCTTTTCCGACCTGAATGATTCAACTATTCTATATTATCTTTCATCAAAAATATTCTATGGAAGAGAAAATATTTATTTGCTTGATCTGAAATGCCACTATTTCAATTCTTTACTCACTGTGTAGTCTATGCAAAGACTCTTACATGATAATAAGATTTAGGTGCTGTTATACATAAGCTTGCATAGCTAAGCTCATATTTTGGTGGATGGGAGCAGTCCAATCATAAGCATGAATGAATACAAAGCAAATGGTGAAGACTGCAAATTTGGCTTGAACACAGACACAGAGTGTTCTGACTCCAAAAAGTACTGCCTATGGGAATTGCCCATCATTGCTAAATAATATGGAGCAGATAATCCTGGGTGAAACCATGAGGCACCTGCAGAACGGTCAAGAGATCAGGCCCAGCCAGCATGGGTTTAGGAGGGGCAGGTCCTGCCTGACCAACCTGATCTCCTTTTATGACCATGTGACTCGCCTGGTGCATGAGAGGAAGGCTGTGGGTGTGGTGTACCTGCACTTCAGCAAGGCTTTTGACACTGTCCCCCACAGTAGACTCCTAGAGAAGCTGGCAGCCCGTGGCTTAGACGGGAGCACTCTGTGCTGGGTTAGGAATTGGCTGGATGGCCGAGCCCAGGGAGTGGTGGTGAATGGTGTCTCATCCAGTTGGCGGCCGGTCACCAGTGGTGTCCCCCAGGGATCGGTGTTGGGTCCCGTTCTGTTTAATGTCTTTATTGATGATCTGGATGAGGGGATTGAGTCCATCATCAGCAAGTTTGCAGATGATACCAAGCTGGGAGGAAGGGTTGATCTGTTAGAGGGTAGGATGGCCCTGCAGAGGGACCTGGACAGACTGGAGAGATGGGCCGATTCCAATGGGATGATGTTTAATAAGTCCAAATGTCGGGTACTTCATTTTGGACACAGCAATCCCATGCAGAGCTATAGACTGGGGACAGAGTGGCTGGAGAGTAGTCAGGCAGAAAAGGACCTGGGAGTGCTGGTTGACAGGAAGCTCAACATGAGCCAGCAGTGTGCCCAGGTGGCCAAGAAGGCCAATGGCATTCTGGCCTGAATCAGGAATAGTGTAGCCAGCAGGACCAGAGGTCAGGCCTCATCTGGAATATTGTGTACAGTTCTGGGCCCCCCAGTTTGGGAAAGATGTCAGGATGCTGGAATGTGTTCAGAGGAGGGCAACGAAGATGGTGAAGGGGCTGGAGCACAAGCCCTATGAGGAGCGACTGAGGGAGTTGGGGCTGTTTAGTCTGAAGAAGAGGAGGCTCAGGGGAAACCTCATTGCTCTCTACAACTACCTAAAAGGAGGTTGTAGTCGGGCAGGGGTTGGTCTCTTCTCTCAGGTGACCAGTGACAGAACTAGAGGGCATGGACTCAAGCTTCGTCAGGGAAAGTTTAGGCTTGATGTGAGGAAGAAGTTCTTCACTGAAAGGGTGATTGGCCATTGGAATGCACTGCCCAGGGAGGGGGTGGAGTCGCCGACCCTGGAGGTGTTTAAGGGGAGATTGGATGAGGCACTGAGTGCCATGGTTTAGATGATGGTTGGTGTTAGTGTTGGTGTTAGTGTTGGGTTATAGGTTGGACTTGATGATCTCAGAGGTCCTTTCCAACCTTGTGATACTGTGATACTGTGATACTGTAATAAAAGCAAATGTAAGAGGCATTATTTACACAAGACATGAAGTCGTTCCATGTAACAAATATCAAATTAGGGAAACAAGCTCACAATAATGAAACATCACAAATCTTTCAGACTGAAGTACTGCAATGTGAAAAAACAGAAACCAGAAGAGTCATGTCTACAGCTTTAATAGTCTTAAGGTGTTCTTAAACAAAATAGCAAAGCATGACTTCATACCTGTTGGAAGAACAGGCATAGCCTGGTATAGTCTGAGGAAAATGTTTGAGAATCTGGTTATTCTACACACTGGGAAGAAAGGGCTGCTTAATTTTTTTATTACTAAGGAGTTGAATGTGAAGATTTTGATAGAAGGAATAACAGGATGGAAGAATGAAGGTACTTGCATGAGAAAAACGGTGTTTCAATGAGCAAGAAAGACATAAGAAGGAGCAGAGGATACTCAGGGGAAGACTTAGCCCTTCCCAAATGGAGAGCGCTCTAATACATATTTGATTTACCTTTTATTAAGCAAAGGACTTCACTTCAGGCTCAGAAATTACGGACTTCAGTAGAACTTAAGCATGTACTTAAGTGGATTCCTTTATCCTCAGTAGCCTTAGTCCCTGACTCCTCATTCATGCAGCTTAGCTGCTTATCAGCCCTTCTACCTAAAAAAATACCTGCAGAGCAAAGCCAGGATTTGCTTCTATCTGATTAAAAGTGGAATAAAAGGAAAATATGCCTGTAAAAAATATTGTGGCAAACTGTTTTCCCTTACAGAGCCCAACTGACAAAGGAATATGCAAAAGGAGAAGAGAATTGCAAAGCATTTCTTGTTCAAGCAGGTTTCCAGGGTTTTTCCCCACCTCTTCATTCCAGATTGCTTTCTTAGCCACCCTACTGTAATTACTCTGTTGCATGCCTTATTACAGATGAAGTTATTGTTGTTACACGTTGCTGTTTCACAATAATCAATGCATTTGTACTTCTAGCTCCAAATCTCTAAAACCACATAACACATCAACGGCTGTGATCAAAAGCAACTGAAACAATTTAATATGAGGATGGTGTTCCTCTCAGTGATGGTGATGGGTACCAGCTTCTCATGTTTTCTAGCCAGAATGTCTTGATTTTGATACCAGATGTGCTACTGTATATCACCACGTATCTTGCTAAATCAGTTTGCTTGTGGGATAACAGGCCATGTCAGCAGATATTGATGTGCACCTCATTCAGAATCCAGTTCCAAGTATGTCAATGATTGTAACATTAAAAAAATTCATATGCATATATAAATTGCAAAACAAATCCAATTAAATCAAAACAAAGTAATTTAGCAAAGAATACATATGTCTTTTTCATTAGCAGGTAGCAGATACGATTCACAGCTAGTCCTGGCTTTTATACAATAAAATAATTCAGTGCTGGCATATGTTTAATACATCGTAATGCAAATATAAAGCTAAAAAAAAGTGGGAAATCAAATATTTTGGCTATATCTCATCAATTTTTACTACTTTATATTATAAAACTAAACCTGAACCAATGGTATAATTTCATAGAATTCATCTCATGATTTTGCGGCAAAACTTAAAACATTCCACAGAACTAGAAAACGAGACCAAGAGGAAGGGAAGCAGCCAGAGTTGAGTTGAATAAACTCAACAATACTGATAAAATTAATTCCTTAGATTATTACTCTTTGGCAGGGAAAACCAAGAAGTAAATTGTTTATCTAATTTTAAACAATACAGTGGCATCTTATTGCAAAGACTTCTTGTCTTTTCTTCCATCATATTTCTTTTATGGTCTATTTATTTTCCTCTGACATCAACTAACTGAAGATTACAGGATTATTTCAGCAACTCAACACACGTGATCAAAGTTGGGGTTCAGAAGTACCATGGATCCTATTGGAAAAAGCAAGAACAGAGCTAAAGAAAAGACCTCGGTCTTTTAGGGCTCACTAAGCTCTTTTAACTGGGAGAGCAAGCTCCCTAACAAAAACCCCTCTACAATCTAGATTATGTTTACCTGGACTGACACCCCATGTATTTCAGGAAGTCCAAGCTGTACTATAACACACACTTAGGACTTCAAAAATAAAGGTCAACGGGGTCAAGGAAGTAAATATTAAAATTCTAATGCACTGATTGTATAAAACAAAGTAATAGGAGAAATTCTTAATGTTTCATTTTATGCATCAAGCAGGTAGAAAGCCAGACCAGCATTAAAGTGGTTCTAGGCAAACTCACAGAAGAGCCAATTTTGATGGACAAGATAATCTGCAGGCAAACTAGATTTTTCATTGAGGCATATGCATGAAGTCTAATTGGTCATTTGCACACAAGCTGTTAACATGACAGCATTTTTAGCAGATGCACTTTTAAACTTATAGCCCCAAATTTTTGCCTGTGAACTAGTCAGAACCTGGAAGTGCTGAAGGAAGCAGTGAGGGATTAGGAGTAGCAACGTGTAGGTTTCAGAAGGCACAACAGAAGCAGTCCCAAGTTTTTCACAAAATTTGAGGGAAATAATACTATCCTTTTAAACAATAGTCTTGTTATCATTGTATCATCTTTCATATTTTTTCCATTTGTTCTCTCTTGCTCAGGGTACAACAGCCACTGAAGTTTTCAGATAGCATATTGTTAACTACAACACAGCTAAAAATATGGGAGATTCAAATACATAAGAAATTATCCAAAAAGTGCCATGGCTGTTAAATATTTTAATTTATATAGATTTATTTGACCCTGTGTTGCTACTAAAAAACAAAGAGCTGAAAAAAATACTATAATTAAACCATATGCTCAGTTTTAGCCCAGATTACTGAAAATTACAACAGGTGGTGTAATTCACTACATGCTCTCCATGCTGTTTGTGTGACACGTTGCTTTCTATTACACTTGAAAGTGTATGCAAACACAGATTCTTCTTTTTCCACTAGCAGCTGCTCTGATATCCATCCAAAATAGCAAGTGAATACAGTAGTGCTGTGACACAGATCAAACCAGTATGTGATAAGAACTTTCTGCCTAAACAGTTAATTAGCCTTCTCTGTAAAAACTAAAAAATAAATGTATAACATTTTTTTCAGAAGCTTCAGAACATTTGTATCAAAAAGGGAGAGTCCAAATATTCCCACAAAATGCTGAAAAACAGATGAGCAGCAGAAAATCAAACTGTTTAATGTAAAAATTGACAGAAGACAGCTTTTCTCCTCTAGACTATCCCAGATTATTCATTTTCTTCTGTTTTATTTTCAATTTTCAAGGATGCAGAAAGTGGTATAACACAATTGTTTTGGCACAATATTCTAAATCTTGTTTGAGATTTCAATTATTAGCCATTTAATATATAGAAAACCCATTTTATTTTCTGATTGAGAAACGAAAAGCAGAATTTAAGGACAGAGAAAATACTGTGAGCTTTATCTCTAACTTATACATTAATCGATAACTTATGCTATCACTGATACTCTGGCTATACATGCCATCTAAAAAACCCCTAAAAATAATGTTTATCATGCTACCCCTTTACATGATTCCATCCAATACACAGTCAGACCTGATATATTCAGAAAAAAACATTCATCTATTTCTTTTCCATCTTACAGAAGAAATAAGTAAAATTTTATTTGTCTCTATTTATGTTCACGTAAGCCTGAAACTACTTAGAGGACACTAAGACAAAAAAGAGAACTGATAGTCAAATGTGTTACATTATAAAGGCAGGATGATTGAATTTGGGCAAGAATTCCACCATTCCAAAGTACGTTTTGGTAAGGAATACAGGTGGGTGCAGGTAGATAGGTGGAGGGGAAGGAATATGAAAGACGGAGAATGGATGGGGAAAACGAAGAGAGAGCAAAGTGGGAAGCAGATGGATACACTCATGGTTAATTGACTCAATATGTCTTATCCAAATTCCTTTTCTAATTAGAACAATAATAACAGAAAAAAAATTAATCCTCTAAATTAGCATACAATTAATATTTAAATCAGTACTAGAAGATTAACATTCACAGATATCTACTATGTAATCTGTATGTGAACGATACACATTTACTGCCTTTAAGATCTAATAAGTAAACGTAGCTTAGACAATATCATCTTTATTACTAATACAAAAAGACTATATACTATTTGGCATGTCAGGTATTTAAAAATTTAGCTATTCTTAAATACATTTCTGCAATATCAGCTGTAAAATGTTCAAATATTTAATATTCATCTTGCTGACACACATTTGGAACTACTTGAATTAGAAGTGAAAAACTATGATTCTGAAAAAGTATAAGTTAGAACACAAAATTTATTTTTAGAGACAGTAACATTTACAAGTATTCTCCATGCCAAAGTAACTTCAAATATGATGCACATTCCTCATGAACTATGAAGACTGCAAAAACTTATGAAAAACATTCTCAGAACAAGTTCAGGATTAAAGAGCTAGAGCACGTCTGCAGATCTCCCACCTGCCCTACTGTTCTGTGCTAACGACGATGGGAAAAGGTGTTTCTAGTGTACAATATGTGGAACTTACAAAGACAGAGAACACAGTTACATGAGTGCCACATGTCACAATATCTTTTGTTTCATAATTTGATTGATGATCTAGTTTGTTTAGAGTTACAGCATCCCTCCGATATTAGACTAGCACAAAGTAAAAAGATTTGCAACAGGCATGTAAATAATTAAGATATATGTAATATAACATATAACATATTACAGATTCCAGACCTTATATATATATTTTAATCACTCCTTTAGCCTGCTAATTCGAGGAACAGGATGTTTTGAGTTTCCTCAAATAATCTCAGAAAATCAGGGTCCTTTACTGTGATTTTTCTTGTTCATAAAAAATAGATTTTTGTTTTGCAGCATCTTCTTCAGGTCAGAAATTAACATAAGCACAATCTAGATAATAAAAGCCCACACTCTAAAAAAACACAATTATTTTCTGTGTTGGTTAACAATTTAACACTATTGAATCAATAACTGAATGGCTGTTTGGCTCCACTGGCTGAACATTGCAAAAGCTTGTCAAAACATTTTACCTGACAGATATGTTTGCTCTTCCATCTGCTCAGGATCCACTGACTGTTTTGCATTAAGTCCTAAAAGACAACAGAAAACAGAGAGTGGAGTTGGGAGTACACATTGTCACTATCAGTTAACAAACTTCTGATTTTCAAGTTTAGAGATGAAATACGCCACACAAAGATGCAGCTGTATTAGAACAGACCTCCAAACAAAAGCACATTTATCATCACTGGGAGAGTTGGATCTTTATGAAAATTAAAGCTGTTGAAAGAGGTTTGAAAACCAAGATTATATGATGCTGTGCTTGAAACCTTCTGGAACGTACCTCTACCTCCTTGAGTGTATCTCGTAGTTTGTCTGGTTGTTTGTTTTTCAGTAGCCAAGGATAATCTCGAGCTGGCAAATAAAAGTCAATAAAAAAGAAGATAAAGAAATGGGTATATATAGGCCAGTGTGTGTAGATATGTGTGTGTGTGTAAAAAAATATATATATGCATGCCCATGTATGTGTGTACAAACACACATTTATATATAACAAAAAAAAAGGTCTTCAAGTTGAACTTCCTTTTCTGTTGAAATACAAACCAGAGATTTTTTAGGGCTTATCTTAAATGTAAAACACACATAACTGGAATGAAATGGCTATAATTTCTATTGGTTTGTATTTTCAAATTATATTCTTCTGAAATGCTCTGTCATACGAACAGATAGCGTGAAATATCCACACTGATCATGACTTCGCCGTGGCAATTGTAGTATCTTACCCAGCAGCTAAGCACTTGTAATGAGAAAGCATCTCACATTCAGTATGCTAACTCAAGTTATCAAATCCTAAAAAAATACTATTATTTTAAACTAATTTTTCATTGCCTAATTTCAAAAAGTGGGCACTAATGTGTCTGCAAAATATATAAGTGTGAATGTAGGCATTAACAAGAAGTAAATGTGAACAGCATAACATGTTATGGAGTGTAGTTATTTACAGGATTTGTTCTTGAAAATTTGTTCTGAAGCATCTGCCAAGTCAAATAAACAAGAAACAGCATGACTGCTACAGTCCTTTAAGAAATTTATTAATGTACAGCAAACAAAAAATTGTGAAAATTCTGGCCTAATACATTAACTCTGAAAGTAGGAGGCAAAGCTTTCTCTGGAGTTGCTAGTAATTGGTTCACTCCATGGCTGAGAATCAGGGTCTAATAACTTGTGTAATTTCATCATTCAAAAATGAGCAGTTTTCTGTTCTTAAGTATACAAAAAGAACCATTGAAAACTAGAATATGGTCTTTTTAAAATCTACCCTATTTAAAGGAAATCTGATGAAAAGTTTTGAGCTCTAAGCTGTCAGTTTGTATGCCAGTTTCCAGACTGAATGACTTGAACAGCTGTGTTAAACCCCCTCCTGCAAGAAGAACCTTACAATAGAAGTGCTATGGAGTAAAAAAATTAAGGATTTCATATATCAACAAAAGAGCACACCAACATACAACTTCTCTTTGTATTTCATTGGACTGAAGCTGGCATTGGTGGAACCATTGTAGTAATATTAATTAGATGTATAAGATCACATTTTCAACGGGTGCCTTCACAAATACTGGAACATTTATCCACACATGCAAAATGGGAAATTGCCTGTACAGATACCAAACTATATACAAACAATCAGCTACGAATAAAGTTACCCAGTGTTGCTCTTTACAAAATGTGCTCTTCAGCCTGTTGGACTTAGGCCAGCTCTGTATTTACAGCAACGAGGTAGAGTAGCTTGTGCTCCTTTTGTACGTCACACATATAAAAGACAACAGTTATGGCTTCTGCCTACCAGGATTTATCTGGGCCTGCTTCCTTTTTCATATAGGCAGCACATGCAAGACAATGCTGCACAGAGCACAAGGGATGTAGATCCATTATGCTCCTCCCTCCTTAAAACCCTTTCTCACCTTCTCACCTTCACAGAGCGGTATTGATTCTGACTGACACACAAACCTTCCACAGTGGGTGTAGATTTACCACACAGCTGCGTACACCTTTATACCCATCCCCAGTGGAGCTTCAACCTGCTCCAAATGCACCTGAAGGTGTTGCAAATAACTTATCCTTCTGGAACACATTTCAGCTTCAAATGCACACGCAATTCCGCATGTGTATTCATTCCGATAAGATAAAATGTTAAGGCAATTCTTTCAGCAAGCATATTACTTTGTGAAGTCATCTAAAAATCAATTAGATTTTTCAGAGTTGTCACGTAATATTGTTTGAACATCAACAAATGCTCTGAGCGATAATAACTATGCAGGAGTCGTAAAACTTGAGCTAAAGAAAAGTTGTACTAGTACAAAAATCTGTAAGTGTCACAGTATTAATGGATGATAGCATTAACTTTTAATCAGATAATATGGGAACAGTGTAAATGTTTCAAAGCTAGAAGTGTTTTATGAAGGCAGCTCATTAGTAACGTGGAATTTTATTTTGGCTGGAAGTATTTTAGTTATAACTTTCAGTTTTGAGGCAGTTGGTATTTCAGTTCAAGAGCTGATTGGGAAAACGCTTATTGCTCATCTGCTGAGGAAAATTCGTAAGGAAATATCTGAATTGTGATTATTTTAGCGATTCCTCTTGACAATGGATTTGATAATTAATATGTACTATTGTGCTTAGTGACAGAGAAAAAATAGATTGCAAACATACCAGGATGGAGTAATTACACCTTTTCCATTGTTTTGTTCTACGCTTTCTATCTCAGATGATATGTGCAGAAAGTTACACTGGAAGCAGTCTGAGGTTATTTTACTGCTTTTCCAGGGACACCACCAATCCAAATTAATAATTCGGTCTTACTGTAACATGAAGCTCGGAAAATGTCCTTACATTCTGCTAGCTTTTGCTTCTCTTCTAAGTAACCATGCATCATCAGTGATGCTAAAGGAAAGAGAGGATGAAAAGATGAACAATAATCCTCACTACCGCTGTCAGCAAGTATTAATATTAGAGAGAAGATTCATACAGTTTGATAAAACACAAAAATTTACAAAAAATTAAGACAGCCCCAATGTTTTCACCTCGTAAGACAGGTATCTTAAATTTGCAGTGAAAGAAAGGCTTATGCAGCCCAACAGAGTTACTGAGGCTCCGATCTCATCAGATAGTGAAGTGAGCTGCAACTGAGCCCAGCAGAGCAGCTGAGTCAGTCTGTCAGCAGAGCTGGGGAGGCAGCGAATTAGCCACGAAACCCAGCCCACAGGCTGCCTGCACAAGCCTCCGCTCTAACCTGGCTGCAAAGACGAAGTAACTCTAGCCGAACAGACCTTTTGGCCCATCTTGAAACTTCTAGGATTAACAGGATTAATCAGATAAAGAAAATTGATCGTTCCCTCTGAAATGGCCATTTCGGACAGCAGGCAGGGACACAGGAGGCCTGCGCTGGCCCTCCGGTGCGTTCGCGATGCCCTCTGCTGGGATGCCACCAATTTCTATTCTAATGACATAAAGGTCGGGTTTATGTAAGTATTTTTCCAATTTTTTTTCTTCTGTGGAATAAAAAGTTTTGAAATATTCTGACATAGCTTGGGAGAGATAATCTCTTTCTGTGCATCCTTACTCTATAGAAATACAGAGGCATGTATTAACAACATCCTAAGTTGCATTTTTCACAGTCAGTGTCAAAGATTTAACATTTGGAATTTCAGTTTTAGTTATGGTTATTTATATTTTACCTGTTCCTTTCTTGTCATAGTACTGGTGGATCCCAATATCTTCATCTATAGAAGTAGATGTAAATATATTTAATTATGGATGTGACTCTGGAAACAAAACTTAGCAAGCAAAGTTCAGTACCTCGATTTTTGGCAGCTGGAGTAGAGCATTAGGTGTTAAAACACAAGTGACAGTGGCAAAACTACAGTATATAGTCTGAATACCAGTGGGACTTTCAAGAACCAGCAAGTAAGGGATGAGAGAGAATGCAGCAGATCCTTACATTTATTTGTAGCTGCCATTCCATTCACATACACTTTGATTCTCTTCCAGCTGCCAACATGCAAAAGTATTTTTACCACCTTCCTAATTAGCTTCTTTTGCGTTTACAAGGAGAGGAAAGGATCATGGTGAAAATGTACCTTAGCGTACCTGAAAATGTTTTCTGATGACTGATACAGCTGACCTAAAGACAACATGTTTTTTTTTTAAGATTCACGAACTCATAAAGCTGCCCTTTCAAAGGATCCAATACTCTTAATCTACAGATATTTTTGTTTAGCTGTTTCTCATGGCAAAGAAAAATGAATGCTTCAGGTAAATCGGGACTGCAAGACACACCAGCCAGTTCCTATGACTCTTAAGTTGTTTTATTTTAAAATAATTAGACAGGGATATACCATGGGCAGAAATTTCTTACATGGAGGAATGTAGGAAGGCACTGCAATGGCAGGCAGCTTTTAAAACAAGACAGCAGTCCTCCCATCTGCCTCAGAACTTTAGAATGAATTAATGGGCAGAGAGGAAGTAAGAAGGTCAAGTGCAGAAAACAGACACAGTAGGCCACAGTTCACCTTTAATTACAATTTCTTTTTCTATGAAATACAGCTTTTGAATTTTTTTATGTTATTGTTCTCACAGAACAGTTCTCACACAAAGATGGGATGCAAAGTTAATTTTTGAATAACATTCAATTGAATATTAATTCCTATTCAATTGAATTGTCAATAATATTAAAAATAATATTTCAACAAAAGTATTATGCACTACAATGGGTGCAAAGTATCATAAATAATATTTTTATCTGGTCCACTTATAAACCAGTGGGGGCTTTTTTAGTATTAAATTTCAGCAATAGCAAGGCAAGACGAATGATGGCAATTTCTACATGACTAGTAATTAGTCATGTGTCTCCTGAAGCAATCAATTAATAACTGTATCCCTGTAAGTATAAAATTTCAGATAATCATGCAAAATGCTCAGAACATGCAGTAATTTTTTATTTTCATGCTAAATACAAATTACAATGCCTCCGCAAATCACTTGGCTATAGACCTTCACTCACTCAAACTAGTCATTAAATTGAAGCTTATAGTCAAGTAGGGCATAGCTTCCTAAAAAGGAAAATACATCCAATCAAATATAATCTTAATTTTTTTATCTTGAAGAGATGCTCCAGTTCTATGATGAGGTAAACAAAGAAGCTGACCAAGTACAAACATCACATTGCTGCCTAATTTTCTTTCTCCTAAGTATAAAACCCACTTCATTTGGATATTCAGAATTTTGCATCAGTGTAATATTCATCAATGTTTTGTTTTAGTAACAGCTAACAGCTTACCTCTGATATGTAAGTTAGTCTTCAAAGACCACAGAAACATCTCAGTCAGGCAGAAAGACATCTGGTGGCTGATGGAGCCTTAGCACTATCACAAGAACAAAAGAAATTGCATGAGCACATTAATTACCCTCTGTCATCACTGGAACTACAAATATTTTGGAAACTAAGGGCTAGAAGAACATAGCACTGATGCTACTTTGTTGTACGTAAGTAGTAGTTTTCAACAGCAATAAAATGAATAATGCATGGGAAAGAGTGGGGTAAGAAATGTACATATGTCTAAAGTAAAATAACTGAAGTGAATAATGTCATGCTTGATGCTTCTCACATACACATTATAATCTATTTTTACTGCATGATTATTACCTTGACACATGCAAAAGTGAAGCCACTACTTAAAGATGTGGCTTAGGTAGGAGAATTTGACTTTCAGGCCAAATTTTCTAAACACAGAATATTGGGAAGAGTCAGTATAGTCAAGAAACAGTTTTGATCACATGATATTTGCAGACATTAGTTATGGTGCTAAATATAAAAATGATATCTTTCTAAAAAAAAATAGCACTTGCATTCAAGCAACCCAAACTGACTAAACAACAAACATGAAGCATATAAAATATATGAATTGAACTATTATGCATGTTGACTAAGTTATAAACTGTTTGCTGTGTTTTTTTTAAACAGTCTCTCTGAATATTCCCTCTAGAGGATGTGATGTGTTTCAAAGGAGCACCTGGAACCTTCTGAGACCCAGTAACCAACAGACTTGCCTGTGTAATTCCTTGCAGTGCTGTAGTTATAAGTGGGCCATCAAACCAATTACATTCACTTCTTTCACTAAAGCAAGAATCCACTGAAAGCTGGACTCAGAAGGGAAGTTTACACAAATACAGCACACTTAAGAACTACTGTTGGTATGGTACTGTACTTGAAGTTTTTCCTTTTTTGAAGTGGACTCATTATTTCCTTTCCATTAGTGGCTTCTAGACAATGAATCAATTACAAGATGATTGCAGAATTCCTATTGCATAGAGTACCACACATTTATGTCAAGAGTGCTATCATGAAAAACATGTACATGAATTTCAGGTAGCATCACTGAAGCTATCATAGTCCCAGCAGAGCTATGAGATCCTGAGGTATTATCAATCAAGCTAATATGTATATTTTGATGCACTGCCTAATCCACTAGAATAGCACCAAGTGGAAATAGCATTTCCTTTACACTGATCCCCACGTGTACAAAAAGTCTTGCTGACTTCCTAAATCCCATAGTTCTATTAAAAAAAAAGTGCAAAAAATAAAAGCATACAATACACATCTAGTAAATGGAATACACTATCATCTTGAGTGAGAATAAGGTTTGGAAAAAATGCAAGGAGATTAGTAGCATGTTGACTTGTTTGAGCTGGGAACCATTTTTGTTATAAATATGGATGAGGGCAGCTCCTCATTTTCCATGTGGACCACAGTAAAAGGAGATTGTACATTAAAATTTTCTTATTTATTTTCTCTTTCTTTTTTTCCCTTCCTTATTTCAGGATGTGAAACAAAACTTGCATTCCCCAAGGCCCAGAGACGCTAGATCAGAATATCTCACAAATAGGAAGTCACTGAATTGAGCGAACGTCTCTAAATTGCGTCATAGTTTGACTAAAATACACCCACAAACTGTTGATTGGCAGATGGTCTGTTTAGATGGAGAGAAGGCACATATACCCAGAAGACAAGGTAAGACTAGGAGGCTTTAGTATGACAAATAATCTAACATAAATTCCCCAAATTACTCCAAAGCTCCTGTACGCAGGCGCTTCTGTGTCCTCCTACTGAGTATAAAGCTATGCCATAACGTTTTAACGCTGCTCTGTGCCTTCCAAACTGACAGAGCAGAGAAGACTTTCAAGCCCTTATTTTTTCAATGAGTGTCAGAGACATGGAGACAACTCTTCAATAAAAAAACGGAGTCTTTCAAATGAGCACTAAATACTCAGTGTTCAAGGCGTTTACTTCTAAAAAATTTGCCCTCAAAAATGAGGGAAAAAAAAGAGTAAGAAAATATTAGAAAACCGAAGGCCTGGAAAGAACTGCATTTCAGTTCTGCACTGAATAACCTACATGAAGGAAAATTCTTCATGTACCTAGAAAAGGAAAAGAGATTTTGTTAGTTAATTCTAATCTTGACTTTAGCTTTTAGTTTCTTTGTTTCTTTGGACTGTGAGTACTCAAAAAACAGCTAACTATTTGATTGCTGGTTGCTGTTGTGCCAGAGAGAATGGACATCTGCCCCAAAAATACTGGTCCAGCCTAACAATGTTGTAGTCTGAAATACATTCTGATTAATTATAGTCTACAAGAAAAATAATAAGAATTTAATTCTGTAATAAAATATGGCATTGTGAATTCTATTTTGTTCAGAGGAATTTTTCTTTCTTGTTCGTTTTGAAGGAATACATGCCAACTTCCAGAGTTATAGAACTACATCTCACCATTTACCACATCATTATATTCCAGCACAATGGGGATGTGGATGATGAGGACAAATGTATTTTTTCTATTTGAAAAGTGCCTCTCAGAATTTACAATATTCTTTAAGCATATGAGCTATGCCCTGCTATTGCAAAGAGGTAGGTGTGAAAAAAACATGAAAATTCCTCCCTATTTAGAATTTATCAGAATTTCAGGAAAATGGGATAAAATAACTCTATTGTTAAGGTAAAACTGGGATTCAATTTAATAGCTGGCTCTTCTTCTGGCTCATGCAACACTAGACTGTCTGCTTTCACAATATCTCCACAAACAATAGGCAGGGATATTTTGGTGGTTGCAAATGGAGATGTCTGCAATGGTTAGCCTGCTCGACTATCTGTGTTAGGAGTGCTTCATTTAAAAAAAACAAATCCTTACATTTAGTAATTCTTTGTTTAACCACTGATACAGAAAATAACCACCTGGCCACTTCCTAACATCAACAAATGCTGAAATTGCTATCTACGGTCCACTCCGACACCTTCAATACAGCTGCTGTTGTGCCAAATAATGAGGAACTGTGCAGTGCTTGAGTGATTCCGAGCACTGATACTGCATTTCTCCTCTTTTCATACAGCTACCTGAGACAGTGCGGTGCTTGTGAAAAGCGATGCCCAGCTCCCCAGGCAAGTGCATCCCAAGAACGTGGACCTCTGAAAATGTGTTAGGAGAGATGCAGAGCTAGAAAATAGGAAATGCTGACCACAACAGACCATCTGAACTTTGTAGTTTATGTGCCAGAGGCATGGCTTGGTGTCACAACACTAACCTATCTCTGGAACCACTACAGCTCATTCCCAATGTCTGTAACTCAGGCATCAAATGTTCAACGACCAAGGTAGGTCATCAAGCCATCCTACAACTTGCTCTATGCTTCCATTACACAATATTCCGAGCAGAAATCACTCTCTGTTTTTTGTTCTTCTTCATGACCAATTTCTCCTTCACCAAGGAGAGAAACTCCCTGCAGCACAGATATGAGTAACAAATGTAATTTTTCACTCTGGAAGATAAAGTTTAGATTGAACTATGTGCATTGGATCAGTAGCTACTTGCTGTATGCTTTAAGTTGTTACAACAATTTATTTGTGTAAAGCATGTAAAGTAAAATTTTAATGTATTTTATATCTTTAGGTACATGAACTTAAAATTTACTGTAATTATTAATTTAAAAATAGATCAGTAAAATTTTGTCTTAGTCCTCTTCCTATAGATAGTAACTACAAAATATCCTCCCAATTTCACAAGATAGGCTTCCACTTTTTACAGCTGTCTGAAGGCATAGCCTGCTTGATATATAACAAATAACATACAGAATTAAAGTTAGTAAAACAATGAGAATCTGTAAAACTTCATTTTGTATTCTGGCATTAAGCAGAAACAATCAAGACTCTTCTTTCACATCTACAATTTATTGCACTAGTAGTCATTGGCACAATTAAAGGAAACTGCTATATTTATATAGGTATATTAATAATTTTAATTTGGTACCTTAAGAAAATGATGTCTGTGTCTGTAGTCATGGGTGCCAAAAGAGAATAAGAATGGGGACTACCAAAGCCAGCTTGCACGTGCCGTTACAGAAGAATTAGTAACCCATTTGATCCGAATTTTATCAGGTTAGGCTTTTGTTTTATGTAGCCACAGCATTTTTAATCTGATCTTAAATGACAGAACAGCATTCACTGTCGTGGTTAACCACAGTTTTACTGTAAACAGGGCTCCAACCCTGACTGCCATTTATTGTGCACTGCAGAGCTTCTACTCGCCATACACACATCTCAGACTTTGTCTGGCCAAAGTGAAACACGTGCAGTAGTCCAAGTTACTCTTCCCTTATCCACCAGTGCTGTAGCCCCATCGTAGAAGGCCACCAAGTTTGTCAGGCACGATCTGCCCTTCGTGAAGCAATGTTGGCTGTCACCAATCACCTCCTCACTTTCCATGTACCTCAAGAGTTTCCAGGAGGATCTGTTCCATTATCTTGCCAGGCACAGAGATGAGACTGACTGGCCTGTACTTCCCCTGATCTTCCCCTTTTCCAGTCAGTGGGAACTTCACCGGACTGCCATGACTTCTCAAATATGATGGATAATGGGTTAATAACTTCATCTGCCAGTTCCCTCAGGACCTATGGATGCATCTCATCAGGTCCCATGGACTTGTGCACCTTCAGGTTCTTTAGATGGTCTCGCACCTGACCCTCTCCTACAGTGGGTGGTTTTTCAATCTCCCAGTCCCTGTCTTTGCCCTGTGTGATGTGGGCGGTGTGACTTGAGCCCTTGCCGGTAAAGACTGAGGGAAAAAAAAACATTGAGCATCTCAATATTCTCCATATCCTGGGTAACAAGGGCTTCCATTTCCTTCCGGAGAGGGCCCACATTCTCCTTAGACTTCCCTTTATCACTGATGTACCTACAGAAGCTTTTTTTGTTGCCCTTGACATCCTTGGCCAGATTTAATTCTATAGGGGCTTTAGCTCTGCTAACCTGATCCCTGGCGGCTTGACAATTTCCCTGTATTCCTCCCAGGCTACCTGCCCTTTCTCCAATCCTCTGTAAGTTTCTTTTTTGAGCTTAAGTTTGTCCAGGAGTTCCTTGTTCATCGATGCAGGCCTCCTGGCTCTTTGTTGGATTGCATCGTTCTTGAGCTTGGAGGAGGGGGATCCTTGACTATTAAATAGCTTTGTTGGACCCCTCTCCCCTCCAGGGCTTTATCCCATGGTACCCTACCCAGCAGGTCCTTGAAGAGAACAAAATTTGCTCTTCTGAAGTCCAGTGTCGTAAGCTTGCTGTGCCCCCTCCTTGCTGCCCTAAGGATCTTGAAATCCACCATTTCATGGTCACTTCAGCCACTCCTTTTTGGTTAGAACAAGGCCCAGCATAGCACCTCTCCTCATCGGCTCTTCTATCACTTGGAGAAGTAAGTTATCATCAATGCATTCCAGGAACCTCTTGGATTGCTCGTGCCCTTCTGCGTTGTCCCTCCAAAAGATACCAGTGGTTGAAGTCCCCCATGAGGAGGACTTTTGAATGTGAGGCTGTGCCTATCTGTCTATAGAGGTCCTCATCTGCTCCCTCTTCCTGGTCCCATGGCCTGTAGCAGACCCCCACTACAATGTCACCTGTCCCTGCCTTCCCTTTAAGTCTGACCCCATAAGCTCCCAGTTGGCTCCTCATCCATCCCCAGGTGGAGCTCCATGCGCTCCAGCTGGTCACTGACATAGAGGGCAACAGCCCTTCCTCGTCTCCTTTGCTTGTCCTTCCTAAAGAACCCGTATCCCTCCATCCAATGCTCCAGTTGTAGGATACATCCCACCAGGTCTCCACAATGCCAAAGAGATCATACTCCTGCATGCCTGCGCACATCTCTTACTCCTCTTGTTTACTCCCCATGCTACCTGTGTTTGCATAGAGGCACTTAAGTTGAGCCCCCGATGAAGCTGTCTTACTGACTGGAGATCTCTCTGTTTCTCTTCAGGTGCTCTCCTGCTAGCCTGTGTTCCTTCTTCAGGCTCTGGGCAACTATTGCTAACATTAGCATCAAACTGGCAAGAGTGGAATGGATTGAGGTTTGTCTCCCCTGAAAACTTCAGTTTCAAGCCCTCTTCACCAGCTTGGCAAGCTTATGACCGAGGATGCTGTTCCCCTTCTCTGACAGATGGACCCCACCAGACCAGGTTTCCCAAAGCAAGTCCCATGATCTATGGAGCCACACCCCTAGCTGTAGTACCGGACCTGCAGCCATTTGTTGATTTGCCAGACCTGACTGGCCCTTTGAAACTCCATTCCTTTGACTGGAAGGATTGATGAAAAACTACCTGAGCACCAGAGTCCCTTACTGCTGCTTCCAGGGCTCTGTGATCCCTCTTGATATCCCTCAGACAGCTCCTGGCTATATCACTGGTGCCCATGCGGAACAACAGCAGCAGATACTAGTCAGTGGGCTGTACTAGGCTTGGTAGCCTCCTGGTGACATCCCTGTTATGAGCCCCTGGTAGGCAGAGCACCTCTCTGGAGAGTGGGTTGACTCAGCAAATAGTTGCCTCCATACCTCTCAGAAGAGAGTCTCCCACTACCACCACTCGTCACCTTTTCTTCCTTGTCCTGGTTGTTACCTGGGGAGCAGATCAGGCTGCCTTACTCAGCTCGTGTCTCTCTGATGCCACTGGTCTTTCCTCTTCAGTCTGCACAGCAGTGAAGCAGTTCTGCAGAGGCACCACAGGCTTCGGGGGAAGCCTCTTCCTCCTGCTGGTCCTTGTCCTTGCAAGCTTCCATTCTTCATTATTGTCCTCTCTCCCTTTGGTGTGTGCCAGTGGTGGAGTTTTTGGCTGTTTGGCTGTGAGTCCACCACAGACTGTGCTTGGATCCACTGCAGACTGCACTTTTTCTTTAGATGCTTATTGAAATCGGACCCTTCCTCACGTGCAGCTACTCTTTTTAAGCCTTGGTCAGCTCCTCCTCAGAACTACTACTCCTGGGACTGAAACTCCTTGCCTGAGGTCTTTCCTATCTTTAGTAGCACAGTGGGCTTTATTCTCATATATATTTACTTCTCCTTTAAATCCCCTTTCCACTGAGAAAAGAAGTGTAGATTTTGTAGAATAAATGAAAATCAGGTCCCCAGTCTGCAAGATCAACCTCTGATTTTAAGAAATAGAAATACAGGCATGGTCTTATAAATCTACTCAGAGCGTAATAATTCATAGTACAATACTGTTTTAAGAATGTTTTCAGCTACACAAATAACAAGTTGTTCAATTATCATAAATCTTAAGTTCTAGGCAAATATTTTACTGTTGTTATATTTACTCTAGGCAAATATTTACCCTTGCTGCTTTCTTTCTTGTCAACACTACTTTCTTTCTCTTCAGACTTTGATGACTCAGAACATTTTTTCCAAACACATGAATGAAGCAAATTCTTTTCCTTATTCTAACTTCCCCAATCTAAATAGGAAACCTATTTTGTAGATGGGTAGAACACACAAGAGCACTCTGTACTGAAATACACAGTGAAGCTTCTATTGTAAGAAAAGCCTAAATATGGCTTGTGGAATAATTATTGAAAGGAAATACATTATCTGATAACTCAAGAATTCTGGCATGAAAATTATACATTGTAAATTTATTCCCATGCTGTGAAGTTGTATCATGCTCCATTGATTTAATTTTTGTGATGTTTGTTTTATTGTTTTGTGAGTCTGAAAATAATCCTCTTTTTTGCCACAGCAGTTACATTTACTGAGTTTTCACACTTTAAAATACTTACACATTTAACCGTTCGATATACCCATCACTCCTTAAGAACATTAAGACTCCTTAATACATGTTTTCTGGGGCTTAATACATTTCTACTCAACTATTTTATCTTCATTCAAAATGTTGAGGTCCTGATCTTCCAACTGGTTCTGCAGTGATGGTCTCCTTTACCTACATGGCAAAGCTCATAGTAGTGTCGTGTCATTAAAGAGCACCACAAGAAACTCCTGCAAGACTTAATTTATATTAATATTACACACCAGTGTTTGAAATATTATTATATTAAAACAGATTAGTTGCATGTGGGCAAAAAGCCATGCAGGTCGTTGTTCAGGATGTGAATTGTTGGCTGACAGACAGCCGTCCAGTTCATCCTCTGAGCTCCAAACTAAAACTCTGTCTACAAGAGAGAGGGTGCAGAATTACTACAGGAAATCTATATGGGGGGTAACTTGTTGCCTAATTGCTCGTTTACATGTCAAAACCTAGGCATAATGTTTTCTGAGTTGTCACCCATGTAGATGATGACAGGATCAGAAACTAAATTCTTATTTGGTAAATTGTAGCCTGCTGTCGGAACCACATCTCTCCTACCTTCAGAAACACACTTTCAATACAAATTATTGGTGCACTTTTTTGAAAGACAGCTATTGATTAACTGAACAGATAATAAGATTAACAACAGTGAAGCAGAATAAGTTTGAGGGAGACAATACCATTTGTCAAGGAGATATTTATTTTACGTATCAGCCACACCTCTGACAACATTAACAAAGCTATGAATCATTCCCCATTTAATACTGCAGGCAAGTATCACAATCTATAACAACTCTCTGGCACACTAGGTGTGAAAAGTTAAGAAGGTCACAGAAAATAGATATAATTGACCCAGGTTTTCACTTCACAGAGTGAAAAGTTCATATACACATTTTGATAAAGACCCCGAAGGTCTTTATATAAACCAGATGGTAGATAAGTGATCCCAACTACAGATATCCAGTGCTGACACATGACATAAGGTAATTACAGAAGTACCAAATGTCAGACTGTTTTATGCTATCCTTTCAGATAGTGATTGTTGTTGTAAATAAACCAGTTTTTCAATACTAAAGGTCAGTAGGTCAGTAGATTTCATAACAGTGATTTCTTACTGTCAGCCAAACGAGCAGAAAGAAAAAATCTCTCTTTTTTAAGCTAAGCAGAAACAAGCATCATAAGGTGAAAGGACCTGCAAATTATTTAAGCACAGGAAAAGACCTTGCTCTGTTGCCATACCATTGTTACAACTTCTGAAAGCAAGGAAGCAGGTTTACATCAGCAGGTCTTTAAACTGAGAACACCAGTTCACGCTGGAAATTAATTATGTAAATGTGTGGTTTACAGCAGTACTACTGAAAGCAACAGATCTGATTTGTTTCTTTGCATTTACGCTTCTATGCATAGGCATTTTAGTCCATCAACTGGCCTTGCAGCAAGCACTGCTACTATCATATTAAATAAACCATGATCAGAACAATAGTTAAGTCCAAAGCAATCTGAATTTTAACTATACTTGCACCTAAGCAAATAAGATACTTTTATATTTTTATAAAGTATTTCACATTCAGCTATCAAACTACAAACCAGATCTGTAGTATGTAGTTTTACTTTTATGTGCTGTACCAACACATTTCTCACTGAACTGCACAGGCTCTTGCCTTTAAGATTTTATACTATGCATGTTAACTGAGTACTTGTTTATAAAGAATTTTCAAAGGCCCATTGGCAAACACATTGATTTGATTTACAAATCTTTCAAATTTGCCAGCTGTCTTTAAAAATAGAAATATATTTCTGAGTACATTGTACGAGCTCAATAAACTTACTAGAACAGATTGATCTATAACACCTTTATATGTATTTTTGTATTTTTTTCAGAATGTTTTCCCATTTGAATAATTTTGAGTATCTTTTTACGTTGACCTGTTTTCTTCTGTTTTGTTTTGATGCAGGCAAC
Organism: Dromococcyx pavoninus; assembly: GCA_033558185.1. Classification (NCBI taxonomy): domain Eukaryota; kingdom Metazoa; phylum Chordata; class Aves; order Cuculiformes; family Neomorphidae; genus Dromococcyx; species Dromococcyx pavoninus. The sequence goes on from JAUMJL010000158.1 coordinate 735,968, forward strand.
AAATTAGGCAAGCAATAAATTAAGCTTCTCTAATATTTGAAAATCACCTTTAAATAGCCATTTGCAAGGCTCATTGAACTTCTGGTTTGCAAGTATTTATTTCTAAATATATTTTATTTCTGCTATACTTGAATTCCTGCTAATCCAGTGAGACTTGTATCTTGCTTTCTTCAATGCAATATTAAAAAAACTACAATGCCTGTGTGTCAGACTTCCTTTTAAGAAAGATTTGATTGCAAACACAAACAAAAAGCTTTTCTTCTTTTGTACTCCTTTATGATCTTCAAACAGGTTTCTGTGAAAAGGCCTAATATTTTTTCAATTTTAAGCTATATTCACCTTTGCAGTTAGGAAAGACAAAAAAAGAAAATTTCATGTTACAATAATTAATTCCTGATTGTAATGCCACAGTATAGTTTATGTTATGTTCTAATTATGCAGATATGCATTAGGGAAAATACGTTTGAAGAAAAAATGAAGAAATTTGTTTAAACATTTTCATAATTACATTTGAAACCATTGAGCAGTGGGGTCATATATAAAACAAAATGTACATGGATTTTAATGTTGAAATACAAATTACTACTACCAGGAGAGCCACGAGAGTAAAATATTTGATCTATAAGCACAGCTCGGTTCAGAAATTTACCTCACTGAAAAATGCAAACAAAATAGCCCAGTCCACAATATGAGATACACAGCAAGTCGGGGCAGGCAGGTGAGAAGTTATGAACTATACCAGTTATGAACTCAACCAGTGATTTACAACAGCTACTCAAATATCCATATAGCTGGTTTTTAAAACGTTTGTGACTTAAAATTGAATCTTGTTATCATTCAGCTCAGAGGAAAACCTGCTACTGGGTTGACTGGTCCAAGCTCCTAATAAGCAGAGTGTGTGCACTGATATTTTGTTCCAAAATACACTACTATTACAATTTGCATAAAAATAGTACCAAACACACATATCAAATTAGGGCTAAAATTTGCTGGGCATTGTATAAACTGTTATATTACAGGATTTCTTAGTACCTTGTCACATTGTTGTCATAGGCCTAATGTAAAAATCTCTTTGAAAATTGATGAACAAGTACTTTCAAAACAACACATGACATAACCTTCAATACTTAATATCTTCAAAGAATTCACATGCTACCAGTCATTCTCTGTATTCATTCAGAAGCTCCAAATTTGATATAGAATAAACAAGGTGTTCACAGTATCAAATTATTCTATTGTTTGATACGCTTAAGAAAGATGAACATCTTTAGCCTAGATTCTACTCCCAAATGAGAACAAAATTAACTTGAGTCTGAACTAGACAGTCCAGGTACTAAAGAAAAAATGCACACCTTTTAACAGCTAAAAGAAACATAAGTATTGCATAATCTCTTGGAAGAATTAGAATAAAATTAGTTATTAGCAACAATGCATGTCAGCCTCAGAAAGCACATTCACTGACGTTGAAATTTATATTACATAAATACTTATGCATATACTGAGTTCCCAGGTTGTTAGGGAGTATGATGTTAAGGACATTCATTGATTGTAATTCCACGTGTTCTTACAATGTAAACACCTTTTGAGAAGAAGAGCCCTCACAATCTCAGAAATGGTCTCTAAGTGATGTATATGTAAAATTTGAGACGGCAGCACCAGCAGCCCTCAATACAAACATGGTGCCATGGGCACATCACATACAGATGCAATAAAACATTTTGCTGCCATTTTTGTTTAGGGCTTAGAAGGCTGTATGGCTTCTTAAGAAGCTCCTGAAGAAGGCTGTTATCCCTCCCCTTTCTGAGCTCAGTGCCTGTTCCTCCAGGTTCAACCAGCATTTCAATAGAGAACATCTTTGGAAGTTTCGGCAGCTTTCAAAAGCAGCTGGATATCAGAAATCCTTAACTCAAATCTGAAAATCCTTTCAAAGGTGTACCAGCTTCTCCAGAAAAAAAGTATTCTTTAGAAGCACCATCTCCATGGGCTGGCTTTGACAAAGATTTGCAGGTGGTAGATTTCTTTGCTGACCACTAGTCTAGACATTACTGGGCATATAACTGAGAAGTACTGCTTTGTACTGTGTGCCTCTTTTGAAATGTACTGATTTTTATTCAATCATTCTTAAGAACTGATTCCATAACAGCAGATAGTTCTCTTAGAAATTCTCATATTTCCATTGTCCTTTACTGTCCTTGCACCAATGCCCTGGGTCAGAAGTGCAGACTTTAAAACGGTATTCCTGGGATAAATGACTACAAAACCAGTTCCCTGTGCTGCTGCTCTGCATATTCTTACAGTAAAGATATATCATTTTTAGTTTTTTACTGAGGAATCGTGATGATTCTAGAGAAAAAAACCCTTTATTTTACTGAGAGTTTTATTTTTAAATCTTTACTAGCAATGGCAAAAATTACAAACTGCATCTATTTTACTATTCTCGCTGCAAATCTATGCAGTGAAGGTATAAAGAATGAATCTATTTCTATAAGAGGTAGTAATATTGTAAGAAAGTGCTATAAAGTACAGATGTTGATCTCCATCATTAATTAGGTAAGAGGCCAGCTCATTTTTCACTTACATGGACTCCATATGTATTTTCTTTTGTTTTAACATTTACATTTATGAAAGGTAATAATTTTGCTGCTTCCCTCCTTGAATCACCTTTATGTATCCGTATTTTAATCCTTTGAATTCCAAGAATACTACTCCACAAAGTAATGCAAATTAAAGAAATTGGGTCATTCTAGGAAACATACAGTGATTCTTCATTAACTCTACAAATACTTAGAGTTAAGTAAATTGGGTTTTAAGAAAAGAGAGCTCCTTGGTGCAGAAGCACCCTCTAATGGCTGTCTGCCGACTGCTCTGAACAACAATTGGAAAGCAATTTAATAGCTTCCCTAAAAACGAAGGAAAACTTCTGAGATATAAGAGAAACAGAAGCGTGAATATAATATGCACACACACATTCACATTTCACACACATTCTCTTCTGCATAACTTTTAACACAAAAAACCTAGATCTTGTTTTTAAAACACTATTCTCGATTTCATAGATTAAACACCTTTTTATGCTTGCCCAGGCTTCAACCACTCTTCAAAACTTGAAGATAAACAGAAACTGACTTTCCTATGTTATCTCAATTAACTGTCACAAAAGAAAATTAGTTCAAAAAGGCTTCAAGAAAAATGCTATACTAAGTCCAAATCATACAATAATTTAGGCTGGAGGGAATTTGGAAGTCACAGGGTCTAGCCACCTGCTCAGAGTTGGCCAGCTCTGAAGTTATATCCTGATAGTGGAATACTAAATTAAAAAAAATAAAGTTATACTTTCTTTTGGTACAAAAGCTGTACTAGAGACACTGGAAATGTAAACCATTTCTGCTATCTAAAAATATGTCTTAATTTTTTTTCCTTCTATGCTACGGCTTTGCAGATTTTTTTTTTTTGTTGAAAATACCCAAAATTTGCTCATATACTTGCATTATTTTACATCCATGCTAGAATGTGTATTTATTATAGCATGCAGTCCTTCATTATTAACTGTTAAGTATAATATCTCAGTGTTCACACAAAGCCAGTGGCAGATAGAACAGCTAATAATATGAAAGTAATGAGGCTAACCAACCACTTGCTTCTCAACATCACTTTTCAAATCTCTTTGGGCTAAATTTTCAGCCAGTGTGTGGGGAATTAGCCACAGAAATCCCATTAACACTAATGAATGTTCTATGGCTAACTCCCCTTGCTCTGTGCTGAAGATTTACCCTTATATCTCTAAAATAAATATGTGCAGATGCCAAAATTCTTTTCATAAAGCCTGAAGAAATTAAGGACTCTATTTTCAATAATTGACTTAAGCACATGTATCTTTTTCCCCCATGGATCATCCTGTACATATCAGAATGGGTGTAATTATTCTCATTGAAAAGATTATCCAAAGTGTATGTTTACCCTATAAAGGCTGAGTTTAGTTAATTGTCTATTTTACAGAAACAATACATATATTGAGTCAGATTTGTCTCATAGTTAAATATACCACGTACAGGTTGAACAGTATTCACTATCATTGCAAACAGCATGTATTTGTACTTACATTTCTGAAGAAACAATAATATTTAGGAAAGTCCAAGAATTGGACAGTATCCTATGTCCCTACAGAAAGACAAAATACACTAAGGCAATATAAGCCTCTGCAAGCAGTGGCTGAGTCACTCTTTAAAGATGGTGGAGGATGTTTGTTACATCAACCAGGAAAATATGAAGCTGGGAAGGGCTTCCAGGATCAAAACCAGAAGCTGCCCTCTGTTCTTTGAAAGGTATGAGGGGGGCATATTTACGTCATCTTTTCAACTCCCACTTGCTATTTTTACAATTTTAATTTAGAAGCCTACTTGCCTAGATGAGCACATTATTTCAAGCTCCATGACGGCTTAAATAAAAGTGCCCAAACCAAGTTATTTGCCAAATCTATGCCTTGCTTTGGCAAAGCACTAAAATTCATGTTTATAAATTTTCGGCTTCACTGGTATTAAAATACATGTGTAAGTGCTGTATTTCTCTGAGGGGTGCAACTGCTCATAAAGACTTAAAATGGTGTTGACCTCTTACTATGCTTTCAGGCTTCTGATGCATTTCAGAGATGTCTCAATCCATTAAATCAATGAACTGCTTCAAAAATCATATTCACTTGCTAAATTTGGGAAATAAATCTTCAGTAACACTCTTCATATATGAAGATTTACCTTAACTTCCTTAAAATGATTGTTCTTGGAGATGAGACTGAAAGAGGTCAGGTGTAACACCCAATTGTCTGTATCTGCCCTAGAAATAGTTAATTAGAGTTAGCACTATAACCTTGAAGAGGACAGTCTACTTCCTCCCTAAATACAGAAAATAAAAATCATTTACATGGAACCTGAGCAAACTATTTTACCTGAAAATAACACATCAACTAAATGGAGATAGAAGAAACCCACTGAAATTATGCAGTGAAACCATACTTGAGAAGAAAATTCACTCAGAAAAAATACAATCCTTCTGGTTATCCCTAGAACTGAAGATGGTGCATTTAGATAGAACTTCTTTTAGCTTATATGCAGACTCTCAAAATCATTTCTACATCAAAGATTAAATGTATAGTCCTCCTCCTCAGAACACCAAACTATGTGACTTCCAGTACAAACACATTTAGACAGATTCCCTCTTTCCATTGAAAGGTCTTTCATACAAGTCTTTCATAGCCAAGATAAAAAAGGGAATTTTCCTGGTAACATTCTTCACAAAAATGCTTTCAGCTACAACTGGGAAATCTGGAATGAGGTAACGTCAGGCTGGTGGGGGTGGAGAATAGAATCAGTCATGTAAACAGGTTTTATATTGCATTTATTACAAACTTCCCTTATTTTCACTTGCCTCTTTGGAACTTAGCACAACCATGACTGGATTAATTCTCTGTGGGTTTCCCTGTGTACTATTATTGAGCAGTCATGGGAAAACTCAGCCAAATGAATATGGCTCTAGTGAAGCCATACATCTAGAAGGAAAGGCAATCACCAGAACACAGGGTTTGTCTGAAAAAAGACATTCAAACAGATATGGCACTAAGGCTGACCTCCCTGAAGTGATGTCCTCATACTTTCATTGAGCTGAATCTTCGATGTTTTATGTCACTCTAAATCAAAAGGAATAATTTCACAGAGAATGTTTGTTGGTTTTCTGGTTTTACAGACACATTTCTACCTATTCTTCAGGCAGCTCATCACGCTTCATCCCTCACTGCACTGCTTCACATCTGAGCAAGTCTTGTATCTATATACCTGTGCACCCTCCGCAGCTCCAAGACTAACTGAAACCTCTCTCTTTAAAGTGCTGTAAGGCAACAGGAGTGTCTCTTTTCAAGCTGATGAGAAATACAGACATTACAGCAGCCACATCTTTCTCACACCTACAGATCATGAGAAAACAAAAGGCAAAGACTTCAACATGCTTACTGCCACGTCCGGCACTTCCTTCCCAATGGTTCACAGTTGCCTTCCCACTGCTGCATTCCCAGAGAGGGACGCCATCCTGGTAACAGCAGCAGTGTTATCTCCTTTTGGTTTGTCCAGTGGTTTTTTGAACACATTCTTCAACATCTCCTCAAGACACCAAGCTCAGCATCAAGACACCTTGCAAAGGTTTATCTGTAGCTACTAAATTGCTGGCATCTGTTCTCCTCTGACCTGCTCCCCCAGGTTGATGCTTGGAAGTATCAGCTGGAGGGCTTAAGAATTTTTGTCCACGCTTGATGGTGTCTACTTGTGGCACCCTATGAAGTATTCTTTACCATCAAAATTTTTGTTTGCATAGGGTAGGGGGAAGGGGGAAGAGGATAGGCACTGTTGTCTTCCCAATACCACTGAAATATGTTGAGCACTCTGTTTATGAATTGTCCCCACTGCTGCTGCATTTCACAGCAGCCTCCTCCCTAAAAGCATAGGAAATTTCCACAACAGTCCCAACAGTTGATTTCACAATATTCAACTACTTTGCAACAAGCAAGTGTAATGAGCTTTCAGATGGTAATGGCAAAATGCCTGTTGGTGCTGCCAAGAACTTCCCTATCTATCTGTGGCAGCTCTGGAGTGAGTTCAGAGATGGACAGTGGCCTATGTTATGCTGAATTTTTGCTTCCACCACTGGTCATCCAAGTTGTGCATCATTACACTGCTTCCCCATACATATCAGCAACTACCTGATCTCCCTCTAAAGCAGTATTCCACCAAACAAAGTTCCTTCAGATAAACATTCTGGGGAAGTAACGACTCTATTCACCTACCCACCCCTCCTCCTTCATTAGCTGCATGGCCGCAACTTCAAAAGCTTTATGAAACCATGGAGCCAAAACCATCTCTCTACATGACTACACATGCACAAGCACAATCTTATTTATGTTAATGATTATCATGATATACATGGCCTGTGCTACCTTACAGCAGTTCAAAATGAAATGGCAAAATTAATGGACATACGGAGAGGAACCACGTAAGTTTTCCAGCTTCATTCCCAATTCTAAAATTTCTGCAAGCATTCCAGGCACTAACACATGAGAAAAAACCCACATAAACATGTAATAACGTGATTGATACACTGCATGGAACTGAGCAGCATAACTTTGCACTATAGGTTCTACCTCCAGGATACTCACTGGTTAAACCACAAAAGTAGGGAACACAATGTTAGTGTAGCACACTGAATTTATAGAGAGGCATTTCAGTTTGATATCATCAAGTTGCTCCACATGGAGTAAACAAACTATTCTGGTTGCCCCAAGTGCTTTTCATATCTGATACCACCTTTCTATACAGATCCCTAAGGATCAGGAAGAGCCTGGGACACTGCAATTCCTGCATCAATACACATTGTAGGTTTTTTTTAAGGCAATTTACTGTGACAAACTCTCATAGCTGTCCCGGCCTTTGTCCTTTCCAAGGATTTCTTCATGAGATGTGTGATATTTAGTAACCACATTCCTCATTGTCAGCCTTCTTTCAGGATTGCAAAACACACACCTAAAAAATATTCCATTGCTCGATCACGCTAACACAAGTCATATTAATTAAGAATATGTTTGTGTAATTACATGGGAGAGGTGCTTTGCACAGCAGTTAAAGTACATGCAACATTCATAATAAGCAACTTCATGTGCAAGATATTACAGAACAAGGTATTTGGTCTGAAAGATAGAACTAATTTAAAAATTGATGCCAACTCTTTCGTGTTTTCTAGGTCACATAAATTGTTATTAGGGTCCGATATATTTAAATACCAAAGCACATGAAATCATGTTTTATCTTACTCAATAGGAACAATCATTCTTTAACATTTGCCAAATAAAGTCAAACACATCTCTTCCAACAAGTTAATTAAAAATTTATCATTTACATATAACACCAGATCCGAATGGCTATTGAAAAACTTTTTCTTTTAACCACTTTACCTAAAGGAATAAACAATGATGCAATCAAATTTTCACATCTTAAAGTTAAAAGGATAGTTTTGTTTAGAGTGAACTCTTCTCACCGATCCAATAAACAGAGTTGCACATACTCTGTGATAAAGATATGCAGCCTAAAAAAGCTTTTAGTAGGACAGTCCAAACTATGCTCAGCACACCATTTTTATGTTCTCTTTTTAATTTTAATATCAAAGTATTCCAAAGCTTAATTATGCTTCATTAGTGAAACTGTGACTACCCCACTTAATTATTTTAATATCTCAGGATTAGACAAGGAATGCACAATTTTGGTAAAGCAGACAACGAAGGAAACACATTGACTGTTCCAAGACAAAAAAAAAAGTTGTATTTCATGTTTTGAGCCAAACAACGATGAGCCACAGATATTGTATTACAGATGATTGCTTTAATCCTAAGGCATTTTAGGGTGTATTTGAAGTAACACAAGGGAAGCTTGTTTTGATATATTCACAATATAAAGCTGCTAGGAGATGGCTCCTAGCTTCACACAGTGTGAGTTAAGTTCTCTCTCCCCCTTTGAAACCAAAAAAGGCAAATACGTGCAAGTAAACTTAGAGTCAAAATAACACAACAATTTAACACAGCTCTTTCCTGAAATATCTCTTTTCCTTCTGCATATCACGAATCTATAACCACAGGTACAGTCGCATTCATCCTGTGCACGTTTCTCACGAGTTTTTGAACACCGTTTTCACCTTCACTGACTTCAGAAACATAACAGAAACAGAACTTTATACAATGGCACCACCTAGTGTTTAAAATACCAATTTTCAATCCTTACACTGACCTCAGCTTTCACTTGGTTGATGAAAAATATAACTATTTAAATGGGAGCACATTTCTTTCAAACGAGATTCATCTCATCTTCTTCCATTTTTCAGTTATGTCTTTCATATCAAAATTGCCTACAACACTACCTCTGCAAGCATATTCTTGATTTAGCTACCAGTTGGTTTTTATTTAAAATAAAAGCTTAGGTGCCAATGGATGACCTGTTTCGTGATTAAAGTCAATAACGTCTCTAAACCAGGATTCATCTGGCTGGTTAAGAGGAAATCAAGCTACACACGCACATGTTTTAAACGATTATCTAAGAAAGGAAAATGTAAAGTAAAAATGTAAGCTTTGAAAAAAATGTTTACTTAAAAGATTAAAGGCAGGCATTATCATATTAGAAAAATGTGTCATCCAGTGCCCAAGCCTGTCTTTTATTGTTATGGGCAGACCAGCAGCCTTGCCATTTAGAAGTATCAAACCACCTTATTAATTTTGTAGTTATACTTAAAGTTGTGAATAACTTTGCACAACTTCATCTGTGTGTGCTGAAACAAAAATAAATCTTCATCAGGTTAACTTTTCTTTCCTGATCTTTCATGGAGGTGGAAAGTGAGCTGACTTGGCAGAAAAAAAATGGTTCAGTTGCCTAAAACACTGCTAATTTAGAAAGAATTAGAAAGAATTCTAAAACACTGCTAATTTAGAAAGAATTAGAAAGAATTCTTTGATACACTGCCTTCAACACATAGCACAGAAATTCTCTGCCTTTCTTGAAATACTGAAGGATTTGCACTGCAGAAATACTCCCATCCCAATGATCTCGCTTATTTTTTCCCAATATAAATAGTTAATATTTCTCTTCCATCTCATATGCTCCTCCTCACAAAAATAACCCTTGCTTCAGATGCAATCCTTCTCTCAATTCTACTCTTCCACCTGCTAATATCTTCTTTACCTCCTGCAAACATTTATGTAATTTACTTAAAAAACCCCAGATCTTTTAAATTGCTGACTATAATCAAGTCACATTTGCTAAATATAAATAAAGGTAAAATCTATAAAGGCAAATCTTATCAAAAAATATCTATGCTTTTTCTCAAATATTCACAAAGGATTCCACTGCATAGTATTTGAGGCTCCTGATTTACTCCTCCCATATCCCCTTGAGTCACCAGTGTCATGAAAACACCATTTTTCTAGAACTTTCTTGTGCAGCATTTTTGCACACATTCTTTATAAACTTTTTACCATTTTTTTTTACCATTATCCCTTCAAATGAACTCCAGGAATTTAAGTCAGTGGGTTAAGGGATGCACAGCAAAAGGGAATCAGAGGTGCATTTTATATGCTGGAAGGCTCAACGTCATTGCTAATATTACTCTTAAAAGATGATGCTGGGTAGTAACTGGGTTCATTACAGACATCTCCAAAATTCCAGAATAAATTCCTCATAAACACAGTTCAATTAGTTGGATACCCTGTACCCCAACTTCTTCTTTAGATTGTAAAACCTTCTCAACATGAAGAATAACATTACCTTGCTTACAATGAGAGAGCCCAAAATTGAGTATCACCAACTGCCCTGCAACATGGAGACCCCCAGCACAGAGGATCCTGACAAGAGACCTGTTGATTTTCCTTCAGTTGCTCTGGTACAACCTTACAAATTATAAGGCCCTACAAGGACAAATGTACAATTTAAAACCAGTCCAAATCTCTGAACCTGCGCCATTGCGATCATCTTAAATGGGCTCGATGCAGAAATTTGCCTTTATTTAGGTCTGACTCTGTATAATATTTACCCTGGATAGAAGGAGGCTGAGGGGAGACCTTATGACTGTCTACAGCTGCCTGAAAGGAGGTTGTAGTGAGGCGGGTGTTGGTCTCTTCTTCCAAGTAACAAGCGATACAGCAAGAGGAAACGATCTCAAGTTGCACCTGGGGAGCTGTAGTTTGAATTATGAAAAATTTCTTCACCAAAAAGGTCATCACGCCCAGAGGAAGTGGTGGAGTCACCATCCCTGGAGGTGTTTAAAAGACTGGTAGATGAGGTGCTCAGGGATATGGGTTAGTAGTGGACAGGTATGGTTGGACTCGATGATCTCTAAGGCCTTTTCTAACCAAATGGTTCTATGAGTCATCAGGCAAACCTGCAAACAGTTTACCAGGGCAGTAATGGTAGTGATGCAAGATCAAAACAAGAGTTGTGTCAGCTGGCAGGGGTGCCAAAAAGATGCCTCTTAAAACTGCATTCTCAGGAGAGGTATAATGTGAACATCAATACCTGCAAGTGTTTTCAGCTGGAGACAGTTCAACACAACAGTTCCAAGAGGAGAGGATACCTTAGAAGGTGACTGGAACAGTCCTCCTATTTCTCCCCAGCAAAGCAGTAGAAGTTAAGTGGGCAGTATCACCAAGCAAGCCTAAATTCTATTGACTATCTAAAAGCTTTGACTGGGCAGAGATGGTTTACCCCAGAGACATCTGTACTTGTTCTTTTTCTCCACTGTTCACCCCCCTGGACTGCAATACCACAGGCGTTGCGTAAGAACTTCTGAACAACCACAAGCAATGGCCTAGCATATCAAGAGAAACCAAAACCAGTCACAGTTTACATTAATATTCCAGACCATAATTTGGGATGATTCAACTTGTTTTTATAAAGCAACAGAGGCTGGAACAACTAGAGGCATCTCACGGTGAGATGTTCTTGCAAACTCAGCCACGCTTGCACTCTTTTACTCTTGTGCTCTGCCCATTCTTTGGGCTCCATGTGGTAGGAAGGAGAAACAGCCTTCTGTATGCTAGCTCCTCTGGAAAGCCATGACAGCAGTGGCACACCAGCAAGCCCCAAATATCTTGCACTGAGTTATAGTCAGGTAAACAGAGCTTTTTGTCCTCTTTTTTTTTCTTCCTGAAGAAAAGGAAGTTGGAGACAGAGCAGTGAAGGTAGTCTGTTCAAATACCAAAGGCAAAGGAATAAACAAACTGAAGACTATGACAATGTTTTTGTCATTCCTAAATAAAATGGGATTATAGGTAATCTGAAAAAATAAATTCACTCTACTGCTTGGCCACAGCTTAGAAAAATGAGGTATATTGTGTCAAATGAAAATCAAAAGGCAAATTTAGGCACAAATGAGCACAAGGCCACACAATAACTCAATTTCTGTGGACTGCAAGGCCATAAAGGTAACAAATTCCTAACAAAGGTGATGATAATGATGACAAAAGAAATGATTAAGAAAAAGAAGAGCAGTATTTTGACAAGCAGATGCACTAAAAGCTGTTCAAGATTGGGCTCATAAAATGAAACCTGGAAGCATGGCAGGGACTTCACAGAAATCCCCACTGGGACAAAGGCCTTTCACGTGAGACTGCCACTACCCAATTCCTAAAGTAAATACGAGGAACCAAATACATATTCCTGACTAAATTATCCTAATTAGAGAAAACTGTCACTGATTACATACAAAATGCAATTGCATTTTTAAGTACGTGTCAGAGCTATGACTCCTGTTCAAGACAAACAATCTAATTAGATCTGAAGAAGCTTCAGTGTTTTTTAAGAACTCTAAGTCCTTGTTTGGGTCCTTTATAAGCAGAAAAGTCCCAATTGCAAACAAAAAAAACAAACCCCAATTACTTCCAAGTAGGTAAATGTATTCTGCAAATAAATGCCTTTAAAACTATCTTTGTTGCTGGACCATGTATCAAGAAGATGAACTGGACATCTCTGGACAGCTAAGTATTGCAGTACTCATGGCATTAAATAGTTTATTTTTGAATGCAGACGCTGGGAGACAGAGATAAGACAAAGCATGCATTTGCTCTAGTTCACGGTGCCAGTTCTTGAGGGGAGCAGATTATCATGGGACAGATGCAATAGCTCTCATTTCAGTTGTCCACCTAATCCTCTTTTTCTTGGGGATGAACGTGTTCTCACCCTGGTGCAGGGTGGCTCAGCTACTTGTGAAATGAGTATTTCAGTTCTGAACTGATGCAAGGTACCGCTCTGTGCCAATGGTATGCTAACATCGGTTTCAGTTTTCTTTATTTGCCAACCTGTAATTTGTGGAGCTGCTGCATAAGCAAACGAATCTTCTCTAAAGCAGAGGCAGCTCAATAACTAGAACAACTATCCCAAGGTAAACTGTCCCAGATTGTGAATCATATCCCTGAGGCATCTTATGCTCCTGTGAGCCCCAATTTAGAAATAGCAGCACTTGGCGCACTGTTTAGTTGATTAATGCATATTCCCACCTTAAGAGAAGCCTGAAGATAAGGCTAAGAGTTTGATGAGTCCATCATGCTGATTGCTTAATGCAGATGGCTATACATCATCTTTCCTTTCCAAGTAGGTTTACATAGCAAATATGAAGTAAATGGCCAAAAATTCCTTGCATGTAGAAAGGGAATTAGAAAATGAGCTCCTTCCACCACTCGCTTTCACTCACAGTGAACAGGGATTTCTCTTCACTATGTGCGACACACACGGAAGTCCCAACAATACCAGGCCCAGCCTAATTTAAAGGATCCAAGGTGATTAAAAGTTCAAGAAAAGAGAACCAAACAGCAGTACTGAAGCACGTTATCTGCACCAATTTTCTAGGTATTCACAGAAGGGAAGAGTGACTGAATTTTTTCTTAGACTTGATATACTGATCAGTCAATGAAATATGACTCCATACTATAAGAGGTTTTGTTTTTAGGCAGAAAAACAGTGTCAGAGCAAAAGCTAAAGGAATGGGGATGATTGATTGTGTAAGCTGCGGCAAAGACTTCTTTCTTCATGCTAGGAGAAAGTCCATAATCAGGTAGGCTGTTGCTCTGCACTATTACATGCCATCAAGTTTTATCCAAGGCATTTGATTTTTCTTTTCTGCAGTTTCAGACTTTACTTTCTCTCTTCTCTTTGTAGCTCTCATCCTACCTGACAGAATAAGGTAGACTTCCTGCTCTGCCTTACAGCATTCTGCCATGTCACTCCAGATATTGATAGGATCAGTCAGGATCAGTCTTTATGAAGAAAGTCCAGCTGTCTCCTTGTGCCAGGAGTCAATCTCTGCTCACTCTCCCTCTGTGAGAAAGGCTCATGCACAGTCTGGTCCATGGCCCGAAAGCGAGACAAGTGCATTCAGTAAAGATACAAGCTTTGGAAAGCTAAGTTTTGAACGGGAAGGTCTCACAAGGCATAGGCAAACTCCAGTTTTTCAAAACCTAATTTAAAATGTCTGCTCCAAAGAACAGAGATATCAGTGACTTCAGGATGTGGAAAAAAACCTTAAAAACTTTTAAGAGAAAGCAAGCCCTTAGCAATTTTTCCTAGTTTCATCCTTAGACAGGGAAAATCTTTTTGCTTTCTTTTTCCAAAAGCCAGTAGCCCTAGACAAACACATAACACATAGCCCAGTTACAGCAATTAAAGTCATAAGTTCTTACAACAAAGAATTAGGCAACCTTTCTGACCTCACCTACAGCAAATCATTCAGTTCACTGAACAAGCTCATATGCAGTTACGTATTTGGAAATGTCACTTGCTCTTTATATGTACCTAAGTGACTCTGAAATTTATGTGGGCTTGGATGTAAATGTTACACTGTACCTAGGACCTAAGCAAATTTGCAACAGGTAAAATCCTTCCTTATAAAATATTTACTTTGTAGGGACTAAATCAGTCTTTACTAAAAGTCATCTTTTAGTACTCCATAAAATTGTGTTTATTCCTCATCCTTAGAAATGCTAAATGCAGTTTTGGTATCCTCTCATAAACAGAATGCTAACAAAAAACAAAGTAAAAATTTTATGTTTAGGTTACCTGTCTCTTGAAAAATCCCAACAATTATTATTTTTTTTATTCAAGGCTATCTCTGATATTTAATGTTACTGATATTAATACATAAAAAGTACTTAAATTAATTACATGAGCTAGAAAAGGACCTGAATTCTGATTTAACTTGGGATAAAATTATTCTTTTTTCCACAAAGAGAAAACTGCTCACAATAAAATTATGACCTCAAGTCTCCCCTCGTCTCCAAAATCCAGTATGATATTTCATTACATTTCCTCCTTCTTCTGCAGTCTGAGGAATGTTAACTGTGCTTGTGTTCACAGTGACAAACATGGATGACAACCAAGGAAGCAATTACAGTAAATGTCTGATCTGCCTCCACTAAAAATATATACTTCAGCTTCAAAATAATATGCCACTCAAACCGAGAAAACCCTACCTGACACAAGAATTACCAATGTTTGTCATGTCTGAACACATTTTTGGACTAAATTAAACAAATGAATCTTTCCTTTGTCAGCACTTCTAAAAGAAAAGGAATATTTAGCAGCTTAAAAAGCAAGACCATGTAGTGTGTTTCTGTCACTTTTTCTTGAAGAGAGTTTTCCGGGCACTTGTAAACTGTGAATTTTATTTTTTTTTTAAATGGCATCTAGATTCTTGTTGGATTTCACTGGCAGTTGTGTTTGCAGCTTTGAAGTCTCCTCCAGGTCTGTCATTTGGTAAGGCTGTTGATGGGTGCCTGGGGTGCTTTGTCCTCCGGGAGGCTATTTTCCTTTAATTCATCTCTGATTAGAAGCAATTTATGCATTTTCATCTGTTTTATGTAAAGATCAAAGGGATCATGGATCCCAATGTTGACCCTATTATAGGCAAAAGAGGCAAGCTGCACATTTTTGCTTGGTTTCAGTTTAAGCCTCAAAGCACCTGTTCATACTACTCAGTTCTTGATACATCTCTCATAAACCAGCATTTTATATGGAGACCAAGCAGTATCCATTCTCCTGCCTGCAAATACACGCATGTTTTTATATTTACATAAAACAAAGTTGGGGGGTGAAATTCCCATTTTCAAAACTGCTAAGATAATTATTTGTCCAATGAGAACAAAGAGATAAAAGATGAAATTCAATGTTGCTACACCAATACTCTTCTTAATGATTGCGTTAATAAATTTGTGACTCTTCATCTAATCGCGAACTGATTTAGCTGGCTCTGTATCACAGTTATTCCAAAGCTTTCTCAATTTTTTTCTGTCTTCAAATTACAATAAAAAGACTGACTTTCACGCAATATGAAGAGAATTTTTTCACAACACAAAGATAACTTCAAAACTTATTCCAATACAATCACTATTCAGCACCCATTGATATTAACGACATTGCCATTAACATTGCCATGAACATGAGCAAGAATACAGCCCCTGAAACTTACCTGAAGTGAACTGAAGGAAGTTTTCTTTGCTTACTATTTTTTTAAGCAAATTTGGCACATATGCAAGCAAACATGCGGATACAGGAAAACTCCCAGGATGTTGTCCCAAGCCAGCAAACACACATGGTAAATGCAAATGCTTCATCTTACTTCCAGTCAATTCAACCTGACTTTCTCTCCATAAGGCTCAACTCTTCCTTTTTCTTACTAATCATGTGTAGAACGGGGAGAAAATATTGTGAAGAACAGCAGATAGAAGGGGGAAAAGCCCATCAAAAATCTACTTTGGTAGAAAAGGCATAGCACTATGTTTGGAAAGGCTTCTAATATGGCAACATTAGGAGAACAAAGACCGCCACGGATGGTTTATTATGTTAAATACAAAGAATTAGAATTGTACTTAGCAAGCAGTGTCCTGAAAAGGATGTTCCAAACGATGGAACTCGCAAGGAATGGTGGCTCTTACCTGGAGAACAGTGGAGTTTACCCCTACCAACTTTATAAACTTCGCTAAAACCTATCACATCATTCTTTCACAAGGGTGACTGCATGAAGCAATAGAGATGCTAAAGAACAGCATTGAAAAAAACATCCTTGGAACAGTACAGCTTATCTGTTATCAAGATAATCCTAACAAGAAAAGACTCTTTGGAATTTATATGTTGGAAAATAAAAAAAATACCCATTATATTGTAAAGGAAGTAGCACTTTTCTCCTTCAGGCCTGTGATTTTGCTCAACCTGAGTTACCACATATCATTTAAAAAAGAAATAACACCACTTCAGGGAACTTTTTACCATTCTACTCATGAAACTTGTGACACTTTTGATGGATTTAAAAAAAAAGAATTCTTAAATGTATTGCAATATTCTCATGTACTTTTGTGCTTTCATAGCAGCTGTCATTGGGATTTTTCCCATTACAAAGCAGCAGTAATTTTTTTCTAATTTCTGACACTTAAAAAACCCTTAAAAACACTTTAAAAATCTTGAAAGCCACAGGTCCAAAATCAGACAGGACAAATTCTCAGCTTCAATCATTAGCACCACCACACTAAACCTAGGTCTTTGCTAGTTTATAATATATCAAACCCAAAGAAGATGCAGAAGAGGTACTAACACCACCCCACCCCATTCCCCCCACCAAAACACATAAACCAAATCCAGCTTAAAGCACAATTTAAGAAACAATTACAGTAGAGAACCTGTCAATCTTACCCACAGAAAAAAAAAAGTAATCGAGCTCTCTGAAATAGTGTCTGAATTCAAGACAAATCCTAACACAAAAGCAGCAGTAGGGGAAGAAACATCACTGACAAAGAAAACACTATTAGAAGAGCTCTTCAAATTTCAACAGGCAAGGAAACTTATGAGGTACTTAGGGGTAAAAATTCCAGGAGAAATGGAAAAACTACACAAAGAAAAACTTACATGCTGCTTTTAAAAGACAAAAATTACCTTGAGAAAATAGGCAAACTTCCAAATTCATTCCCAGGGAGCAACAACCCTCTTCATTTTTCAGGTTTGAGCTACCTCTTGGCTAGGGATCCCTTCAATTGCATTCAGAGATATGTAATCAAGTTTATTTGGTAAAGGAATGGGAAAAAAACTGCCCAAGCCCAAAAGGAAGATCCTGTCTGGGGGAAAGCGACAGGGCAGGGGAAGAAAAGGAGAAGGGACCCCACCTTTCCTCTCAGAAAATTGTTATGAAGTCACAAACAGAAAGGCCTAGTCTGATTTTTGGTAGAACTTCAGGGTCTTCCATCACTTAACAGAAATCAAGCAGAAAAATTATCTTGGAATCTATCAAAATATGAAAGTACATGAATGGAAGTGTACAAACTGACATAGGAAATAAAAAGGAAAGTGGAATTAAATGCCTGTTGTTTGCTTGCATTTTTTTCAGATCATTTCATGCACCTTTGATCCCTTCGAAAAATTTCCTGGGATTTTTCTCTGAGCCCTCAGATGAAGAGATTTGACAAAAGGGGAAAACAGGTGGCTTAACTTGAAATGGTTTATTCCTTATGAGAAACAAAAATTGCCTGCTAAAATAACTTGGCCTAATTCTCTTCTTGTGGAATCCAAGAGTTAACTCCAAAACCCCTGTGGAAATGCTTGGTATTCATATGTTATATTTAAGTAGAAAATTTACCGAGCTACTTTTACAGAAACATTTACATAGTTTGTTTCCACACGACTATGAATTATTTAATGCTTCTGCTTATTTTAAACCTAAAGGTCTGTTTCAAAAATAAACAGAATCTGTTTGTTCCATTGTAGTCTTGATGTACGATACCATAAAACACATGGTCTGATTAATTTTAGACAAAGCTTTATTGTGTTATTATATTAATACCTCTAAAATAGCCTTCCTAAACATGGAGTGCCTCTAGCACAATAACGTGCCCATGGAAGCACACCAGGCTGGCTCCAGTTATATCACAGCACTGATGCCACGACTGCTCCATCAACACACGCAATGCAAGGCACTCTGATTTGCAAGACCGAATCCAGCTCAGCAACTCCTCTATCCAGCCCATCAGCAAATAATGCCACCAAAGCTCACAGCAGGATTAAAACCACACCAAGGCTGCCCTGCTCCACCTTCCGCAGCTGGGCAGAAAACGACCTCCTGTGGCTGTAAGCCTGAGTCAATGTATCTGAATTCAGAGAAGGCTCTAGGAGGAAGCCAGTTCAGAAGCTAAGTACAAACTGCTTCATGCCCACAGAAACCTTGTGCTCCTGGACATCAGAAAAACAGACACGTTAAAAAAATGTTGTGACGCCCCCTCCAAAACAGAGACTAATTCTTGGATATGAGGTCAATCTCTCTGCCTTGCTGGTTTTGATAAGTGATTAGCACAGAAACATCCCTCCCTAGAGTCTGTAGGTCTAAAATGTAAAATCAACACAACAATATACATAAGACTCACCCACATTTTCACATGTTCTCATTCCCTCATACTTTGTATGGTACTTACTCTCCACATAATTTATAGAAAAACCGCAGACAAAAATTAATGCATTTATTCTAAGGTACCTCCACAAACCTCTCTCTCAGAGGAAGTCACTAAAAAGTTTCTTTTCTGAGAATTTTGTCTTTTATTTAAGATAAATATTTGCTTGTATGCTATTTAATGCAGCTGCATTTAATTCAGGGTTTATTTCACTATTCCATACCATAAAATATTAAGTCACCTACTAGAACAGACTGCTTTGCAGAAATTTCAAGGTACTGGTTGGACTGATTTCCTTTCACACAAAGCCTAAGAAAACAGTTTGGAAAAGCCGAAAGCCAGCACTCCCCTGCAGACGGAGTGGCACAGCATGTTGCATCATCCAACAGTCTACGAAAGTGACAAAGATTTGATCTGTGAAATATGTAACTATCACATTGGCAAAAAAACAAATAAGATGTATACATGCTTTCATAGAGGAAAAATTGGTTCTTCACTGCTCAGACAGCTGAGCAACTTCTTTGCATATTATGCATCACACACATCCCAACACAAATATAAATGTGATGACATGTATTGTTTGGTGATATGACACACACTAAGTCTGGCCTGAGCTACTGCAAAAGCCACAAGAAACACATACATGCCACGGTCAAAATTTTCTAGCCAGCCCAAAGAAGTTTCCTGTATTTGTTATATATTTCCAGGTGGTCCTGAACAGAGAGAAACAGCAGAGACTTTCTAAGTATGCCAACACTGCTGGATAACACTGAAGGAGGGATTTCAGAGAGAAATCCATGTTGTGCAAACTCTTTGTAAACTTGCATCACTTTCCGGCTCCTATACTTTAAGCTCACAAGAACACAACAAGTACTATGTTAAGAGGCAAATTTGAGGGTGTTCTTATGTAAAAAGCTTAATTTGGGCAATATTTCCTGCTCAAAACACTGATGTGTTCAAAGTGTTAATTCCGGTTAGAATATCAAAATAGAATAGAGAGGTTAAGAACTAAACTGGTTGTATATAGTGCAACTGGAAAAAAACCCAGCATGCTATGCACAAGTAGGAGAGAGAGTCATTTAGCTCATTCTACTAAAAAAGTAAAAATTACAGGTTTCTCCCACCTATTCAGTGACCTCAGGTAACACATTAATGTATAACAAAATAATAATTACATTGTGACTACAGAAAAAGCTTTTTTAGTCTATTTTGCAAGACAGTAATTTGAAAGTAAATTCCTTTAAAATAAAACTAAAGACATGGCAAAATCTGTTTTTTACCTTAAAAAACTCTGTATTTTTGAATTCTCTGTTTTTCTGGTTTAGGCAAGTAAAGATGACAATAGTTTTTAGTTTTATGATTATATACTTTCAATTTTGTGCTAAGTCAGGTGTCTAATAAATCACTAGAAAAAACCATCAACAATTAAAATTTAAAAGCTTGTTTTAGAGAGACATGCATTTTTATGTAACAGGCGTTTAGAAATAAAAGCCAGAGTTTTTTTTTAAAAAAGCTTTTGTTCTCAAACATTTACGTCTCAGATGAAATTTTAAACTCTTCTACAAATCTTCAACATTGTTCAGATATATAACATAAACATGAAATGTGGCAAAACTCAACAAGTTAATTTATTGCAGTCTGTAATCAACAATCTATGCTGATCTTCAGAAAAGATAAAACTAGAAAACAGATGCTCATTCTGTGGAGGAGATAAAAGCAAATGGGAAATTCTAAAAGTGTTCCAGAAATGCAAATACATACATCATTTATGCTAAAGGCAACTCCAACATTCTCCCTTAAACAAAGCAATATACCAACATGCAAGAACAAGAAAGCATTTTTCTGTCAGCAGAAAACACGGAAAACATTACCCGTGATGAGTAAGCAATCAAACTAAAAACTAAATGGCAACATGAATAACATAGTACTTATAATTTTATTTCCAATGTGCTTATATGCCATAACATACACAGGCTGCAATCCAGAAGATATACAAACAGAGAATGGCACTGTAACTTGTCTGATTTTCTGCGGATTGGTGATCTGGAAGTCCAACTCTACTATGTCATCCTCGTATTACCAAACCTCCACATTAGTTTCCCTGCTTTTCCCTCAAGTTTCCCAAATAATTTCTACATTGCAGGCATCTCATTCACTTCTTTGTAGCCATGCCCCTTAGTTCCCTTTTCCTTCCTCTCCTCTGCCACTACACCCAACTCTTGTGCCAGCCAAGCAAAAAGCAGGACACTATGGCTGGTCTGGAGCAACAAGCTTACTCAGCAATCTGTAAGTACATATTGAATGATTGATATTGAAGGCCTAATAAAAAAAAATCCTTGAGCTCAGGTCATAGCCTTTTCTTGAGAAGTCTAGGGAGGGAACGCTAATTTGCACAAAACTTATACACATTTGGAACTTTTAAAGACCTTTACCTTATTCATCAGTCGACAAGCTCCAAAAATGAATGTGGGAACTGAAAGGCAGACTACATGATGAGTTGTTTCTTCAGGTAATCAAAGAAAATTCTGTTCCTATTCAGTAAATCTTGCTTACCGAAGTCAGGTGATAAAAAGGGGAAATATGGGCAAAGAAGTGTGTTCTGAATATAAATGCAGCTGTTGCCTATCTGGAAATTATGGCTGCTACTACAAGCTGTGTTAACTCTACCTTCAATTTGTAACTTAAAGACAGGAAAACTGCAGCTACGTTTCTTGTTAAATAACTAAGGTCTCAAATCTAAGTTCATTCTAATATTTTAGCACTGCAGATTAAATTAGACTCTAATCAATAGAAACAAACAGAAAATGCCCATGACCAACAGAACTAGTATTTGCTCGCTCCAGAGAAGTAAATTTTTACAAAAAAAAACAGCTTGAAATTTATTTTCAGTAGATGCAAAATCTGTTTAGCTTTAACGTTAACTAGCAAAACTGTGGTGTGTTGTGGTTTTTTAACTTTATTTTATTTTAAATAAAACTGTAGCATATTCATGAAAAACACCCAAACACCCACTCCTTCAAAACTTTGAAAGATCCAGTTCATAGGGTAATGATGTAGGATAAGTCACTTACTGTCCCCCTCCTAAAGTACATTATCCCATTGTAACTGCCACTGTCTAATATATGTATGCAAATCTGCATTCACATTTCACTACAGCACTTATAAATTGGCATTAGGACAGTGAATTCAAACACTTTGTGGTTATGACAAGACTCCACTGCACAGTAACCGCACTACTGAGCAATAAATTACATTCCCTAATTCATTTTCGAACAATTTAACACCTTAATAATCAAAAGGAATGTTATCCAAGCTCTGAGGAAAGATGAGTGGATGAGTGATAAGATAAAGTAATGTATCTTCAGAGAAAAGAACGAAGGGTAACTCATTGTTCCTGGAAAGAAAAGGTAAAAATTGCAATGCATCTCTACCTGGTGAAAGTGATACATATTTCAGGAATGTTTTCTGCACTTTTTCTAAAATGTAGAAGAAAATGAGAACAAAACCTAGTTATTAATACAAGGCAGCTGTAATTAAGGTCGAGAAAAAAACATTTTGTTGTGTATAGAAATGCCTTTCCGCAGAGGGATAAAGTTCCTTATACCCCATTTCTGCCATATCCAACCACAATCCTGACTTTGCTGGGCAGATCCACTTTTTCATCACTTATACTTCATAGCAAAAGCATGCCCTGGAGCTACAATTCTAAACGGCAAACAATAACTCATTTCAGAACCCTTGCTTAAATATGGAAAGTGAATTCTTATGTATTTCTCAAAATCAGAAAGAAGTGGGACACATGAAAATATTCGTCAAATAAAACCTGGGTAAGTCTCAAGAACACTTTAAGGTGTTAAGAGGACTTGGAGGGGCAAAAACCTCGACTTTTTCTTCATAGAGACCAGGACAACAGTTGTCATGCAGAGGAAACCACCTCAACTCTTGCAGAGCTCATTTCTGCTCTCACGTTCCCAGGCACTGACTGCAGTTAAAGAAACAAACCCACAGCTTTTTTTAATACTGATTCATCAGGATAGTTGTATCTTTTTGCAGTATGATGAGTGCCTAATTACAATGATTCAAATCTCTTGTCACCTTCAGGCTAGACTACAGATAGCAACGCTTTTTAGCCAGAACTGATAGTGAAAATGAACTTGACGCAACACGCAATGGTTTGTTAAGCATGATATAATATTAAAAACATCACTCCTCGTTTTAATCTAGCCAGGAGGAGGAAGAAATCACATGATTTTGAGTTCAAAGTTGCTAAATCCCTTCTCCAGCAGGGAAACATGCTTGTCTGATTACATTTTCATGTTGAATGCATTTGTCATTCTATCATGTTTCTCCACACTCAGTCCTCGTTTGAGCCCTGATAGCTTCAGCCAGTTCCTTCTCCTTCTAATTTTGCCATAATTTCTCCAGAAGTCCTTCAGTTTACTACCCATGTTTATTCTTGGAAAATGGTGATTTGCAGGCTGGGCCCTCTAGTGTGCCTTGATGTAAATGCACTACATTCCTAGTCCTTTTTGTGGTGTTTTCCTCTACCAAGAAACTTTTGAAAGAAGATTTACTCTGCCCACATACCTTTTGCAAGTGGGCCCTATCTGTGCTTGTAGAACCTCAAAAGAAGCGGGAGCTGACTTAGTGATATTCATTCTAGTTGTGCTGGCGCTTACTGTCAACATTCAAACTCTAGCAACCCATGAATAGCACCTTCAGCTAACTCGCTGCAAAATCAGCATCAAAAGCCCAGCAGGAAACTGAAGAGATGAGGACAGAGAAAGAGCTTCCTCACCAGGGGCATAAGTTCAGGAATGAAACCTGCTTAATACTTCAAATACATGTTCTTTATGAGGACCGTGATCTGCTCTATCCCTTGAGATCAAAAGACTACAATGACGTGTGCACACACACTCAAGGCCTAGGAGGGAAATTGTGAAAAACTTCAGATCCTCAAAATATCTTCATCTTCTGCTTAAGTCACTACGCTGCATGTCCTATCCAAGCCAATCTAAAACTTCAGCATTTAAGAAAGCATCTTGATACACAGGTATCACAACTTTTTTGATTCCTCAAGTTCCATTTCATGATCATTAACACAGTTACTGATCTAATCTCAAACCATTTGCTTGCCTTTCACTTTTAGTTTCTTAAGATAAAAAAGATCCTGCTAACATGGCAAACTGGACGTGGTTAAAATACTTTAAATAAAAAGCTGCAAATATATCTTAACTGGCATTTTTATGTCACTGAAAAGCTTCAGGTTTTTTAAGTAATTAGTGAAATGTCTTTAAAATAAGCATTATGATGTACATAACTAAAATTTACACTGAAAAAGCCTACAAAAGGGGGGGGGGGGAAATGAGTAAAGAAACTGGCTATGGTACAATTAATATGAATGATATCAGAATCATCCATAGCTTCATTATGTATGAACTCTAAATTGCTAAAATCATCAAAGATCAACAAACATAGACACAAATGCCCTCTCTATGAATGACTGCTCTTTACACTCGGATGAACCTTTTCAGCCACAATAACTAACAAAGAAAAATTAAGCCTAATTGAATATCAATCCTGCATTATAGGCAAAGTTGCGCATTTTGTTGCAACTTCCCAGATTACTGAAAATTCAATGCACCTCGGCTGCATCACACTCCATCTCTGTTGCTAAAGAAACTGTTGAGAGAAAGAAAGAAAAATTTTACTGGATTTTAAAACAGTTTCTGCCAGCAAAGGCCTTCATAGCACACAAGGGACCTAGTTTTCTAATAAACTTGGAGTTACCTGATGAAATCACTACAAGGCAGAAGCATTTTGAAGTTGCTTTTCTTTCATTGCAAGATTAATTTCAGCTCCTGTTTTAAAACCTTCAAAAAGTGTTCATTACCATTCAAGTTGCATATATTGCAATCAACAGGTGTGACAAAACAGAAGCAAGCTTTTAAAAACCACGAATTGACTCATGTTAAACTGTTTAACATAAGGATGAAATATGTTTGAAATAAACTAGAGTTAAATTTATACTCCTGACATTAAGCATAATGGAACAATAACTACTTATGGTTTCTCTGTGAATTCTGGTAGTAAAACCCTGGATGTGGTCATAGAAATTATAAATCTGCATTTGTTATCTGGAAAACAAAGCAATTATAGTCATTTTCTGCAATTACAAGCAATTGTCTTTAATTACCTCGATATTTTACTTCATTGTCTGAAAAGACATGATGTCAGTGTGAATAGCATTGGTTTGGCAGCCTAAATTACCAACAACCATCAAAATGGTCCATGCTCTTTCTTCACATCCCCAAAGAAAGGATGTGAACCTTCAGAGGAGCTAATGTCCTTTTGTGACAGTAGGACTGCATCACTTAAATTATACATTTTGATTCCTTTAGTAAACACGGGCATCAACAACTGGTTAAAGTCTTTGACTTTGTGTTTTTAATTCTACATTCCTAAGAAATTTTTATCATTTACAGATTTTGGAGTATGATTTTAATCACAAAGATACTATTTCCCATTTATTTTAAATAGCTCATTAATGATTTATCACTTATTAAGGACACTGACTAAAAATGCATTAATTATGAGCAATTCGGAAAAGTCTTCTCTCAAAGGAGAGAGCTGTGACTGACCATCTAGTTAGCTGCAACCTTTGGCTATTTCTATTTCTACAGCTGTGAAATATAAGATTAACTCAGCCACAGAAGTTTAATATTCCACATCAGGGGTGCAAAACAAAACTAGGAAACAGCTTCAGCTGGCAGAAGCAGTGTTAAGTAATTTCTGTATTTTACACAAGACTTTTTTTTACAAATTTTTTTTTAGTGGCAGATACATTATTAGGAGACTTCTCACTTTCATCTGTGGATTTCTTTTCCCAAAATCTTAGTCTGAGTTGGGCTTGCTCAAATTAAAGTCATGGCTGCTGTTAGATTTCTGTGCCACTCTTCCTTTTTATCTACCTTTATATGCTAAGGAAAACCACAATACTTTCACTATTATCATTATTCTTTTATGCAGAAAGCCAACAGCATAGTCTTCATGTTAATCCATGAAATAGATGACAATTACTATGCATATTAGAAAAAAGATGCAGAATGTTCATCTTTCTTACTTGCCCCATTCAGCAAATAGTGCATTATTTCCTTTAATGATAATAACATTTCTTTGATCCCAGCAAAGAGATTTTGAAAAATCAAGTTAGAAATAAATGTAGAATAACTAACTTACATGGCCTCAATCACAAAATTACATTTACTGCAGTTCATCTATGACTAGGGAGTTTTAAAATGCACAGCCTTCCATGTTCTGAAAATCAAGCAGTAGCACCTTCACAGGTATGCCACTCCTGCAGCTTGATGCAACATCTGCACTCTCATGTCCTTGACTCCATAGTGACTAATAACCTTAGCACACCACATATTTTAAAAGAACACTGATGCCAAAGTTGGCCTTTATTCACTGACATTATAGGCAGCATATTTTGTAGGCTGGTTTTTAACAAATGTTCAACCACTTGCACATGGTGCATAATTTCATGATCACTGCAGTGAAGTTCAGCAATGCACTAGAATGTAATGTGTCAACTGGATTCAGAAAACAAGCAGGACAGAAGTGCAGTTAATTTATTAAACCATGTACTGAATAGGGATACAACTTGATATACTGCAAAACAGAGACAGAGAAAGGCATTTAGGGGGTTTCTTAACACCACATATAAACAATTCTACACAGAAAACTAAAAACACCTTGGCAAAAGACAAAAGGTCTGTCATCACTGACAGACACTAAAGAAGCTAGTCCAGCTATATTTTTATGGATTCTAAATATTTAATTTTCCCTTTGATGAAATGTCAAGTAATCAAGTTATTCTGAAATCAAGTAGTCCCCTGAGGAGTAAGGTCTGCTTACTACCTAAGTATTTACTCGAGTGAAATTGCCACCAAAGCCACTGTTTCATTATCTGTCTGAATATTGTATTTTAATACAAGAATGGCACTGCATTATGAATTTTCCAGCAGCCATCTTATACTGAATTTCACATGACGAGACCTTTGCAGCCAGCTGAAACATAATGAAGTTAACAGCACTCCTAACAAGTATGGGACTTTGCCAGCAGAGCGTTCAATGAACATTCTGACCTTTCATGTAAATTCTGTCACAAGCTGCACTTCGATCACTGACATTACATCATGAAGAATTCTGTTTCAATTTGAATGTATCAATTACATTTACAAAGGAACTCTTTCAATATCTAAAATTTATGAACACTTGAAAACCACGTCTGCTTCCTCACATGTAATGATGTATATAGACTGTCACAGGAGGTGCCTATTCACCATTCTGCTTTGTGTGATAGCCTCACCTTGTGCCCTATAAGATCAAGGAAAAGATCATCCTGGACAATATGTCAAGGCATATGGATGACAGAGAAATGATTAGAGACAGCCAGCGTGGCTTCACAAAGGGCAAATCATGCCTTGCACTATAGGGTAACTGCACTGGTAGGTAAGGGAAGGGCAACTGACGTCATGTACCTTGACTTCTCGAAGGCTTTTGACATGATCCCATGCAACATCTTTGCCTCTAACCTGCAGAGACACAGATTTGATGGATGGACCATTCCATGGATAAGAACTGCCTGAATGACTGCATCCAAAAAGTTGCAGTTAATGGTTCAGTATTCAAGTAACAAGTGGTATGCCTCAAGTGTTTGTTTCAGAACTCCTCAGTAACTGTATTAGTAACATACTGGGACTGAGCGTGCTCCCAGCGTGTCTGTGGATGACACCATGCTGAGTGGTGCAGCTGATATGCATGAGGGGTAGGATGCTAACCAGAGGGATGGAATGCCATCCTGAGGGACCTTAACAGGCTTCAGAAGTAGACCAACATGAACCTCGTGAGGTTCAACAAGGCCTAGTGCAAGGTCCTGCACCTGGATTGGGGCAATCAGCATTATCAGGACAGACTGGGGAACGAATGTATTGTGAGCAGATCTGCAGAGAGGGACTTGGGGATATCGATAGGTGAAAAGTCAGATATGAGTCAGCCATGTGCACTCACAGCCCAGAAAGCCAACTGTATCCTGGGCTGCATCAAAGGATGCGTGGAAAGCCTCTCTGTTCCACTTTGGTGAGACCCCACCTGGAGTACTGCATCCGCCTTCAAAGCCCTTAGCGTAAGAAAAACATTGACCCATTGGAGCGGGTCTTGAGGAGGCCATAAAAATGATGACAGGGATGGAACACCTCTCCTATGAGAAAAGGCTAAGAGAGTTGGGGTTGTTCATCCTGGAGATAGAAGGCTCTGCTGAGACCTTATTGCAGCCTTTCAGTACTTAAAAGGGGACTTATAAGAAAGATGGGGACAAACTTTCTGTATGAGGTCCTGTAGTGACAGGACAAAGGGCAATGTTTTTTTAAGCTGAAAGAGGGTAGATTTAGATTAGATATAAGGAAGACATTCCGTACTATGAAGGGGGTAAGACATTAGAACAGTTTGCCCAGAGAGGCTGTAGATGCCACATCCCTGGAAGTGCTCAGGGTCAGGTTGGATGGGGCTTTGAGCAACCTGGTCTAAAGGATGATGTACCCCCCACAGCAGGAGTGTTGGACTAGATAATCTTTAAAGGTCCCTTCCTCATTCTGTGAGTCTGTAACAAAAACAGTAGGCAATTCATTACAACTCACTGCATTACACTTACTGCTTCTGGTCAAGTTATCAGAACAAAACCAGGGAAAACAATCCATTGGAAAGCATCTGCTTAAATACAAAGCTCAGGTAAGAAAGTGGAAATAGTTTAGTACAATAGCACACTAATCTTTACATTTGCTTCTGTATTTCTTTATACTATTACTTAAAGTACAGTCACTTAATATAACTATTATCAAAGAAATATAATCACACACAATTTTTATGCAATAAGATTGGAAATAAAGCCCCGTAATAAGAATGATCTTAAGTCCATATAGACTTATTCTTTCAACATATATTTCTAAAACATTTTACAAGCCTTCCGTTTATCAAGGAAGACAGGCTCTAATTGTCCTCCAAAAATGCCAAATATTCTTTAAAGGCATGTTTCTTAAGAGTTTGGTCATTTGTGTCCAAAAAATTACATCACAAGACACTGTTATTGCCCCTAAGAGGTGCATTCAAATAGATAATTATCGCTTTATATGACAACTTCATCCGCAAGATGGCGTCTCGCTCTCCTTGCTCAGAAGTTTGTGCACAACTGCCTGACACTACAATGGAAAAAATGTCTATCAACTATCAGTAGCTCTAAACTTCCATTAAAAGGTATGTGGTAATTCAGAGTCCGTGATTGGCCCTGTGCAGGCAAGCTGGGTCCACCAGTACCACAATGGAGTTCCCAGCAGTGACAGCAGATCTTGCAGTAAGGCTACAATATTCCACAAGATTTCAGTGCATTAATTTGGGAAGCACTGACACAGTTAAAGTAATGATACTGTTAATAAAATTCCACTAATTTATGTCCCAGCATGGCTACATTGTACAGACAGCTTAATGTACGCATGAGATACGCGTGTATCTATACTCATAGTACTGATACGCACATGATGAAAGGCAAAAACGTTTATTAAATTGCATTTACTACGCATCTTAAACTACCCGGGGTTATGTTGTTCTTTTGAATCCTCTCAGCATTTGAGTTTTTAAATCAAGCTTCCCCAG
The DNA here is from genome assembly GCA_033558185.1 of Dromococcyx pavoninus. NCBI lineage: Eukaryota > Metazoa > Chordata > Aves > Cuculiformes > Neomorphidae > Dromococcyx > Dromococcyx pavoninus. The sequence goes on from JAUMJL010000158.1 coordinate 765,663, forward strand.
TCTGATCTGGCAGGCAAGTCACAATGGTCCACTTTCACAGGCAACTGCCCCCCTACTGTTAAAAACCCTGCTTCTCGTGGAACTCGAAGCAGGTATGATATATCACAGTATCACAATATTGACATTTTCCTGGACACCACTCTGCCTACATCAGTCAGAAGTGCAAAGAGGAAAAAAAAATCATCTACAGGTGGGGAAAAACACCACTATTTCTCTAAAGACTGTAGTTTTTAATTTTCTAAAAGAAACATACCACTTGCCTTTGCTCTGCCTAATACTGAGATACTTAATTGTATGGTAAGAAATACATTCATGCTAGAGATTTTCTAAAACTTTTAGGAACACTGTTCTGCTCTTTCCCCAGAATCTTGTAAGGTGGGGACTCACTTCTGAAATAGTTTTGCTATCAAGTACAGCATATAGAAGTTATAAAACCATAAAGGTTTAATTAGTACTTTTTTGAGTTATGTTCATTAACAGCTTTGCCAAATTAAACAGACTAGAATTGTATAAATTAAACATTAAACCCCATTTTCTATTTGCATATTACTTGTTTCTTAAGAGTGTGTTCACCTTCTGTTTTGCTGGTTTTACATATTTACAAAGGTATTCTAAAGTTTTGTCTTACGAGAAAAATTGCACAGAATGAGGAAAACTTCTGTGGTAACTTTGGGATCTTGTAAGTTGTAAATTAGCAACGAAAGAACTGAGACAAAGCCTTTGGGAGTATATTTGAAGTTTTAATGAAAGAGTCAGATTACAAAAAGCCATAGCGGGAGTCTTATATGAGGAAGCTTTAAAGTTAGTTGCAACATATTAAAAAACAACATTGAAATAAATTATTTTTCACTGCAGTATGCCAAGTTTTTGGAGATAGAATTAAAATTGGGCTTTTATTTTAGACCAAGTAAAGCATAATATTAGACAATAATACTACATATACTAGCAAGATCCAAATGCCCACGGTGTTGCAAGAGAGCATTTTCCCTCAGGCATTTGAAATTTAATGCTTCTTTAATATTCTCTGTTGGATATTGTTAGAATGGAATTTCAAATATTTCCTGCAATTTGAGTTACAGATTACTGAATAATGCTGAGCAGCAAAAAATTTTTGAAGCATACATCTAAAGCTGGCATAGTAGCTTAATGTCCTGTTGTTTCTTGCTTTAGCAAAATTAATTTCTACAGTCTTCAACCCTGAATTCAAGCACCACCTGGAGATAAAATCCCATAATTTAACTGTGATATGTTTCTGGCTTCTTTGACTAATACTGAGGCTAGACCCTGGATGTCAGACAGCTATAAAAAGGAAAAGGCCATTTCATAGCAATATTTTATATTCTTCTAAGTCAGACAGCGGGCAGCTTGAGAAACAGTATCTGGCCCATTATTGTAAATAAATGCGATTACCTGTCATGAAATAAATGTACATGGATTTGCCTATATTAAAGGTACATATGCTGCTATATAGTCAACACCCTTCCTATAGGACTCAAAATATTCCAAAGGCTTTTATCCAATTAAGATCCAACCTTTTCAACATACGTTAGCGCATTGCTATGGTTACTAAATACAGGTAAGAGTACACTACAAATTAAACCTAACAAAAAGGCATAGTTGTATCATTCCAGAAACAAAACAGAAAAAGACTAACTATAATCATTATTCCCTTTGCTTGATTACTTCATGGAGAAGCTTCCTTTCATCCAAAGATGCAGCTACTTTCTTTCCCATCATTTGTATCCCCAATAAAGGTGGTCACGCTCCCAGTTTTGTTCCATGGCCATGGTTCCCTTATCATTCATACAGGATGCAGGCAGACTCACTCACTAGCTTTCTCCTACAGGAAGCTTGCCAGTTCCCCTCAAAATGGCTTGGAACACTGCTTTAGACAGTATGACTACCACAAGTTCAAAAGAAGTAATTCTTCAACACCATCCCAGCCAGAGAAGGCAACTTCAATGCCTCCGTGACACACCCAAAAGTTTTAACTGTTCATCCTCAATCTCATGCTGTAAGGAAACCATTCTCATGGGTTCCAACACAACCCCTTTCAACACTCTGAACTGAAAACCCAACAAAAATATATGTGTGCATGTTTTGGAGCTGCTGGAAACACAGAGTTATGTAGCATGGGTAAGGCAAACAGACTCCACACAGCTGGATTTATGGGCCTCTGCTTTTATTAAGACACAGGGGCAGTTTAGCCTTACAGTGTGCAACTGATTGAATACAAGCATGTGCAGAAATGGGAGTACAAAATGTTTAGTTTGCTCTTAATCTTACTATTGATAAATTCATGTTTTAAAAATTATATTTCACATATGAATAATGTCATTAAGATAAAAAATTACCAGTATTTTCCTTCTGTTAAGAGTTAGTTTTCAAATAATTAACTTTAAAAAGTCAAAATCATAAGACATCATTCTCCCTTCGCAGGTATTTCTGTTGATATTTTCTTTAAAATATCATTCAACGCTTGGGGAAAAAAAGGAAGAAAAATTCAATCAATATAATGGCACCTATTATTAGTCCTGTGAAAATACAAATATATATTGTTAAAGAAACTGAAATGTTTTAGCCAAACTGTGGGATCATAAGTCATAGAAATAACCTTAATGACAACAGCACTTGTAACTCCACAACAGATTTGGCATGGAAGAGCATCCATCAGTCATTAGGACATGGAAAAGATGGATAAAGGAACTGGGATTCGGCCGCCTGCATGGACTCTAAAAAAATAGAAAGTAATCAATATGGCTTGTAACTTCTTGCATCAAAAGTCATTCCCTGATTATCAGTTTATTATGAACAAGTGCAAAAGAAAGTAATTTAAGAGGAAAAGCAAACATTTATTTTCATGTGAAGCTGTTTTGCCACTTGACTAAATGCTTACTTCACTTTAAACAACTTACGAGCACATCAGCTTAAGTCTGCTTTTTGTTTTTTTAAATTGTTGTAATTAATTAACTTGAGATTACAACAATTGGTTTTGCAGAACCTCACTTGTTACGAAGGCCATTTCTTCCTTAGAATGCCAACCTGCCTTTTCTGATTGGGTTTAAAACACATCAACACTTCTGCTAGTTTTTATAAAACAAGAGGAAACAGAATGAAGTTATGCACCATACTAAGACAATTTTTACATGTTAGTAAGAAGGAAGATTTTCAATTACTCATATGCTTACAGCTAATGCATTAACCTGCTAGTTTCATTGAACAGGAAAATACTAAAACAGGTTGAAAGAATCTTTATTCATATTTCTCAAAAAGAAGCAATTCACTGCATATGCCTTGGAAACCCACCTTATCAATACAACAATTTCCTAACACTCCAAAAATCAAATGAACTGAGGAAATGTACCATTTCTTGTGATCAATACATAGGTGACATCCCTAATCTAACATTCTTCTTGTTCCATTTTAATTGGGAAGTCACATTTCCCAAAGAAATTGCTGTTATTACTTTTATACAGTCTGCATGGGAAAAGGTATCTTTAGATGTATTTTAATGCAAGTATTTAAAAGAGTTAACTAATTGAATCCATGATGTCCATATTACAGACTGACAGTTCTCACCACAAATGTACATTTAGGTTCTACAGTCTGGAGACCCACATAGTGGAACAGCCAAACTGCGCTTTCTGTCATACTCATGCCATTCTCCTATTTGCAAAGGACACTTTTACTCCTTCCCTCTTTCCATTTCCCATCTCCCAGGAGTTTGCAAAAAATCTCCACTACATCAATTAATCTACCACAGGAAATTACAAGTCACGATCAACCTCCTCCACACATCGACATTAGTGAGTAGAATATCCACACATTGTTGTCACAAAGTGCTGTTCAACCAAGAAAAAGACAGATTTGTGTCAAGGTAAAAGAGAATACAGTAATTCTCTTACTCATACACCAGGAACACAATTCTGTTCTCTTTGTAAGAATTCAGATATAAACTTTGCTGAATTTACAGCCAGCATTCCATCTTCTGCGTGTGTGTGTTTGTGTGTGCGCATTTTGGTTTGGTTTGGTTTTTTTTAACATATATACCATGTCCTGTACTTCTAAGGACTGTGAGAAGAAAATCCTCCAAAAATGGTTCACATATGGTAGATCTTCCACAATGTCTCAGTTTTGTCTACAATGAGATTGCTATTATCCAGCCACTGTGCTACCACAGCCCCCAGTCAGCAACGCAGCCCTGCACACTGGAACTGCACTCCCAGCACTGGAGGCCTGTGAACACCAGACCAGGCACCCAATATCTACCTACGCACAGACAGCAAAGGAGGCCTTAACTGTCACATTGTCCTCCAGCAAAAGTACAATCAACCTACTAATTCGTACTATCAACCTATTTAGAAAGAAAAAACAACAAAGAACATTCTGGTCACAACTTTTGTTAAGATTTGACACATGAATAGCTCATAAAGATTACTAATACATATTACAAGCACGCTATACATAATTTCTGTCTCCTCATAGTCAGTAGGCACGAGTACACAATGTTTTATGGCATTCTATCTACCTATTAAAAACATATTAATGGTTGCAAAAACAATTAATGAATAATTAATTACCTCTAATTACATAAAACCCCAAGTAAACTATTAAAAAGTAAAAACAGAGCCATAGGAAAAAACAAAAATGGTTCCATAGAAAGTAAAATTTCTCTTTAAGGAAGAAAGTTTTCTGAGCCACAGCACAAAATAAAATCAGAGTTATAAAAAGAATTTCTAGATACACAAGTTCCTTCATATCATTTAGTACCTATGCAGTATTACATAACTGAAGTTTAGAAACTAATTAGTTTGGGACATTAACACTGAATAAAAAAAAATCATGTATAAAAATATAAATTCTTAAGAAAAATGTAACTATTTTCATTTTCTAAAATAAGATTTCAGTTGTTCTTGCTTATATATGTCTTTATAATTTTTAAATTCTATTACAGATTTCTCACATACTTTAAACTATAGCATTTGATCCCCTTAATCCCATTTCAGTATTTTTAATGCTTTATTTTATTTCTCAAAAATCTCTTACAGAAGTCATAGCCTGGAGCAGGCTTCCAAAAGTATTCAAATTTTACTATTATTTCTAGGATTGAAACTGGCCATTTTATAGTGAAACTTTTCAAACATTAATTATATCACACAGACTTAGCTACAAGAAACATGTTTTTGTATTTAAATCTGTAAGCAAACGCGTAAGATAAAAGAAAAACTCCATTATACATGGAGATGATAAAAAGATAACTTCACAAATTATTGAAAAATTAAGTATAAAAGCTTACCTTAAAAAATTCATCAATTTCTATAGATGGCAATGAAGTAAAAGAAAATCCCATCCAAAATACAGTTAAAGAACACAGCCAGCTGTTAACAGAAAATAATTTATTTTAAAATATTAAAAAAAATAAGAATTCTGGCAGACTATGCTTCAAAACTACTAGTTGCCTTGAAAAATAATACTTAATCTCTACAAAATGGACACTTAATTACATCAATTTTCAAGTAAACGTATTTCAAGAATTAGCTGAGAGCCTAATACACGTACACACCAAATTTCCATTACTTCTTTTGCACATTGTACCTTTCCATTTATGCATCTCCTTGGCTTAAAGCACTACAGAAAATACAAATACAAATAAACATGGCGGAAGCATTAAAGAATATTAAAAAAAAATCACACAAACACCTTATGACCTCAAAAAATATGTTGACAACAGAATACGCAAAATTGGCAAGAAAACTGTGAGATAATAATAAACTGCAGCAAATCAGGAGACTGTGACAATGCCGACAGGTAAAACAGCATTACATTTAGAAAGAAAATATCCAAAACTTTGAAAAGGTGGTAAGACTAGTAAGTCAGTAAAAGTATGTCAAACACGCCACACCTCTTGAACAGAAAGAGCACAGAATTGGAAGACTGGGTTACAGAAACAGGAACACTGTATATTTATGGATTCCTACGGTGACAACACTCTGAAGACAGCTGGCATGATTTAACAGCACGAGAAACACTACTAAGAACCAATGCTTCCTGCAACACCAGAAAGGTTTCTACACAGAAGCAAAGGATATATTTTAAAATCTAATAACACCAGGAAAAAAGAGTTGTAAAAAAAAGATGGGGAGACAAAAGCATGTCTCATCTGTTTTCATACATTTACACTTTGCTTGAAAGATATTCAAGGTTAACAAGTAGAAACAATATTTAAGCCAAGTAAGAAGGAAAGAGTAGAACTGTTGAGTTTCACTAACTTTAAATATTACACTACAGTCATAAAAAGCGAAACTTTAAGGTATCCTTAGTTAATTCAGCACAAAAGACAGTGCAGATAGAGTTAAACTGACTTAAGACTGTCTCGAACTAATTATATCAGGAATAGACTGATATACAAACACATTTACACATGGCTTTGCACCATATTCATTACAAATCACTTTCAACACAAGACATGTTCTTATCTTCAAGAACAAATAATTCAAGGAGCACCAAGCTCGGGCAAAAAATGAGCGAGAATGAAAATTGGAACCTTCCCTGCAGAAGAAAGTTTGATCAGCTTAACTGAAACCCACTGAACCGGTACAATCTGCTGTGTTGACACACACAAATCAGTGCACAGCATGCTAACACAGCTTTAGCTGAAAACTGACAAGGAATCAATTTAAACTGAACCGATTATGCTGAGTAGAAATTACCTTACTCAGGTCCACATCAGGTTTTGTGTACATTCAAATCTTAAATAATCTTAATTACGCGTTAATTAGTCTGTACAATGTTTGGGTGAGAAAAAGGTTAGAGTCATTACGGTAAAGCATCTTAGGACAGTCCTGAATAATCTGAATGGAAACCAAGCTCCCTTCTATTTACCAAACTTCTCTACATTTCACAGCAAGCCAGACCTCAACTTTGCTTGCCACGATTTGGCTTTCAAATTCAGCCCCAGAAGGGACATGAAGTACAATCTTCATTCATATTAACAATGCACAGTTATTAACTGATATAAATCAGTATAGTTTGACATGTAAAATCAACTGACTGTACCTATTCAACTCCGACACGACAGTTATCTGTGCTGCACAGCCTGTCAGAGGCTCTGCTTAAGACTTTTTCCAGCCACAGGAAGTTTTAAGTTGTGCAACAAACACACTCAGCAACAAGACTCACTAAAATAAGAACACTTTGCATGAGAAGAATACATATTTATGTTTGACACCCACTGTCCTAGTAACTTCAAGTAACTTCAGGTTTCTGTCTGAGGGCTGCAGAAGAAATTGCATTAAGTGTGCATGCTATTTAAATTGTTTTTAAAATTTAAGGACTAGAGTGATTAAAAACTCAACCTGGAGAAAAATATTCAGACAAGTGCGACTTCTCTAAGCTAAGTTATAGAATTTGTCCAGTATGGAACCCTGCCAGGATCTGAGGAAAAGAATCACCATTTGCGCCATCTGAAACTCTCTTTTATGGCATAACCATGCGGTTTAAGAATCTGTGGGGTTTGCCGATATATTTATACCAGTATCTGCCTCATCTTAGGCACAGACCTCAATAATTTACTGCAGTAAACAACGCAAAGCACGACTACGTGTGTAGTTTTATTTTTGTGCAACAGACCACTAGTTTATTCGTGCTGTTTTAAGAGCAGAACAGCGTTTCCCCTGAAGGAAAAGGAACCGGCCAAGTACGAGCTCGCAGGGTTCTGTGAGGTGACGGTACAGCCAAGCACCTCCTGAGGGGCCCGAGGAGTTCCAGGGGCAGCGGGGAGAGATCCCGGCCCTGCTGGGAAGAGGGAGGCAGCACCGCGGCAGCGGGCTGGGCTCCCGGGAGCGGACACGGAGCTTTCATAGGAGAGGCCGGGCCTCAGGGAAAGCTGGCCACCAGCTGCGGCGCGGGCCCAGGGGCAACTCTGCCCGCCCGGGACAGAGAAGAGGGGCTCCCCGCCTCCCCCCCCCCCCCACCCCTCTCGCTGCTCCGGGGCCTCCGAGCAGCGCCCGGGCCCAGCCCGAACCCATCGGTCTCCCCCAGGACGGGGCCCGGCCCGAACCCACCGCGCGCCCCGCGCCGCGCCCCTGTCACCCGGCAACCGCCGACGCACCGCGCGCGCGCGCAGGCGCCGCAGCCACGCGCTCCCGCCGCGTTCCGCGTCCCCAGCCGGCACCGCCTCCCGCGCGCGCGCCCCTCAGCCCGCAAAGGCGCCCCGTGGCCCTGCGCATGCGGGGATCGAATTGTCCGCGCTGCCCTCGTACTCGCAATTGGCGAGGCCGCACCTCGAGTCGTGTGTTCAGTTTGGGCTCCCTCAGTACAAGAAGGACATTGAGAGGATGGTGCGTGTGCTGAGCAGGGGCAAGGAAGCTGGTGAAGGGACTGGAGCACAAGTCTTACGAGGAGCAGCTGAGAGAAGTGGGGCTGTTTAGCCTAGAGAAAGAGAGAGGGGAGACCTCATCACTGAGTACAACTCCCTGAAAGGAGGTTGTGGTGAGGTGGGTGTTGGTCTCTTCTCCGAAGTGACAGGTGATTGGGTGAGAGGTAACGGTCTCAAGTCATGCTGGGAAGGTTCAAACTAGGCCGCGGCTGCTGCTGTTCTGCTCCTGCAGCGTAACATGCGTCACACACTGCACACCTGACCGGCGCGCCTGGAGGAGCATAGGGGCAGGGAGCTCAGCGCTGCCGCTGGGTAGAAACGAGATGCCTGGCTGGATAAAACAAGGTGGAGGGCCGTGAGTTTGACAGCCCCAGACCAGACAATAGGAAAAATCTCTTCACTGAACGTGTTCTCAGGCATCTGAACGGCTGCCCAGGGAGGTGGTGGAGTCACCATTCCCGGAAGTGTTTAAAAGACGGGTAGGCGAGTTTCGCAGAGATCTTGGTTTAGAATTGGACAGGTACGACTGGACTCGATGTCACCTCGAAGGTCTTCTCTCCAACCATGACTCTATGAAACGCCGAGCCCAGAGCGCACGCGCGCAGGAGGCGCCGCTCGTTGCCCCCTAGCGGCTGTCTGGGCCACCGCTCTGCCCGCAATGAATGGGACAGGGGGGGGGCGGTAACGGCTGCCACGCCGCCAATAGCGTCCGGGGGCGCGGCGCGGGCTCCCTGGGGCACGCTGGGAGTTATAGTTTCGCCGGTCACGGATCGCGCGGAGCGGCACGAGTCGGGACTACAGCGCCCAGGCGGCCGCGCGCGCTCCGCCTCCCCCTCGCGCTACCTCTGTACCGCGCTGTCGCCGCGCCGCTCGCGCCGTAGAGGTGACCCTGAGGCGTCTGCCGCTGCTCGCAGCCATGGTCGGTATCGCTCCCCGACCCGGGGGCCCTGCCTTTGAGAGGCGGTTGGTGCGGAGGGGCGGCGGGCGGCGCACTGCGCCGGGGCGGTTGGGGCAGGGGGGGCTGCGAAATGGCGGCGGCTTCCCCGCCCTCCGCACAGCGGGGAGGGGAGACGGGAAGGGGCTCCGGGTGTCCGGGCGGGAAGGGGCCCGGGGCTCGCCTTAGCCCCTGGAGGCCGCGCAGACGTGACCTGACCTTCTTCCGCCGCGGGGGTCGGCGCGGCCCCTGCGGAGCCGGCGGTGGCCTCGCCGCCTTCGAGAGGACGGGAGCAGCCGCTCTTGCGGCTTTGAAGGACTCGGGTGCAGTTCTGTGCAGGTAGCTCGGAGGGAAGCGCCTGTGAAATGTTTCCCTCTCTCGTTTCATCCTTGCTTCCTGTCAGAAATCCAGCTCTTTGTGTAGATTCTCCGGATTGTCAGGAAGTCCTCATTCTGCCCTGAGGTTACACAGGTGAACTTGTGTGCTTTGCTCTTCTGTGCTAGGTATGGATATATATGCACACACAAAAACTTGCACAGAGACCTTACTCTCTTTTATAATCGTGAAAAATCTCCATGTTTTTCTAGACTTTGTATCCGGTTGTTGGAACGTTTTCTTTCAATACTTTGCTATAGAAGAGATGCTTGCATGCTCTGAAACATGGCTTATTATTTCAGCTGCATGCTAAAAAATACTGACATCTGTAAACCTTATCTATCCTAATTCTTCATACTTACTTCTGTTCAAAATATGGATTCTCAAGAGTGACCACAAGGCAGCAAGTTTTAGTTTGTACGTGAGCTTTCAAAGCATTGACTGCCATGAATTTGCTGGTCTCTAGGAGAACTGTTACTTGAAACTTACTTTGATGCCCAGACTTTTTATAATGTCAGTGTTTTTTATCTGACTTTCACTATTTTAACTGTGCCTTTGGTATTGGGCAAAGGCTTTAAACTTCTAAAGTAAAATTGTGTGCTTGTTGATGCAACTGCTGTTAGCTGACTGAAATGGCAGCAGTTTTTAAGGGCACCTGTTTCAAGGTCATTTCTTAAGGAAAAAATTCCTTTGGAATTCAGCCTATGAATCATAGTGCTGCTGGGGTGGCTAAAGTGCACAGCTATCTTCTTGATACCTTTTACCATGCTTGTGAATAACGTTTATTGTCACTGCATCTTTGCTTTAAGGAGGGGCCAACAAAGGGAAAGTTTGTTAGGTAGACTCTAGACTTTTGAAGAGAGAGAGTTTGGTGCTTCAATAATACTTGTCAAGCTAAGTGCGATGGCTTAGTTGGCTTTAATATTCAGGAATAATGTTAAGTTGATATTTTACTGACAGTTAAGTTTATCAGCAATATTGTTTATAGAGGTATTTTATAATGGTAATTAGTAATGCAAAGTCCATCACTTCTGTAGACAGGATGTAGATTTTCTTGTTATTACATTTGATAGGTTGTGGTTTATTTAATATTAGTCTTTTACTTACCTGTAATCTGAATCAGTGCAGTGCTATTTTCATGTATGGTGCTAATATTTTAGGTCTGCTAATATTTTAGGTCTGCTAATATTTTAGGTCTGCTAATATTTTAGGTCTGCTAATATTTTAGGTCTGCTAATATCAGCAGTAATCACAGAGGTAATTTAGGCATGAAGGTGATTTAAGCAGCTTCTTCATGTGATGTTGGAAGCTTTACTTTTATTTGTGATAATTTAGGAGGGAGCGAGACCTCACATTTGCTGTATTAATTAGATGGAGAAGGGTATCTGGGGATGCAATATTCAGGGTGGGGGTTTTTTTTCTTCCTTTTTATGATTACCTTTACTATGCTTTGTTTCCTAAAACTGAAAGTAAATAGTTCAGTTAGATGTGGTTTAATTTGTCCTCTAGCTCTTGTATACCTGAGAGTGAGTAAAGGTCACCTCTGAGTTAACACAGCGTGAAAGTATTCTTACTGAAACCCAGCGCAGGAGCCAAGTCGTGGATTAAAGTGCCTGAACATGAATATGTGGCGCCTACAACTTCCATCGGGGAGTTACATCAGCCTTCCAGTTTGAGTCCTCCCAAAGCCAATTTCTCTAAACATCCAGCCTCCAAAAGTAGCCTCAGATGCTCAATGATATCAGTTTTTATGCATGATATAAGATTTCTGGGAAGAGTTAACTATATTTTCTAAGAAGCACAATATATTTGGCTTGTTAATCTAGCTTCTCGAATCAAGAGAAGGTATGAAAGTTTTTGATACTAATTGCTCACAGCTGGTGCTGGAGCCAAGGGGTTTGAGGAAAGCTTGTATTTGAGTCCAATATACTGTAGGTGTGGAGAAGAAAAAAGCAGGTAGTACTCCTCACTTTATTTTAGCTTATGTTTCTTCCTCCCTCCTCCAAACCAAAATGAGGGGAAAACAGGAAGGATGGTAGTAAGCAAACATAACTATTTTGAGAGGGCAAAGCTGAGTTATAACTGAGGTGTTTTTTTTAAACAAAGCTAAATGTTAAGTCTGTTAAGTAAAAAAAAATAGTCCTACCTCTTGTCTTTTTATCTTCTACTGCTTTCCTCTCCTGTTGTTGACCTTCCCCCTTTTGTGACACCGCTTGAGATTGGCTTACAGGTGGCAAAGGAGAAAGAGCCTAACTTCTTAAAATCTTTGTTCCATTCACTGGAAATTCAGAAATCAATTCACAATTGATTTAGATACCATGTAATTCAAAGAAAATGTATTCTGCTGTTATCTGTGCGAGCTCTGGAGTAGGATGCTTGGCAAAGGATCACTTTTTATGCGCTGCTGATATGGGATTTTGCCAGGCTAAGGTTTTGCAGCACAGTAATTTTCCAGTACTTATTTTCCTAACTAATACGATTAGCTGCCTTGAAAGAGTGTTTGTTGCTGCCTGTATGTAAATAGAATTTAGATTCTCCTAAAAAACATGCTGAAAGGGTAGCTTTAAAATCTGATATGCATCTTAATCTGTACTTCCCGTTGTCATTCAGACATTATGGTACATTTGTAGGGTATAACCTCCTTACTCAAGAATAATATACCAAACCAGTTTTGAGATTTAAACCAGCAAGAATCAATTTTCTTCTCTTCTTTGCCCTCCTTGTGGAGTTATGGCAAGGTTTGAGGGATGAGACTTGTAGTAGGACCGGTTCAAACCAGAATAATGCAGTTCAACACCATAATTCGTAGCCATTTAACCAAATATTTAAAGAATCATTCCCATAATTAAGGCAGATTCATGTTGAGGTCTGAGTCTGCAAGTTCGGTAGATTCATCGCTTCATCACTTAGGCTCTCATTTTATCTACTAGTATGTGCTAAATTTGGGTAGATGGCTTCATTTTTACAGTTATCTAATGATAACTGATGCAGCTGTGCTTTACTGGTAATTCCTGCAGAGAGAATACACTCAAATTTCGAAATGGTATTCCTATAAATATCGATGTCAAGGAATGTTGGTTGGAAAGGATCTCTAGAGGTCATCCAGTCTGACCTCTTTCTTGCTCTGACTTTGGAGGTTGTCCAGTCCAGCCCGATAGCAGGGCTTTTTACCACTGTTAAATCAGGTCGTACATATTTTTCATCTGGGTCTTGAAAACCACCCTTGTTCCAGTACACCAATACCACCCTAATCGAGAATTTTCTTAATTTGTATCCACTGCCCTATGTTCTGCCATCTGCCAGTACTGAGAGGTGTTTGGCAGCATTATTTTTGTAACCTTTCTTGAAGTAGTAGTAGGCTGCTGTTAGATCACCCATTGTCCTCTACCTTTCCAGACTACATCCAACTCCTTCAGCCTCATCTTACAGGATGTGAACTCTGGGCCCCAACCAGCTGAGTGATAACTTGCCTGGACACTCTTTAGTTTATCAACATCTCTCCCAAACTTGGGGTCCCAATACTGGACTCAGTATTCCAGCTGTAACCGCCAGTGTTAAGTGAAATGTATGCCTTTGCTCTACAAGCTACACTTTTCTATGCTGATGTAGCCCAGTGTGCAATTGAATTGCTTCAGACATAATTGAATGTGGAAGATATTTTGTCCATAATTCAAATGATCATCTTTTAATTACTTGAAAAAGTGGGCTTGAGATTCCAGCAGGATGGTTGTTGTCTGCTTCTTCCTGTCCTAGCGTAATCTGCCTCAGCCCTACTGCCTCTAGGGAAGAAGGGAGATACAAAAAACAGGCTTACAAAATACTGGATTATGAATGTCTTTTGGCATGTTTTCCCTTTTCAATATTAAAATCTTGCTTAACAAAAAGGACTTTTGCTATGGGCTAAGCCTCTTTCCCCCTACCCAGCCCGGTTGCTATGAAGCAATGTGTTGGCAGTCTTCTCCCAGTCTTTTGGAGTTTTGAGTCAGTTTGACAAGGGACATTGTATTACGGATATTAATGTCTATATTTGTCCATAATGTAGCTTTTTCTGTGTGTTTGGTTAATTCCTGCGTAACATTTCAGTGAGGCAGTAGTTCCAAGTCCTCTATGTTCCTTGGTTTCTGGCATTCAATAAGTCTTCAGTTGCAAGTAAGCATTCAAAATGCTTAATTGAAACAGCCCTCAAAATTGAAAGAATCTGAAAACCGGTGAAGTGTGACAGCTCATAAAACTTGTGTGGTAAGTTTATATGAGTGGGCAGATGTTGTAACAACTTAGGCTAAAAAGACGCAATATGAAGTATTTAAAATAGATTGTCATTCCTGGCATTTTGGAAACTTTCAGGAGCAATTCTTAGGCATATTTTTGCAAGGGTGGTCTGTTTCTTTAAAAGCAAGTAGAGAAATTGCTGGTGGTTGTAGCAGAATGGAAGTGTCATCCCAGGAGCTGGCCCTGATCCACATATAGGCATATGCTTTCATCCAGGTTAAATAATCTTAACCTTATTTCTGTAGTAACTTAATTTTTACTGCTCTCAGAAGGTGTGAGCCTGCACTGTGCAGCTTTTGGTAAGTCTCTAACTTTATTGCAGGGTGAACCGATCAGAGTCCTGGTGACTGGAGCTGCTGGGCAGATTGCTTACTCACTGCTCTACAGCATTGCCAAGGGAGATGTCTTTGGCAAAGAACAGGTAACTCTTAAACTGAATTATCGCTTGTCTCTGCTCCACAGTAATAAGCTAGTGTCAGAACTGCAGTCCCTGAGACCTATTAGTAAACCAGAATGGTTTACCAATATGCAAATAATTTATTCTTTAAGCAGTGAAAATTGAATCTTGCTCTATTATGCAAGCTTTCAGTTGATCATGCTGAAGTTTTTCATTTTTCTGTAAATGGATTTTAAGTCTTGCACAAGATAGTTTCTAGCAGATAAGACAATTCATTTTCAAAACAGATTACATGCAACTTGCACTAAACCATTTCTTTCTTTGCAGCCTCTTATTCTTGTGCTTCTGGATATCACCCCCATGATGTCTGTATTGGAAGGTGTAGTGATGGAGCTGCAGGACTGTGCTCTACCGCTGCTGAGAGGTTGTCAAAAGAAATTTTTCTTACACCTAAGAGATGTTTTAGTACAACTGTTGCCTTTATGAGTTCCTGTAGCTGGCAGGAAGTAAAGCGGAAGAAAATGTTAGATAATCCTCTCTTGGGTTTATGTTTTATGGAAGGTAATTTAATTTAACCTAGGCTGTAAGCTAGGAAGAATGTCATCAAATGAGTTTTGAGTAAAGAAGTGATTACACAGAAACCTGGCTTTTGGTTTATGTCATCTAATCCTGGGTTTTCAGTATCTGCAACAAATCGTCAGATGATTGTGCATTTATACATTGTATTCTGCCCTAGCGGAAAAATAATAATGAGTCTTTAGATACCCTTCTGTGTTTTTACTAAGTAAAAAAAAGTCTTTAGAAATATCTTCTACATAAAGGCACACATTGAAAATTATTCATCAAGTCATGTAAATAAATCTAAACAAGCAGAAGAAATGGAACCAGTAGGTGCTGCTGTAATTGTTACAGTACTTAAAAAAATGTGTAGCTACCAGCTCTTGTACAAATCAAAGATTCTTCAGTTTGAATTGTTAAAGGGAGAGGAAAAATTAATTTGTATTAATACTTGCCACTAAGGACTTTTTGTAAAAGTAAAGAACAGCATATATACATGTATTTTTATAATATGCGTGTATACAAATGCATATGTATTAAGAGAGATGCACGTGAAAAATACCTTTTGACATAGCACTCTCCTGTGTTTTCCGAATTAATTTTTCTAAATAAATGAATAACTTCTATATTTGGAAGGGAAAGGTAGTGATGTTGTCAGATCAGATTATATGCTATTTATGAGCTGAAGAATATTCACTTTGCCATGAGTATTTGTCTTACTCAGAACTTTTTCCCTGTTTCCTTATTTTAGAGGTCATTCCAACAGACAAAGAGGAAGTTGCATTCAAAGACCTTGACATAGCAATTCTGGTTGGCTCCATGCCAAGGAGAGAGGGCATGGAGAGGAAGGATTTACTCAAAGCCAACGTGACTATTTTCAAGTCTCAGGGTGCAGCCTTGGACAAGTATGCCAAAAAGACTGTCAAGGTGAATATAGAAACTGGATCTAAAAAGTCAACTCTGAGTTATGTAGAGATCTAAATACATTGTAGAAGGATATTGCACAAGCAGGCGTTGCAGGCATTCCTTTCCTTAAGCCCTAGAAAATTTACCATGGCCAAGGTTAGACATACATAGTATGCTAAATAGGTAGATGGTTTAGTCCTTACTTGGTTTGTTCAAGAAGTTACGTTTGGTGTTGTATTGCTGTAGTCCACACATACTCTGAACTGGTTACCAGTTATTCTAAAAAATATATATATATATATAAAGATAAAAAGCAGTCTTCTGCTTGTTATCTCTCTTCTCTGGGAGAACTAAATTATCTACATGCAACTGCCTACTTCATATCCATCTGTGGCTTTCACATAATGACCCTCAACTTCAATATCAATATGGATTTAACAATTGCACAAAAAATCGGCTTTATTTAGGTTGTTTGTGTCTTGGTCTTTGGAGCATTGGAAGCTTTTAATTGTTCTCTCTCAGATTCCTTCAGCACAGTTAATGGGATCATGTGGCTTGCTCTCCTACTGCTCTTAATCTCAGACACAGACTCCAACTGTGCTTTGTAACTGACTTTTTAATGTCTACTTCCTTTGCTGATGAACTTCCTACTGCTTCTAAAGACTTGTTTGCTTCTTTATGCAGCTGGAATAAAAACTTATCAATAACTATTGCAGAGTAATGGAAAATTTGCTGAACTCTGTTTCAAAAGGGTAAATACAAAGGGAGATTTGCAGATTAGTGTGATTGAGAGTATATAGAGCTTGACATTAATCGGTTGAGGCGCATTAGTAGATTAAGGATGAATAAAAATCAGTTTTCCATAGTAATAAATTGATCTAAGTTCAGGCAGTGTTTTACTTCTAACTGCCTATGAACTTTGAGATAAGTGACTCTTCTGGCTTTCTTAATTATAAAGCAATTATATAAAGCAGTGGCAGCCAGTCCAGAAACTGTTTAAAAGGTGATAGTGATTTCACTCTGGGTTGGCTGGCGTGTTTGTATCTTGCTTTCTCTGTATCTAGTAGCATGGGGTTTGAAGCCAGGCTGTGGGTCAATGTGCAGCTCTCCCTAGAAGTTTTACTCTTTCAAAGTTGAATATCAAATCATAAAGAAGTTACCTAGTTAGAAAATATTTTTCTCTGTGCAGTTATAAAAGACTTGGTGACTATGAACAACACGTATAAAAAAATCTTACTGCTGACAACTTAACTTTCTGATAGGGTTTTTGGTAGTTACAAAGCCATGTATTTCACTGAGGGGAAAATAACTTCTTCATCTTTCTGCATTCCCTTTTGCTTTTTTTGTTTTCAGGTTGTGGTAGTCGGGAATCCAGCAAATACTAACTGCTTGATTGCATCAAAGTCAGCTCCTTCAATACCAAAGGAGAACTTCAGCTGCTTAACTCGTTTGGATCACAACAGAGCTAAATCTCAGGTAAAAAGGGCCTATTCAAAGTAGAATGGTTTCTGTTGTATCTGCTAAATACAAACAGAGCAACACATTTTAATAATAAGCCTGTGAATTGAGAGGCTGAAGTTAATACAGTGGACATCTTTAATTCCTGATTAGATTGCTCTGAGACTTGGTGTGACTTCTAATGATGTGAAGAATGTCATCATCTGGGGCAACCACTCCTCTACTCAATATCCAGATGTTAACCATGCAAAAGTAAATGTGAAAGGAAAGGAAGTTGGAGTCTATGAAGCTATAAAAGATGACAGCTGGCTGAAGGGAGACTTTATCCTGGTAAGATCTTGGGGCTCTTTTAAATAGTCGTTCTGTGCTTCTGCTTTCTCATTATCTCATATTTACACAGTTTACAATTTTGTGAATGACTGTGTGAAGAAGCTCTTCCTGTCTCACTAGAATAAGTCATGTTTTAATACATTGTCTCTATCAGTAGTTTACTTTTGAAAAATTTAAGGCTGTTGTAGTTTAGTCTGGGGTGGCAAAACGAAGAGCCATGTAGAGCTTAGCCAGTAAGAAAGAACCATACAGCCACTCGCTTCTACCCCTCCCAGACAGAGTAGAGACGAGAATTGGGGAAAAAAAAAAAAGATAACACTTCTGTATTGGGATAAAAGAGCCATTTTAACAGAGTGGAAAAGGATGAGAGGATACAACCACAATAATAACAATAAAAGAATATACAAAATGATTAATACACAATGCAAAATGCTCTCCACCTGGGAACTGACGACTTCATACAGTACAAGGTTTTGGGTGAAAATAGCCAATATTAAGTCACCTTGAGGTACATATTGGATTTTCACATCCTTCTGCATCACCTGCCAAGTGCATCCAGGTCCTTGAGCAAAAGCAATCCTGTAGATGGGTTTGCCCTTGCCTGAGGAAGGACTAACCCAGACTGTTTCACCTATGGATTCTTCATGTGCATTACGGGGACTTTATCCCCCTCTACAGTACATAAAATTTTGACTGGCCAGGGCCAGCTTGATTGGTAGATCCTTTATTGTTAACTAACCAGGTGGCTTTTGCTAAATGTTTATCTCAATGTTTAAAGGTCCCACCACCCATCTCTCTGTGTAGTTTTAGTAGTCCATTGTCTTGTTAGATTTTCCCAAAGGCTGGTGCGTGGTAGAGAATGTGGTATATCCCTTTGGCTGGTTTGGGTTTGGGTCAGCTGCTCCAGCTCTGTACTTTCCCAGCTTCTTGTGAGAATTAACTGTCTTCCTGACAAAACCAGAAAATTAACCCTTTCCCAATTGGAACCAGGACAGAGGCATATGGAACTTAAGTACTACTAGAAAAAGTTGTTTGGAGTGAAATGATTCAACGAAAATAATCTTGATCATAGGTTAGCTGCAGCTCATCTGGCACACAAGCACCATTGACAGTTCACTAGGGTGACTTTTTTGGACAGCTTTGTACATAAAGTAGGATGATCTTCCATTTTCTGCTCCCCACTCACCCAAAAAGCCCAGCAGCCCTCCCCCTGCATGTGCATGTGCATACATGCACATATACACTTTCCAAATCTAAATCTGTGGCCTCATCAGCATTTCTGAAAAGTAATCTGAAAAATCTAGAAAACCTGCAAATGTAATAATGTCAGGTAGTAGTAAATAATGATGTAGAATAGTAAAACAAAATAATGATATTAATTGATCAAGAGCATAGGCTACCTAAATGCAGTATCAAGTGAAACAGGATTACTGAAGCCCTTGACGAACGTGACTCCAAGTAGCTGTACTTTACTTGGTATTGCAATGTTACTGGCATGCTGACAGCCAAGGCACCTGTAATTTGGTATTGAGGATGGGTTTTGTCATACAGCTGTGCTCTGTCCTTCCTTAGTTTTGGATATTGTTTATTCCAGTTCACACCTGTTGCTACAGAATAAATGATCGTAGGTTGGCAACCACAGTTCGAGAGCCGGAGTGTAAGCAGGAACCTGTCCTTGTCCTTGATCCTGCCGTAGCTTATGTGGCTGAGGCAGGATACTGCTCTGGCCTTCTAGGTACATTATAATGCTAGTCTGCACTAGAATACTTTCACCAAAACAAGGAGATTTCACAATTACTGTGTTGTGGTTGACATACAGCCTTACCAAAACTTATTAAAAGGAGAAAAAAAAGGTTTAATAAGCTACTGTAATTCCAAGAAGTGCAATTCTAACATAAAAAATTTCTAAATGAAAACTTGAGTATAGGGAGGTAGGTTCAACAGTCTTCAGGAATTAATTTTATGCATTGAATATTGTAGGATTGAGACCAGCATGTAGTTTACATTGGTATTCAGAAATAAACTCTTAATTGCCAGTGTTGATTTGAGATGTCTGTTACTTATTGATGTATGTGAAGCCTCTTGGTGGTAAAAGCTTGAAACATCTGATTGGTATGAAGGGCTGCTAAGGTACTAAGAAATTAGCCAGCCTCTGAAATACTCCATTATGTTCTCACCTTTGCAAAACTCTTCTAGATTGTGTTTCTGGATGGCATGCCATGTTCATTTATTGATAGAACTGCACCACGTCTGATGAAATTAAATAATGCATGTTAGGTGGTCTTCCTCTCATGGTGTTTACTAAAGGCATTTAGACCAAGCCAAGATTTTGCTGCTTTACAACTTACGGTTTTCTCTTAATTGCAGACCGTTCAGCAACGTGGAGCAGCAGTTATTAAGGCTAGGAAGCTGTCCAGTGCAATGTCAGCTGCCAAAGCTATCTGTGATCATGTGAGGGACATTTGGTTTGGCACTCCACCGGTAAGATGTTGCATCTTTGACCTGAAGTATATGGGGAAGAATCTCTGATTCTGGAGTGAAGTGTGTCATAGGATATGCAGTATATTGGAAATTAAAATTTGTTTTTATCTCTTCCTCTTCTGTTTTCAGGGGGAATTTGTTTCCATGGGAGTAATTTCTGATGGCAATTCTTACGGTGTTCCTGAAGACTTGCTGTATTCATTCCCTGTTGTGATCAAGGTAACTAGACTATTTTTAAATCTAAGTATTTTCTGCAAGATCTAGTTGAACTGTCATATGAGCTAGTTAACAGCTGTGTTTTTAGTGTGAGTCTGCAGTTGCTGGAAGTTGAGGGGTTTAGCAGTCTTATGCAATCAGGACAATTATTCACTATTTTGTAGTAGTTGTCAAATAAGTACTGATAGAAAAGTAGAGTCTTATATGACTGGCTGGTGCTGTTTGTATTCTGTATCTGAAAAGATTAACTTCTGCCTGATGTGTTTTCGTAAGGCCATAAACTTTGTAGTGTAAGAAAAGTTTTCTTCATGCAGACTGTATGAAGCTTGTTCTCATATAGAAGGATTTTTTGTTTGTTTTCAATAGGACAAGACCTGGAAGTTTGTTGAGGGTCTTCCTATTAATGATTTTTCTCGTGAGAAGATGGATCTGACCGCTAAGGAGTTAGCTGAAGAGAAGGAGACTGCTGTGGAATTCCTCTCCAGTGCATGACTAGATGATGAGGAAATACAAAAGCATTTTAGAGTGGAAGAAGCTAAAAGTCGTCTCTAAGTCTGCTACCAAACACTATTGCTGTATTTAAGTCAACTGTCTGTGGCCATTGTGCATTTTAAAGTTCATATGCTTACTGGTACTGTTGTGCCTATTGAGTTATTAGCAAAAAGGTTATTAAAGTAAAACTAGTTTGTTGATCAAACTTCATTCAATACTAGTTGCTTTCTGTGTATGATACAGAATGATTGTTTGCCTCTGCCTTGGCTACTAACGCACAATCTCAGTTTTTATTAGAATTTGGCACTGTTGGAACACGTCCTAGGCTGTGATCACTTCAACATCTTGTGGTTCAACTAAAAATGAAATTAGAATGCCGATAGTTCTCCCAGAAGTGGTAGTTCAGTGACTCAGGTCTATCACTGGACAGACTCCAAGTATGTACTGTTCACTCTGGTTATGCTTACAGTGTTTGTCAATAGAAATATTAAAAGATGTTTAATCACATAATGGCTAAGAGTAGTCTGTTGCTCTTTATTTGCATGTTTTAGGTATGTAACTAGCAGAATTTGCTAGTACAACATAAAAAAAATACCCCTGAAGGCCTATTTAGGAAACTGAGGGAAACTAGTTTTGAGAAGCTTTGTTGATGACTAACTGACATTTCCATTTCTCTTTCCCAGGCAAAATTGCTTTATGGCAACATCAGACATGAAAGCCTAAAGACAGACGTAACTCCAGTGCTACAGTTCAAAAGCAGTGTTGGTACTGCAGCTCACTACTTACTTGATTGTAGCTTCAAAAGCCTTTTGTCCCAGGTGACAAGGACTCACTTGATTAAGAGCAAGTGAGCTTAATATACTTGCTTGAGACTTTTCCTTCCACGAATTTCAGGAAGGTTCAAAATCTTGTACTGCAATTATTCCTTTGCAAACGTGCAGGTGAATATTGCTGTATCTTCTCCTAGACTTCTGCCTGTTCCTAATGTAGTAATGTAGTCCTTACATAGATGGAAAGGGTTTAGACCATGTTTGTTGTACTGGCAATTTCTTAGGAATGCTCCCTCTTCTGTTTGTTTTCTAAGCACCTTCAACACTTCCTGTCTTGGGTTGCAAAGTGCAAACTCACTGTGATGGGATTTTCTCATACACAATGTCACTGCTAAGGTTTGAATTGTCCTATTCCAGTATAAGTTCCTGCCTTGTTGGGTCTGTTGTATCTGGAGTAATCTGGCTTCTCTTTTTGTGTTTGTTGTCATTCCAAAAAAAAAACACAAACAAACTGAATTTTAAGCAAAACGAATAGGGGTTTTTTAAGATTTATCAACTAGAATATAAAAGAAATCAGCAAATATCAATAAGTTTATCCTTAAAAACAAGTCTGCTCTCAGAACATTACTGCAGGCATTAAGTACAGGGACAGTAATGCAGCAGGCTTACTATACATAAATGGTTGAAAAGGAACAAGTATTTCAGAAAATGGGAATGTCTGCTGTAGCACAGGCCAGCTGGAGACAGGGCACAATGAGTGAGTGCCTTGAATGTTTATGAAGCAGATGTTGCAAGAATTTACACATTCTTACTGTCTTAGGAATAGTAAAAGAAGTATACACACCTTATTTTTCATTGTTTTTCTTATTCCTTTAAACCTCTTGGAGTTTAGATATAGAGAAATTATAAGAAAATTTTGTGTCTGTCTCTTCCCAACAGGAAGGGAACTTGTGCAGAAATTAGGGAGGTAAGGAAAGCTGCGAGCATGATGTCTGTATTCTGGTGTTCCATAAGAAGTCAGTAAAATCTCTTTTCAACATGAACTTGGAGGCCAAAGGAATTCATTCCAGCAATTACCCTGTTACAGCTTATTTTAAGACAATGCATTTTACGGTGAATGTTAGAGGGAACAGCTACAGTGCAGGCTGTTACTCAGTTTAAAAAGGCTACAGGCTAAGCAAAGAAATTTAATACACATCTGTGCCTGATAACAATAAATAAGATGTGATAAATCGTGCTGGTGTGCAGTATGTTTTGAGCTGTATCTACAGAAACATAATGTAGGAAAGAAACTTAAAAAAAATAATCTGCAAGATCTGTCTCTTCAGGGTTTTTTGATGTTTGTCTTAAAGCATGCTTCTCCAAGAGACAGCTCACTTCTGGTGAAGTGATGCCTGTGGCAGTTGATGTATCAGAACAATTGCAGAATTAACCTCAATACCTGGTAGACTATCTCATGATGTATTTACCTCCTTAAGTTAACTCTGGAATCTACCTTTGATCCTTTCATATTATGAGTTTCAAGCAGTGTTTGTGTTTCCTCCAGACTTTTGTGAAGCAATTCAACAGGAGACCTCTCATCAGCTCATTGACTGCATACTTAACTACTAGTAGTGGCATACTACTTACAAACTCAGAAACTGCTCAGTGGTGGATATTCTTTGTATTTATGTTTCTGAACTACTTTGTCCTCTGTTCACTACTTTCTCGAGTTTTTATGTTTCTGGGAGATTCCCTCCTACTGTGGCTTGTACAGTCTGCACTGTTTTTGTGGGGTGCTTTGCTCTTCCCTTAGTAGGTTGCATATGAAAATAGACACCTGACAGCAAAAGTAGATGTTGCTTTTTTTCTTCTGCCTTTCAGTGTTCAGAGTACAAGAGGAAACTTGCACATTGCTACTCCAAACATACACTATTAAGTACTTTGCCTTTATTGATCCTATTTCTGTGGGGTTTTTTTGGTTTTGGTTTGTTTGTTTGTTTTGGTTTTTGGAGTGCACGTGGGCTGGAGGACATGAGGTACTGGTTGAGGCTGAGAGAGCTGGCGTTCTTCATCCTGGAGAAGGAAATGCTCAGAGATCTTGTCAATGACTAATGGGAAGGCACAGAGAAAGCAGAGCCAGGTTCAGTGGCACGTAGTGGGATGTCAAGAGACAACAGGCACAAGATGGAATGTCAGAAACTGATTTATCAAATCTGAAGGTGACCAAATACTGAAGCAACCAGAGAGGTTGGGGAAGCTCTGTCATTGGACCTGTTCCTGAACAACCAGATACAGGTCAGCCCTGTGCCGAGCAGGTGTTTGTAGCGAACAATTTCTGACCAACATAATTGCAAGGTACAGAATACACCAACTGCATCTTAAACAAAATATGTAAGTATCAAAAGTTATTCTTCAGCTAGTGATGAGCATATTTTCAGTACATACTTTCTCTGCAAGAAGAAACTTCACATTCACTTTTTCCTTGTGGATTATTTCCCTAGGAGAGCAAAAGTTAGGACTTCAGACAGCAACTCCTGAATGAGTACATACAAGCATTCTTGGAAAAATTAGTCCTAGGAGAAATTAAGATTTGAATTGTCAGATCCACTTTTGGAAGGCTTCTAAATGGAGCAGCTGAAATCCTGGCTGGCTCTGTGTGTCCACAGAAAGGCTCCCAGGCAAGACTGGAAACTGTTCAATGTGACTGGCGCACTTTGTCTAAGAGCACCTGGAAAACACAGATCCCAAATTATCCTTTTGTGCTGGTGGAAGCTGTACAAGGCAGGCTGCTAAGCTGACCTCTGTGCTTTCTTGACAACTTTTAATTCCAACAAGAATTCTAATGAGGGAGAAATAAAGCTTTTCCCCAAATGAACAAAAAATTAATTTTGATTTTTATCTCGCATTGTCAATCTCCTACTGCAGCTATTCCTGCAATGTTTAACATTAACTGGCTGCAAGTGAAGCTGGGACCTCTAGCTCTTACAGGTGAATCTAAATACAACTTCCATTTGTTACCAGCAGTACCAGAGCCAGGATGTACCTGAGTGAGTGATTCCAGCCCAGCAGTTTGGATTGGCTTCACTGAGCTGCTAACCAATGGCTGAATGGTGCATCCTTTCGCACTGGGATGTTCACCTCTACACAGCCAGCTGTCCATGGAGACAACTCTGTGGTGATGGGGACTGCTGGTTTCCTGTGTTCCCAGTTTCCAAGGGCTAAGGGGGTTGCTGGAGTGGTGGGATGCCATGTCTCTAAGTCCCTCAATTTAAAAAAAAAAAAAAACAACACCCCCAAAAAAGAGGAGAACAAAAAAACAACCTGGTACTCTGTGCTCCCCATGTAGAGTTGTCCCGTGAAGAGCTGTCTGCCACAGAGAGTTGGTAAAAGAAAATTGTCCCTTTCTCCATGTACACGTTTGAAGGCATAATGCCAAAGATGAGCTAAGGCTGAAAAAATACAAATTTCAGTTTGTTAAACTTTGAGCTCTATTTTTTAAACCAAATCAATATTTATAAAGCTACAGAGCTGTGCTTTCCAGAGATCCAGTATAGCCCTCAGTTGTGAAATATTCACTGATTCTATTGAAATATTCAGTTTTGCTTTCTCATTCACAAGTGTTTCTGAACCAACTCAGGTGGCTTGAGTAATTTTAAAATGAGACCAACAACGCACCCTGGCTGATGTGATCCTAGTAAAAAAAATAAATTAGATAATTTGGAAGATAATTTGGGAGATGGAAGATTTAGGAAGCCACTAATAAACCGGCGTGGAAGTTATTTCAGAAGTAATTTGAACCCCTGCTGAAAGCCCACTGATGAAGACTTAATAGTCTGCCTGAAAACTGGTTTTATAAGAAACCAAATACAGCAACAGAAGTGGATGGTTTTCAGGAAAAACAGCAAGCCACAAGGTATTAGTGCTACAGTAAATAGTGCCTCATGTGGGAAGCCCAGCAAGGTATCTCCTGCAGGCAGTGGGGTTTCACTTGGTTGGAAAGGTGGCAATAGGAACCTCTGACCATACCTTTGCCTCTACACACTCCTAGGAGAGGGAAAAAGACAATCTTTGGGCTTTGTGCTTGAAGGAAAGAGTAATAGCTATTTTTATCTGTATCCCTTCTGCATGCTGAGGTGACAATGGATGCACTTTTTATATATGAGGATGCCTGACTGAGGAGAGCACAGTGTGAGCTGCTTACGCCAGTGGGTTGAATGCAACTCCCAAATGGAAGCTGGATGTTCAGCAGAATTTTAAACAGAGGATGTGCCACTTCCTCAGCACCACAAACATGGGCACATGGTGGTAAATTCTTAGTTCTGGGGAAGAAAAAAAACTTTCTCAAAGGCAGGTTCTTCCTAGAAAAGCTTCCTGACTCAGAGGGACCCCAACAAGGTGAGAAGCCAAGGAGCACGGGAAGGAATGACGTTTATTCCTCACTGAAGAAGCTGTAGGAGAGAATTAAACCCTCAAAGGATCTCTATGTTTTCTAAACCCCCAAAAGGCAACGTTAATATTTCTTTCTGATGTTAAAAGTTAGACTGACACCAAAGTAAATATAAACCATAAAATATAAGCCATGACAGGCATGGCTGTGTTGTGCATGTATTGCACAGGGATGTGTGTTAGCAATGACCATCACTCCCAGCCAGTTTGAGGATGGAGAAGGGCAGCACACGTTAGATGAGTGAAAATACAAAGGTCTACTGGGGCTGAAAAACCAAGAATACAGCTCAGAAGAAAAGCAAAAGATGAGACTCTGCAAAATTTTTTACTTTATCTGTCACAAGATGCTTATGTCATAGATAGATACACACTTGTTCCTGTGATTCCTGCATACTTGAGGTCTGGGCCCCAGGAGTGGAGCACCTCTTTGGGCTGATCATTGCTTAGCAGCTGTACAAAGAAGTGGCAGATCCAGCATGACCCAAGCACCAACTAGCTTTGCCATCAAGCTGAAAGCCCAAGTCCCATGAGGAGGTGCAGAAGGTCAGCAGGGGATGGCTTGCAGTCAGCACTGGGACAACCATCAGGTAACCAGATGGTTACACACTGTAATTGTGATATTATAGAGAAAGATAAGGAAGGCAGGCTTGGATGATTTTAAGATGGGATTTTGCCACATCTAAATTTTGCCTTCAGTCTTTTCATGCATTTCATGACTGAAAAAGTGCAGATTGTTTCCTAAAATAGTTTAAACTAACAGACATATCACTGCCCATCTATTTGCAGGCTCAAGGTCAAGAACAGCAGCTTGATTTCACAAAAGCTTCCAGCATGGGGTTGTTGTCAGTTAGAGGAAGAAAAAGTAGATTGGGCAGCATCCTGCCTTGACAGTGCACGGACACCAGGCAAGATGACGTCTGTCTTTGGAGCATCCTGGATATATTAAATATCACTCTGGTGCTGCTCTGGCTGGGTAGTCACATCCAGCTTTTGGGATAATTATCTAATTAAAATTCATTATTCCTTACAAGGAGGTCCCGTCCTAAGTCTCCCCACTCTCCCCAAACTGTCACTGGCCAACAAATACAATGCATCTTAAGCCTGCAAGTGACATTGCTAATGCCAACCCAGTTTTACCTGTGGAGTGGCAGCTTCCTGAGATGGTTGTCTCACCAGAGGAGGCAGAGAGAAAACAAAGAGTGGGAAGCACAACTCCAGGAGATGTGAGACTTTGTGCAGGTTGTTGCTAAGCAGGAAATTATTGGAGAGGCTTCATGTCCTGCTCTCCTCTGGTCTGTGATGCCCCCTTCCCTCTGCACAAGTTGCCATTGGACTTGTGAAGTGAGAAGCTTTGCAGAGGCCTTCTCTACCTTGAGCTGTCAAGCATGCACACCAGGGTTGTCCTATGTAACTCCTCCTTTGGAAGAGGAAAGTGTGTGTATCCCTAATGGGATTTTACTATTGGAATCTACAATGCTGATTTTTATCCCAGGATACTGTCAGGTGCAGTTTTACACGGATCCTTCAACTGAGTGGCAAATAGTGCTTCTCGCTCTGCTTAGTGAGTCAGACAGCAGCAGAGACAGCTTTCTGCACCCAGGCTGATGCTTTTTGATGCTTTTTGTCATTAGCAGTTTTCAATACCGACACAACCTTAAACCCTAAATCAATAGATAAATTAAAAAAAAATTAATTTTATAACACAAGGGGGTTTTTGAGCCTCCAGATGGAACTTGGAAAAAGCGAGCATTGGGAGCATTTTTTCCTCTCAACTTGTAAACCTGGAGAATTTAAGTACTTGACCAAGGGAAAACGGACACATCTTTTTCCAGTTCTGCAGTAACAAGGCTGGGGGCAGAGGGAAGATGTCAACTATTCCTTGTCCCCACTCGGGTGGACACTTGCCTCCACCTGACGGAGGACGTGCCACATGAAAGGTAGTGCCACCTTGGAAAGAATGAAATACTGGCACATATTGTGTCAGACAGTTGGCGGTACCCCTGCCAGCATCCCTCTCTTCCATTCCCAAGCAGGAACAGCACTTGAGATCAAGTTATAAATTCAGGAAATGGGTTCTGCTGCTGGCTTTTCAGGAGACATCTTGGCCAACAGCAGCCAGTCTTTGCCTATCAGCTTCTTCCAGCTGGTATTTGCAAAACAAGTTGAAAGTGCAGGCTGGAGGATGCTATTAAGGGCATGGTCAGAGTTTCTTTCCAAGCACTTCAGAGAAGACAGGGTGGCCGTGCAACAGATGACAGCAGTGTGAGAGGCAAGCAGAGCAGGAAAGTTCAGCCACCTCTTAATCAACAAGAAAACCACAAAAAAAGTAATCCTGACCTATTAACGTCCCTCTTCTAACCAGAGAATTTAAATACAGGTGAGGGTGGCTATGCAATTTTTGTGGGCTTTTAAGGTGAAAACTTAAGACTTCTTAAAGATTCTTCATTGGGAAATATCTTGTTGCAAGAAACCCAAATGTGGTTTAGTAACATCTCTTTAGTGCTGATACCTGCAGAGCAGAGCACTCCACTGCAAGATAAACACTTGCCTCCCCTGAGAAACAGCAAGAGCTTTCCTGCAGGGAGACGGAGGAGATGAGCCATGCGGAGACCAGCTAGAGGTCACCTCTGGGGGATTTGGGCTTGCAGACATGCAGAATGGAAATCCCTGGAGGATGGGGAGAGCCAGCCACAGGGTTACCAGCCATTCCCATTTCTCTCTGTAAAGAGGTGGCTGAACTTTCCTGCTCTGCTTGCCTCTCATGCTGCCGTCATCTGTTGCACGGCCACCCTGTCTTCTCCGAAAGATGTAAAGATGAGGTTGGCCTTTTTTTGGCAAGTGCTGAGCAATTCATCTGTACACAGCACAAATAGAGAAATCATGAATACAGGCTCCATTTAAGTTGTGCTGCTATCCAGCTGCATTGCTGCAAAACTGAATGTGGGATAAACTTAGTTTCTTTTCAGTGTTCAGGTTGGTAACAGCAAAATCTGCAGAACCGTTTGGTCACGGCTGCTACAAACCAAGTCCCTGTGACTAAATCCCTGGCAACACCTCCCCAGTGCTGTCCCAGCCCCTTCTGTGCGGCTGAATCTGAGGGAATCACCTACCCTGGGTGACAGGAAGGGGCATAGTGGAGCACCTGAAAGGTCTGAGGTTTTAAACTCACTTACAATTTCCCTACAAAGGCTTCTGTCACATATGCATCCTGTATTTATTCTGATTTAAATTCCTTATCAAATATCCAAGCAGAATCCATCTGAAATTTATGTACTCCCTATACAAAATGCATGTGAACACCTAAAAAAAAAGATTAGGAACTTATTCTGCCAGATTATCACAAGTTTCCTGAAGGGGAGAGAGAGCTGTAGAAATATTTCTGAATTTTTCCATGAGGTTTCTATTACAAAAATACAAGGGTTTGTCATCTTGCTTGTCAGCAGCCAATGGTTCACTTGCATAACTGTCACATTTGTTTCTCTTTCTCCATCTCTGTCCAGCACAGCACATGTGAATACCTTCCCAGCACTGTTGCAGTCGTGTGCTGTGCCACGAAGAGGATGTTGTCCTTCTGTAGAGTAGAACTTATGGATACCTCAGCTGCCTTTCCACATACAATGAGAAGTTTACAAAATGCCATCCCTTCCTCACTTTTTTGTATCCTCCTTTCCCACGGTAGGAAAAAGGAAGGACACCTGTTTCACCATCTTCCATACCCTTCACTGAAACCGAATCAGCTGAACTGCTCCAGTTTATACCTGACAGTGGAATTTAGGCAAGCCTGTTGCCATGACCATGGAGACACTGATACTTAAACATCTCCGAGGTTTTGATAGCTGCTCTGTGAGTAAAAGGACCACATTATATATCTCATTACATATCTACAAATAGAGGTTAGGCAGAGAATGGATTGAGAGTAGCCCTGAAGGGCCTTGGGGATACTGGTGGATGAGAAGTTCAACATGAGCCTGCAATCTGTGTTTGCAGCCCAAAAAGCCAACCTTATCCTGGGATGCATCCAACGAAGTGTGACCAGCAGGTTGAGGGAGGTGATTCTCCTCTACTCTGCTCTCATCAGATCTTACCTGGAGTACTGTGTTTAGTTTTGCAGTCCTCAGTAAGGAAAGACATGGATCTGTTACGAGTGAGTGCCAGAGGAGGGCCACAAAGATGATCAGAGGGCTGGAACACCTCCCACACAAAGGCAGGCTGAGAGAGTTGGACTTGTTCAGCCTAGAGAAGAGAAGGCTCTGGGGAGCAGCCTGCTGGTACTTGAAGGGGGCTACAGGAAAGCTGGGGAAGGGCTCTTAATCAGGGATCATATCGATAGGATGAGGGGTAATGGTTTTAAGCTGAAAGAGGGGAAGATTTAGATGAAATATTAGGAAGAAATTTTTTCCTGCAAGGGTGGTGAGGGACTGGCACAGGTTACCCAGAGAAGTCTTGGAAGCCCCATCCCTGGAGGCGTTCAAGGCTAGGCTGGACGGCACTTTGAGCAACCTGATCCAGTGGATCCATGTCAGGAGGGATGGAACTGCATGATCTTTGCAGGCCTTTCCAGCCCAAACCATTCTGTAATTTCACTGTACTATTTAATGATTTTATGATTTCATGTGCTGGTTAACAAGCTTGAGGTGGGCTAGATATGCAATCAGGGTGATGCTCCCTGGCTGTGACTTGCCATTGTTGGGCTCTTGCAGCCATGGCTAGTGCCTAGGCCAGAGTAGTGGACTCAGCTTTGCCACTTCAGACCTAGTGCTTCCTTTTTTTCATCTGCTTTCCACTTGTGTTGGAGCATCCCACTCCTCAGCCAAGTAGGGCAGGTTTGCACTAAAATGCAGTGGCTGACCTGTAAGTGGAACTGGCTGCCCTTGAAAGAGGTGTGGAACAGACAGTGAAACCTCTGAGCCTTCCCAGGCATAGCTGTCAGCCCTGGCAGAGTTTTGGGTGTACACCAGTGGTTCAATAATTACCTTCTCATTGCTTCCTCCCACTCCTGGGGCTGCATACCAGCAAAATTGCTGAGGTTGTCTGGTGAAAACAAGATATAAGCACATAAGCAGACGTGTGTGTGTGTATATCTGTGTATCAGATGAATTTCAGCTGTATCCAAGCAAGATCATCATCCTGAGTCCTGTTTGATGGAGCTGGTTTGTGGTTGTCTGAATGAAAGTTTTCTCTGCAACTGCAGCACACGGCGTTTCCCCTATTTTCTAGTCAGTAGCATTTTGTAATGATAAGCACTTTTTTTGCCTGCAAATAGCCATACAAGTCCACACATTTTGTTCATGTTCAGCTTCTCTGCTTGGGAAAATAGAAAATCTGGCACAAAGTGTCACTCACTAATATTGCCTTTGCCTCTCTCCCTGGGGAAGGGAATGCCTTCCTGGAGTGCTGTTATCAGGTTTGCTGTGAGGAGCTGGCTGTCCGCTGGACCTCGTTCGGCTGAAAAGAAATCCTCTTTAATTTGCAGCCTCTTGGGAAAACGGCACATCAGGATGGCTTTTTCAAGGCTTTCTTCTTCTCCCTCCCCAGACTCCCATCACTTTGTTCTCAACCATGTTCCAAAGGTCTCACTCTCAGAGCTTTGTTTTCTTTAACAGCAGGGTGTTGTCTGTCCGATTGTATTTCAGTCATCCCATACACAGTCCTGGCTCTGTTTCTACATCGGTTACCACGTATGTGGGTGTCAAGTCCTTAAGAATGAGCAAACCTTTCAAGTCCTCTGGAGGGATCCATGTGCTGCCCAGGGCTGAGCAAGGCACCACAATGGGACCCAGAGGACCTGAGAAAACAACAGCTTTATTAACGCTTCCGCAGACACCACCAGCAACTGAAAGCCCAACAAACAATCACAACAGTCACCTACAAAGGACTCAGCAAAGAGGCAACTTAACTGGCTCACAGCCACAGCAAAGTTGGTTTCACTTGTTATAGAGCAGTAGAAATGAAGCTTTGTTTGGTGCAGGGCTGAATCACAGTGAATAGCAGGAAAGAGAAAAGAGAATGAACACAAGTAAAGAAAGGAGAGTAAGAAAAAGGAGAGGAAAGGTAAGAGTTTTTCACCTCCCCTGGATCCCACAAAGTCCTGATCCGTACATACACACCTCCAAGATCAGTGGGTCAGCCACGTGGCATCTGCCGGTCTGTCTTTTATATCTTATGGGTTTCCCAGGTTCCCCATCTATCCCCTTGGGGCAGTAACTGACAAGGGAGACAGCACATACGCTGTGAATTGTTCTGGAAATTTCTCTGTGGTACATACTTTCCTGTTGCTCTGGGCAGGAGCAGCTAGAATGGGTCGGTGTGGGCCTGTGCATGCTCAGTCTCCACTTTGTGCCATTTGGATCTTCCCCCCCCTCCAGGCCTGCATGTGTCCCTTTGGGAGCTCAGAGCCCTGCTTTTTGCTGGGTCATTGCAGAGGGACAGTGTGCACCAGCACCCTCCACCCATCGAGAGCCGTGTCAGGAGACAACAGACTGCAGTGCTTGGGATTTGGGGGTGCTGGTTGATGAGAAGCTCAACATGAGCCGGCAGGGTGCACTCACAGACCAGAAGGCCAAACGTGTCCTGGGCTGCATCAAAAGAAGAGAGGCAAGCAGGTTGAGGGAGGGGATTCTCCCCCTTTACTCCCCTCTTGTGAGAACCCACCCCGAGCATTGTGTCCAGTTCTGGAATCCCCAACGTAAGAAGGATATGAAACTGTTGCAACAGATTCAGAGGAAGGCCACAAAGATGATTCGAGGGCTGGAGCGTTTCTGCTATGCGGACAGGCTGACACAGTTGTGGTTGTTCAGCATGGAGAAGAGAAGGCTCCAGGGAGATCTTAAAGCAGCCTTTCAGTACCTGAAGGGGATACAGGAAAGCTAGGGAGAGACTTCTTACAAGGGCAGATAGTGATAGGATGAGGAGGAATGGCTTTAAATCGGAAGGGAGAAATTCTGCACAATGAAGGTGGTGAGACACGAGCACAGGTTACCCAGGGAAGCTGTGGATGCCCCCTACCTGGAAGTGTTCAAGGCCAGGTTGGATGGGGCTGTGAGCAGCCTGATCTGGTGTGAGGTGTCGCTGCCTGTGGCAGGGGTGTTGGAATTGGTTGATCTTTAAGGTCCCTTCCATCCCAAACCATTCTATGATTTTTCCAGGCACCTGAGGTGGCCTCAGCAACAAATAACTGTCACCATTGCAATTGTGTGAGATGAAAGTCCCAGTTGGAGCAGGCTCTGGCGGTGGGTCTGGCACTCAGGTCATTGTACAACAATGGAGTTTTCTGAGTCAACCAAAACAAAGTCTTTTCCCCTAGACCCTTGCTTTAATCCTGGGACTCACTTAAGTGGTGTCATTCCTTGCTTTTGAGCCATCTTGAGGGCTTTGCCACTTGAACTTTGCTTTGTTTAATGTGCCTGAATCCAGGTCTTTCCACTTTCTTAGGTGCCACTTTCTTATGTGGGAGGTGGGCTCAGCAGAATGGCCAGCACCTCTCTTTTTGTTCCTCCATCCCTCTTCAGTTTCCCTCCTTTCAGCTGGTGAGCAGTAGATCAGAAGAAACCATGTCCTCTACTAATTCCATTGATGTCTCCCAGCTTGCTGGCATCTTGTGGGCTGTAAGGGGCCCTAAAGTTCTGCAGAACATGGAAAATGTAGGAGAAGGAGCCTCATGGTTTCCAGGTGAGTGTCTATGCCGATGTGGTGCACATGGCACTCTGTTCAAATGTTTGTGGAAATAGTCATGCAAGCATCTTGATGATTTATTTAACTAAGCCAGAAATAATGGAAATTGCTTTGACTGGAGAGGATGTTCTCAGGTTGAATGTGTTGGATAAAGACTTGAAAGTTATGGGGTTTAGCTATACTATGTTGTTAACCTCCAGGTCCTCACACTGACTGTACCTCTACCACAGGGGTGTCAAACTCATGGCCTGCAGGCTGAATCCAGCCCTCCACCTTTTTTTATCCGGCCTTGCACCTCGTTTCTACCTGGCAGCAGCACTGGGCTCCTTGCCCCTGCCCTCCTGCCAGTGCTGGTCACGTGTGCAGCGTGTGATGCTGCAGGAGCACGACTGGAGCTGTGAGTTTGACACCCTGCTCTACCACAAAGGCAGGATGCCAAATGGTGAAATCTCAAAAGTCAATTTGCTTTAGGAGTTTCTAGGCGCAAAACAGGAGTAAAATTGGAGAGCACCCATGTGCTGAGTTCGGGCAGCCAGTGCCTCCAATGCAGGGGTGCACGGGGAGCGGGGAACACGATGGTCCAATAGTGGTGAGACACCTGCCCTCTCCCCAGCTGCGACACACTGATGTGGGTGTGTTGCTACCTAGTCTTTGCAACAAACATGGTGATCTGTCTTGTTGCCGTGCCCACAATGAAAGTGGCAAAAAGCAACAGTAGCATGGGAGGGAGGCGAGGCCCAAAGCACAGACAAGCTTCTTGTTCTTTTACCATCACTGCATATCTACTGGAGGATGTCATTGAGCAGAAAATAGAGAAGCTGCTTTACAGCAAGGGAGGGAATCTAGTCCCTTCCTGAGCCTTTGTTGTCATAAGGCCACCTGGTCACCTTGTCGAGGAGGTCATTTCTGGGTGTTCCTGTAGAAGCACTCGGTTAAATTATTCATGCATTACAAATGGGCATAAGAACCAAAGTAAACAACGACAAAAATAGTTGCTGTTTTCCTATTTGGGGTGTCCAGACAGTATCTAAGTCTGTAGGCAAAGCAAAACCTGAAGGGAGGGACAACATCTTTTATTATACTTACTGATGCATTTGAGAAAATCAGACTCTGTTAGGCACACAAGTCTTCACTGAAAGAAGAAATCCTTGTTTATTCCAAATAAAGCACTAGCTTTTATTAAAAAAAGAAAGTAAATCACTGTGGAAAAAACAAGAGCAGAGGGACCTTGAGGTCATGTAGAGAGGGAGAAAGCAACCTCCCCTGCAAAGACTGAGTTTACATGTATGTCACCTGGCTGGGCCACCTCCTTGACATCATTGATGCTCTTGATGTGTAAAACAAATCCACTGCACGTATGTGGGTGGAATACTCTGGTCCCTGTTATCAGAAGATTAGTTTTTTGAGCATGATGGCTCCTTAATACCTTGGGTGATCACAGACTGCACTTCTAGTTGACTTAGGTCAAGGTCCATCAGATGCCTGGGACCTCCCTTGGACCCATCTGCCCTCTCTGAGGCCAGTAAGGAGCCTCACACTGTATGTGACTAGATTACATAATGTGAGAAAAATGCCTGTGAAGTCTTTGCAGTTAAAGAGGAAGGAGTGTGGGGAGCAGCAGCTCATAAAACCAGCATGTGGTCCCAGATGATTGGTCTCTCTCATGCTAAAGA
Organism: Dromococcyx pavoninus; assembly: GCA_033558185.1. Classification (NCBI taxonomy): domain Eukaryota; kingdom Metazoa; phylum Chordata; class Aves; order Cuculiformes; family Neomorphidae; genus Dromococcyx; species Dromococcyx pavoninus. The sequence goes on from JAUMJL010000158.1 coordinate 800,998, forward strand.
GAGTAGTAAGAAGAGTTCAGACAGATGGGCTTTCCTAGGAGGCCAGCACGACCAAATGCACCAGTAGTGAACAGCATGTCACCTCTCTCCAATGTAGAAAAGAAACAGGTTTTCTTTTCTATGTCACCTGAACCTTTTCTTCACATTCTGCATGACAACAGTGAGTCTTCTACAGGTATTTATCCTGATTGTATCATATCCCTCCCCATGGCTAATCAGCAACAACCACTTGTGTCATTGCTATTGGGTATTTTACAGAAACAGGACATTACTGTAGAACGTGGCTCCTGTTGCTGCTGCCATCTCAGGAATGTCAGAAGCCACTGTTAGGAACAGGACCTTTCCGTGTTAGAGGGCAGACTTTGTCACAAACACATGGCAGGCACAGTTCCAGCAAGGGAAAAGTGTCTATAGACAAGCATGTGCATCACTGGTGCCAGAGGGACTAGTGCCTCCTGTGAACCATTGAAGAAAGGGAATGTGTTTTGCAGGAGGAATACCAAGGGTTTTTCTTCCAGAATAGACAAAATCAGTGCTGGGATACCTTCAGGCTAGGCAGGAGTTTTAAACATGTGCAGCAAGTGGAAAAGCAAAATTACATTTTCCACTTAGTGCCTAATAGGTTTTGGAGTAATTAACTTCATTTTCAAGTTTCCATCAGTGAAGAGCTCATGTCCTGGTCTGTTTTTCAGAATGATAGAATTATTTAGGTTGGAAAAGACTCTCATGATGGAGTACAACCCTTAACCTACCATTGACAAATCCACCACTAAACCATGTCCCTACATGCCTTTTGAATATCTCCAGGGATGGCAACTCAACCACTTCCATGGGCACCTTCTTCCCAATGCTTGATAACCCTTCTGGTGATGAATTTTTCTTAATATTCAATCTAACCCCCCCCCCCCAACACAACTTGAGGCCGCTTCCTCTTGTCCTTGTTACTTGTTTTTTTGTTCTCTTGGGAGAAGAGACCAACACCCGTCTCACTACAACCTCCTTTCAGGTAGCTGCAGGGACTGATGAGGTCTCCCTTCAAACTCCTTTTCTCCAGACTATACAGCCCCAGTTCCCTCAGCAGCTCTTCACAATACTTTAGCTTCAGAATGTTTACCAGCTTTGTTGCCCTTCTCTGGACATGCTCCAGCACCACAATGTGGATTCGACATATGACCTTGCCAGTGCGGAGTACAAACACATCCTTAGACACATAGAATCATAAGGTTGGAAGAGACCTCTGAGATCATCGAGTCCAGCCGTTCCTGTCTCCCTACTAAACCATATCCCTAAGAAACTCATCTACCCGTCTTTTAAACACCTCCAGGGATGGAGACTCCACCACCTCCCTGGGCAATCTGTTCCAATCCTTGACCACTCTCTCAGTGAAGAAATTCTTCCTAATGTCCAGTCTAAACCTGCCCTGGCGCAACTTGCGGCCGTTCCCTCTCGTCCTGTCGCTCGTCACTTGCGAGAAGAGAGCAGCACCCGCCCCGTCACAACATCCTTTCAGGTAGTTGTAAACGGTGATGAGGTCTCCCCTCAGCCTCCTCTTCTCTAAGCTAAACAACACCAATTCCCTCAGTCTCTCCTTGTAGGGCTTATTCTCCAACCCCCTCACCAGCCTCGTTGCCCTTCTCTGGACGCGCTCCAACACCTCAATGTCTTTCTTGTAGTGAGGGGCCCAGAACTGCACACAGTACTCCAGGTGTGGCCTCACCAGTTCCGAGTACAGGGGCACAATCACCTCCCTGGTCCTGCTGGCCACACTGTTTCTGATACAGGCCAAGATACCATTGGCTGTCTTGGCCTCCTGGGCACACTGCTGGCTCATGTTCAGCCGGCTGTCAACCAACACCCCCAGGTCCTTCTCCTCCAGGCAGCTCTCCAGCCACTCTTCCCCAAGCCAGTAACGCTGCATGGGGTTGTTGTGACCTAAATGGAGGACTCTGCACTTTGCCTTGTTAAACCTCATCCCATTGGCCTCAGCCCATCGATCCAGCCTGTCCAGATCTCTCTGCAGAGCCTCCCTTCCTTCAAGCACATCAACACTTGCACCCAGCTTGGTGTCATCCGCAAAATTGCTAAGGGTACACTCAATGCCTTCATCGAGATCATTGATAAAGATGTTAAACAAGACTGGACCCAGCACTGAACCCTGGGAAACACCGCTCGTGACCGGGTTCCAGCTGGATTTAACTCCATTTACCACCACCCTCTGGGCCCGGCCAGCCAGCCAGTTTTTCACCCAGCAGAGGGTGTGCCTGTTCAAGGCCAATGGCAGCCGGTTTCTCAAGCAGAATACGGTGAGAAACGGTGTCAAAGGCTTTACTGAAGTCCAGGTACACCACATCCACAGCCTTTCCCTTGTCCATTAAACCGGGTAACCTTGTCATAGAAGGAGATCAGGTTGGTCTGGCAGGACCTGCCTTTCATTAACCCATGTTGACTGGGCCTGATCACCCGGTTGTCCCGCACGTGCTGTGTGATAACCCTCAAGACAATCTGCTCCATGACCTTCCCCAGTACCGAGGTCAATCTGACAGGCCTGGAGTTCCCCGGATCCTCCCTCCGACCCTTCCTGTAAATAGGAGTTACATTTGCCAGCTTCCAGTCGAGCGACACTTCCCCAGTCAGCCAGGACTGCTGGTAGATGAGGGAAAGGGGTTTGGCAAGGACCTCTGCCACTTCCCTTAATACCTTTGTGTATGTCTAATTGGCCAAGCAGGTCTCTAACCAAGTCCTCCCAAACATCTGGAGCTTCATTCCCATTATCTTCTGGCTGAGGGGGTTGAGTATCCTAGGGCATTTCTCCTTGGGGTTAAAGACTGAGGCAAAGAAGGCGTTGAGCACCTCTGCCTTGTCCTCATCCCTCATCACTACTGTGCCTTCTGCAACCAGCAAGGGAGGGAGAGTCTCCTTTGTCCTCCTGTTGCTGGTAATATATTTAAAGAAGTTCTTTTTATTGTCTTTGACCAAAGTGGCCAGTTGAAGTTCTAGTTGGGCTTTAGCCCTTCTTATTTTTTCCCTACACAATCTTACTTCACCCTTGTAGTCCTTCTGGGTCACCTGCCCCCTCTTCCAAAGCTCATAAACTTTCTTCTTTTTCCTGAGATCTCTACAAAGTTCCCTACTCAGCCATCCTGGATTTCTTCCCCGCCGACTTGTTTTACGGCATACGGGGATGGCTTGATCTTGTGCCACCAGGATTACCTTCTTGAGGAGTGTCCAGCCCTCTTGCCCTTTGTCCTTTAGTGCCACCTCCCAGTGAACTTTATCAAGCAGTCTTCTGAAGATTTCAAAGTCTACCCTTTGGAAGTCCAGGGTGGCAGTTCTACTGACCCCTCTCCTCACTGCCCCAAGAAAGGAGAATTGTATAATCTTGTGATCGCTGTGCCCCAAACGTCCTCCAACCATCACCTCTCCCACGAGGCCTGCCCTGTTCACAAACAGCAGATCCAGCTGGGCACCCTCTCTAGTCCGTTCACTTACCAGTTGAGTTTATTCTTTCTGGCCTAACTACCCATTTCTCAAAGAAGACGTGTTTTAAAACATCAGGAATTTGAAAATAATGAGGTCATGGCCTTATTATCCAGCACTGGGCAAACTTGCCGTGCAGCTGTACAATCACTCATATTAGAAGGGACCTTGGAAATCCCTTGTCTAACTCCTGTTCAGAACAAAGCTGACAGCAAGGTCAGATTCGGTTGCTCAGGTGTTTATCCTGTCAGATTTTGAACCAAGGGTGGACACTGAACAGCTTTTCTGGGCAGCCTGCTCTGGTATTAGTTACCCTCATTGTGATTTTTTTCCTCTAATCCTAGTGAGAAACTCCCTTCTTTCAATTCAAGTCTGTAATCTCTCATCTGCTGTGCATTAGTGTGAAGAGCTTGTCTGTGTCTTCTCAGCAGCCTCCTTGCACGTGTTGGAAGACCACTCTGAGATTCCTCTTCTCCATGCAGAACAAGCCTCAGTTCCCTCAGCCTCTCCTCCACAGTGATCTTGCTGGTGTCCTCTGAGCTCTCTCCATTTTATTGACATTGCTGTTATAGCAGGGGCCCAAAAACTGGGTGCAGAATCCAGATGCAGGCTAATGGGTACCAAGTAAAAGGGAACAGTTACTTCCTTAATTTACTGGCTGTTGGTTTGATCTAAAAGTGATGAATATTCAGGGAGATCAAATCTTTTATGCAACATTTTAGGTTTTCTCTGAAATGGACACTAGCTGCTATAAAAAGTATTAGGACAAGAGTGGGTATTTGATGGAAATTATAGATTAGACTGGCCCCTTTAGCTCCCACCTCCAAATCTGATTTGGAGTTTCACCTCTCAGCCGGCACACTGGCAGCTAAAATATTTTGCACAGATCATGGTGTCAATGAAGAGGCGTTGTTTCCCTCACCAGCCACCAGCATCCAAACCACTTGAACCACGAGGTGTCCCCACAGGGCAGCTGCACGGGCTTGGGGAGGACTGGGAGGCTATTTAATTCCTCATGGAGATTACAGCAAATGGGTCTTGAGGGTTTCAGTTCCTCCTGTTGTACAATTATTTCTGCAAGGTGAGACTAGGAGAAGTTCCCATTTGTGTCCAAAAATATGCAGGAGTCTGGGCAATTTTCTGAGTGGTTCAAATCCTCTCAGGCAAAGAGGACACCACAAGCAATAGGTTTTTGTGAAGCTCTCAGCTACTTGATAAACACAAATGTGGTGTGAAACTAGCCTGTTCTTTCTTTTCCTTTTTATCCAAGCAAGGAAACAAAATGCTTCATTTTGATTCACAGAAATGTCTTTGATGATGGAAGAAAACCCCAGAGTTTTCATTTCTTTTGGTTAGTGGGGGAGAAAAATGTGTCTCTGTGTTAACATTTCTGCATTTCTACACTTCACTTACCAGGCCTCCTCCTACCTTACTCCTATTACTTGAATGACACTGTTATTTTAAAATATAATGCAGGGTTTGGGTGGTATCGGCTGTAGGGAGAAGAGAGGCAGCCTGTGGCTGAAGGGTTACTGCAGCTCCTCTTCCAAATCCCAGGTTGTCTTGTTAACAAGCCACCAATGACACTGCCAAAACTCTGGGAGCTGACTTGTCCTTTTAGAGGCACTTAAGTATGTGCTTTGTTGACATTGTTTGTCAACGCAGAAAATCTTGGAAAAACTGCTTGAATTCTGTAGAAATGAAACCCCAGATATATTGTCTACAAAGTTTACCTTACCACGCATCTTCATCAAAAATACAAACTATAACATCAAAACAAACTTCATCAGTGAGAGAAGGGCTGCCATGTTCTGGACCCTTATGGCAAAAGTCATGGTCTTTCTTCATCTGGTTCCTGCTGTGTTCACAAAGGAGGTGATGAGGCCCACACCTACCCAGGGGTAAAATTTCTCTTGGCAATGGGAGTGATATCTAAGCAAATAAATTGTTGCATGACTCACAGTGCTTCTCCATCCGTGACATGAGCAGCACAGCTGGGCTGCAGAGGCAGGAGGGAAAAGTCAAGGAAGTGACTTCAAAAGAGACATCTATTCATGTATATCCTCAGGCATAGTTAGACAAATATAGAAGGGGTAAAATAAGTAATAAATGATTACTCAAAGTTTACCTTGACTTTTTTTTTCCTCTCTGGAAATGTATACATCGGGGTTTCACAGCATAAAGGGACTCCTGGATATATTTTTAAGAAGGTTGAACTGAAAACAGTAAAGAAATGCAGTTTGAGCAACTTCAAACTGAAAATCAAAGCCACAGAGATGCACCCTGATCAAAATTGTCTTGTGGTTTCCCAACGACTTTTGCGATGGATTTTAACTGGGGTTTGGTTATGGAATTCGATAAAAGTGGGGCCAGGCACAAAATCAATGCTGCTTCTCACCCTTATTTTTAGTCCATATTCTATTCATAGCATCAGCTCTTTTACATCATGATGAGTTTGTAGTTCTTGAGCTTCATGTTAAGATACCTTTTGCCTGTCTAGTAGGTAGACACTGTACTGTCCAGACAATTTATCCACAATGAGATCCCTCATTTTCAGTTTTAACACTCTTCCTTTTCTTTCTGCATCAAATGCTATCATCTTCTGTCCACTTCAGGCAAAAGATCTATTCTCTTCTTTCTGTTTTAACATGGGTTAAGAATAATCTGGGGGGGGAGGGGCTGTGCTTAATAACAAAAAGAGCTTTTCTGTTTTTTCTCTCTCACAGAAGGTATACTTTTGACTCTAGCACAGGTTAACCTTTTTGAAAGCGAAGTGAAGAAAGATAGTCAGGAATGGGGATTAGCAATATGAATTTCAAGAGACAGGAGAAAATGAGCAGATGAGTCAAGGGAACCAGTAGTCTGAACCTCACAAAATCAGTGGCTGAAACACAGAGAGAGGGGACACAAAAAGGAGATGTGTGACTCTGGTAGAAAAACAACTTGGCTAGGAAGACAAGGAGGACACCTCAATTAGGAGAAGCTGGTTAAGTGGACACAAGAGGAGCAGGAAGAGAACCAGGAAGTCTGAGGTATAATCACAAAAGCTACTGAGTACAAAAGAAAGGGAATATGGGCAGAAATAGGGCCACGGAGAAGGAAGGGTGGATTAGCCCTGCAGTAGGGAGAGAGTAGGTGAAAAGATGGGACAGAAGGTGCCGGTGGGAGGTGGAAGTAGGACAGATAAGAGGCTGGTGTGTGGAGATGCAGGGTGGATGGTATCCATCTTACGACTCAACCTGCTGCTTGAGCAGGCGTGAGACAAGCAACAGCACCGTCACTCCTGGCATGTCTTTGGAGGAAGCTGGCAGGTCACCAAGCTCCAGCAAAGCCTGTGAGGTGACAGCTGCAAGAGCACATGGCAGGAGACACTTTGTGGCACCTCTGCTGTGTTTGCTTTTTTGTTGCCGAGGCAAATAAGATTAATGGAAATGTGCGGAGTATAGATGGCAGCCAGCATGGATGAGGTCAGGGGAGGTGTCGAAGTGGGTTGTCTTGACCCACTGGATTCACAGTGTGGGGGCAGAGACAGAGAGATAAATGTTCTCGGGCAACTCTGATTGTCGCTGTTGTGAAGAAGCCTGGGCAGATGCCAGCAGTTGAGGCTGCAGGAAAGGCTTAGGAGGAAGCCAGGCGGGTCAAAAAATCAAGACTAATGGAGAGCCTGTGCTTGAAAATGACCCTGGGTGCAGAGCAGGGGCAGGGTTTACAAAATATTCTAAAGATCCTATGGAAGAGGATTTCATCACCACTCAGCCAACACTTTGGTTCAGTCAGGAGCACGTGGGGTCTGTGGGGCCCCTCTGTGCTATAGAAGGCTCTTGTCCCTGTCCCCACCCAGACCTTGCTGCAGCAGGATCCCTCTCTGGCCCACAGCTCAAGGTGAGGGTCTGGAGGGGCAGAGGACAGTCATTCCTTCCATTTCTGGGCATAGTTTCAACAGCTGGCTGGCCATATCTAATGGCCAACTTCATCCAGCTGTGCAGCGGTGCCAAAGGCAAGTGGCAGCCGACCGGCTCCTTCTACGAGAAGCGAATGCATGAGTTGTCCTGCAGCACGCTCTTGAGCTGTGTCTTGCTTGGAAATTCAGCTGATCCCCGACCTGCAGCAAGAAGACAGTTCAGGATAAGACAGGAGTCCAGGCAGGAGAAAACAGCACTGGACCATTTGTGCTCCTCCCACACAACTTCCTACCAGTGCTTTTCTAAGATGGCTCATGTCCTTGAACACCTGAGTAACTCAGAGTGATAAGGACATGCCTCACCTTTTCCCCTGACTCATATCCTCCTATGCAGGATTTGTAAGCAAAAGCAAAAGGTTGAGATATTTTTTCAGGCCATCATTACTTAAACAATTTCATCTGAGCCCATCTGCCAGAAGTCTGGAAAGCAGGTGGCTCCCAGGGTACCAAGTTTCCCAAAAACATGTACCCATTCTACCAAATGGAGGCAGCACTTTGGTACCTAGACTTAAAGGCTTTTCTTCCATTTATGCTGTTTTGACAGAATTAATATTATAAAGATGAATTGTTGGGCCAAACTACTGTTTTCCTTCCAGACTCCCTGGGGTGAACACATTTGTGTTAATTTAGTACATGAGCACAGCTTTTTCAGAGATTTATTACATTTATGTGAGGGGTGGGGGGAAAGAAAATCATTAATTCACACCTTACCCACCTCTAACTAGCTGTGCCACAGAAGACATGATGGGGCTGGGAGGTGAATTTGCACAATCCTGTTCTGTTCTCTCTTAATACCTATTTTAACATCCTCGCTATGTAGCTGGATAATCGCTACTAAATTTGAGATATTGAAGCAGTCATCAATATTCAACAGAGCAGAGAAATATAAAGAAGACAAACAGGCTTAGCTATGATTGCATCCAGTATCTATCCGCGCTCTGTATTGTCAGTGCAACCCTCCCTTTTTAAGTGATTCTTTCTTCTCTGTTTTTTATGACTTCATCTGAAATTGGCTTAATTTAAGAAGTGACTGTTTCACAGGTGACCCAAGATTTTCTTTGCTATACATGAAACTGTAAGTAGTGCTTTGGTGAAGCACATTGGAAGTACTGTAAGGGAAACCATGCCAACCAGGGAAAAAGGAATGGTTTGGATCCACATCCCTGGAAAATTTCATTCAAAGATCCATAAAAACTTTTCCCAAAAAGTCATAGAGGAGACAGAGAAGAATAACTGTAATTTAAAAAAAAAAAACATACAAATCAATCTCAAAGAGTTAAATCAGAGCTGGAAGGACAGATTAGATGTTGTTGTTATTTACGTAGCTATTCACCCTACCCAAAATGAGAGTACAGCATCCAAATAACTGAAGGCTGGATTTACTATAACTACTGTGCATAATAACTGAACTCCCACATTGTTCTGCTTATAACAACCACAACATTCCTGGGATAAAAAGCCTTCATTGGATCTAGGACAAAGTGGATGCACTGCAATAAATTTAATATTTAATCTCCTGGAGCACACACAGCAGCAGAGGGCCCAGGAGCAGGTCCTCCATTCACAGTGTGCACACTCTGCCCCACTGATACCAAGGGTGAACACTTACAAAATCCCTTTGATAAGATAAACTGAATCAACCCAGGAGTTGCTGTCACTAAAAAAAAGCCATTAAGAAAAGCAGGTTTTCTTTTTCTGCTATGGCCCCACTTGATATTGAGTTGAACTTGAAGACAAACCAGGTTTCTTCATGGTTACAAAGAGCAGAAAACCCACTCATACTAACCACGCAAAATGTTTCTGAAGCAATATTTAAGCTGCTTTGTATTTATTTCTTCTGGCCTTTCACTCTGCAGGCCTGTCAGGTGATGGGCAGACATAGTTATACACAGCCACCTGGGAAAGGCGGATCAGCCAGGGCTGAGCCAGCCTCGGTTTCCAGTGCTGGCATCCACACTGCCCTTGTCAGCTATCACCTTCAAAGGAGAAGTGGATAATGTCTACAGGAGCCCCAGCCAAAAATATCCAAGCCTGACTTTTGAGGATTTAGAGAAGGAGCAGAAAACAGGTGGAAGACGTATTGTTAGAAGGCAGAAGGTATTTTCATAGCTTGTTCCTTTCCCAAGGAAGCTGTTGAACCAGCTGAGATACAAGATGAGATAAAAAAGAGGAGACCTGAGACCCTTGGACAACTAACTAATGAGCTCTGGGTCATGACAGGTATCACATCCTTATCAGGAGGCTACCAAAGTCAGATTCAGTAATAAGGTGTGGCTGGAGAAAAGTGGCAATGAAGTCTGTATTTTAAGATTTCTGCCCAGGGACAAGATGCTCCATGGCGTGAGACACAAGAAGTTGCATCCTGAGTTGTTGCTTTCAGGGGATTTAGGCTGTTTTGCGAGCTCTCATTGAGCAAATACCCACTGGAGTTTCTTAGATGGCTTTTTCAAGAAGATGGTGAAAGTCACAAAATTATTTTATTGCCTCGTTTTCCCCTGCAAAGCTCCTGTCTTTTCTGCCTTGCCTCTACCAGTGTGTAAGCATCTTTCAAGGTCTTTCTGTCTAATCTGACGCACAGCCACAGCTGTTGCCCCTTTATACCTTTAGCTTTGCTTCAGCAGGTAACGTCATAAAACGTTTTCTCTTCCAGCATTAGCTCTGGAAACCCATCCTGGCAGGGCAGATTTGTGTGCCTGTCTTGCCCAGGAGCTGATGATTAGCAGGTGTTGCATTAGAGCTGCTTACATGGGCTCAGCCACACCAGCTCAGCCCTATTTTTAGCTGGGGCTGAGTTCACTGACTGGGCTGCAGAACTGTGTGAAGTAACGGCTGTGCTACGGGACATGAGTCCCTGAGGGTTCTTAGAATCCTTGTAGTCTCCCAAAAGTCTTTGAACTGGGTAAGCACAAGTAAATGCAGTTGTAGAACCTCAAATTATTGCTCCTGGCTTTCCCACAAAGCCACTGTACTTTGCCTTAGGCGGTACCGGGAGATCCTTGGGTTTGCTCCCTGGTGAGTGAAATGCCTCTACAGCCTACGTGAGATGCCTGTTCATAAGCCTTGGGGGTCCTCATGCCTGCATGATGGAGAGATGGTCAGAGGCAATCAGTAGGCCAACGTGAGCCCAAGAAGGATGAGTGCAACCGAGGGCAGGTTCAGAGTTGACAGCATCCATTGGAATGCTATGTGCGTATCCGTCTGGGGCGGATCTTATTTTGGGAGAAGTGGCAGGGCTCACTGCCACATCCCCTGGGAGCCAAGTAAAAGTCACACCAACAAACAAGGACCTATTTTAATCACAGACATGACAACTGTCCCTCTCTACAGGGGTCTGAAATGTCACCTTAAACTCAGGGGGCTTGGTACATGCTGTACAGTTTAATAAAAAGTAACATGGATAGAGGTTTGCTGAGTTATTCTAGGAAACACAAGCCACACTCCAGCTGGGTTTTGCATCACCACATTTACCATATTAAAATCATTTTTCATGTGATGGTAACGAAAGAGCAAATTCTGTCTTTGCATAACCAGACTCATGTGCTGCCTTTGAACCAGGACCCAGGACATCGTGGATGGGTTCATTTACCTCTGCAGGAATTGCTGCTCCTCAGTAGCAAAGCGCAGTTCTTTAATACAAACTGGATGTGCCCCTTTGTGGAGTAGATTTTGGTTGATGTTCCTTGCAGTTTCCTGCAGGTACTTCTAAATCTGGACACGCTTGGCCCCCTAATTTCTGATGGAAATGGTAAATCAGTGGAACTCATTATAGTCTGGATTTACTAGCCAGTCTTGGGAAAAAAATATTGTATTTAACAGGAAAAATTCCTGGTAGAATTAGTGGTAGGAAATGTACAATTCAGAGAGGCAATGAAGGGTTTTAAAAATACAACATTTTAAAACTTAAGTTCCTCTCGATGTTCAGCTTTTTTCCTTGTGTTATGTCAATTAACACTAAGATGGCAAATGCTTATGGATAGAATTAACCATAAAGGATTCACTTTTACAGCAGGACACAGGTTCAGTCCAGGTAGTTGCTCTTATGAGTAAAGTAGCTTGCTTATACCCTTGTTCAGAGGATTAGGAAATGAAATCTTTTTAACTGAATAGCACTGGACATCTAATTTTCATTTCTCTGTAGCAAGAATTCACAAAAAGTTGACAACAACTGCTGGTTTCAAAAGACCAATATATGGCAAGAATTAATGGTGTATATTTAGCATCTGCTCCCAATACAGCTTTTGGGGAACAGACAGCTGGATAAAAAAGGAGAGCAGGGACCATATATAATAATAGCATTTCTTAATAACTGATGACATTAGACACTGTTTCCTCTACTAGGAAAATGTACTAGTGTTTTATTGCCATGTTTATTATGTAACTGGAGGATTCACAGCCACTGAAAATATTCCACGGAAGTTCCAGCATGCTACTGAGCCCAACAAGGATGTATTTTTAAGGGTAAAAAAGCACAGAATTGGCTTATCCTCCCCAAGTGAAAGAGGTACAAGAAGATCAACGTCACTGGAGCCAGCAGGACCAGGATGAGGAATGGCTCAACAGCCCTCCCCTGTTTCTCTCCAGAGTGAGGGTGATGAAAAGAACACTCAGCATGCAGTGCCGTCAATGCAGGGATTGTAATGCAACTTTCTCTCCCTTCCTGAGGTCTGTCTGCAGCCTTCCCAGCACAGAGCTGCTTTTTCAACGGCCCCTGCTATTTTTGGTGCCTTTTAACCATATTGCCAGCTTGGCCCCAAAATGCCACAGGGGACACCGCCAAGAGTCTGCTCCAGGAGAGAGAAATGGGCATTATAGATTCACCTGGAAGAAGTGGAAAGCTGTGTGCAAGGAATTAGAAGCCATTACCTTATTGCATGCTTGAAAATAAAAAGGTACAGAGAAGTTTGGCTAGGCAGAGCTCCCCCCAGAACACATACAGAAAGATTTAATGGGAGTGATTCACTGCTGAACTCATTCCTAGCCAGCATCCCTCCTCCCCAGTCCAGTTTTTCTAACAACAGGGCATTAACTTCCCTCCCCACCAAGCATTACTGCCTTGTCTGGCACTTAGCTCTTAAGCATCACATGGCCCCGCAAAGGCTTCGCTCCCATGCGAGCACACTGAGCTAATTTATATTTGCTGTTTGTGCTGGAACATTAATTTGCCTGGCAACCATAGATATTTTTTCTGTGCTGGTTTACTATTACTTCTGTGCATACACAATGGCAGCTCTGCTGTATACAGAGTTTATTAGAGCAGGTGTTCCTCTATGTTGGCTCCTCTGTGTCAGATGCAAATGTACCAATGAGCCAGAGGGAAAATGCCTCTTTTCTCACTTTTGTTCTGCTCTGCTTTGGCACTTGCAGGTGAGTATTGTTAAAGCACCTTTCTCTGTCTATGGCAGTCCTGGTCAGGTTTGCCTTTCTCTTTAAGTGCCCTTACCAAAGGCACCAGAGACCTTTTCTGCATGCACAATGCCCACTTTGCTCAGCCATATCTTTGCCCATCTCAGAGCTAGAAGAGGTGCTGAGGAATGGATTGGGCCAGGACTGGCTGACTTGGCCTAAACTGTTAAGGCTGTGGTAATGATTTACCCACAGAGGTGATCAAGACCTTGCACTTGGGAGTATTTCTGGCCACCTATGTGGTATGTGTTAGTACATGCTGGTGTAAAACAAAGCTGTCAGTCTAGAGCAGAGGTTGGGAACTTTTCCTCTTGGGATTTTGTGTACAGACTTGGCTGATGGAGCAGCTCCTCCTGCAAAATACATTTTCTTGGCAAGAGAGTTGGCAGCTTGCATCTCCTCCCAAGGGGGAAGTGTGAAGCTACTGGAATATTTCTGTAGCTCTTTTTCTCAAGGCTTTTGTTAAACACAGCTTCACAATTGTCCTGTCCAAGCTGGGAACCTGCATTTGAGTTGCTTTTTTGGCACTAGGGGCCAACTGGCAAAGAGCAGGTTGTACCCACACTTTTAAAGTCTCTTGCTCTCTGATTGCATCCAAACTGCCTTGGAGGAAGGTCACCAGCCAAGCTGTAGGCTGGAAGGCTTTGAAAGGTCAGGATGAAGTCATGGGTGATCCATACCTTATGCTGCTGACATAATCATGCAGAGCTGCAGTATTTACAACAGTGGCAGATATAACCCTGACATTTTAAATTTTGTTTCCATGTTTTCTGCTTGCTAACTCACACATTGTTAGATGACTCCACTTTTGGTTTGGTGTAGTCTCCATACCATCTAAAACCTCCTGAGCTTCGAAGGAGCTGCATCAGAAATAAGCAGCTGGGTTACAAGAATCCACACAGGCTCTGAGCACCCCAAGTGTGGGAAAAGCATAGATTTGAACTTAGACAGCAACTGTGCAGCTCTGGGATTTCTCTAACTTTGCAGAGGGTGATGTAGCTTCTGTCCTCTGTGTGGTGTAATCCAGCCACCACAAAGGTGACCAGGGAGGCTTTTCTGCTCTTCTCAAAAACACTGTGCTTCTCAGAGGACTGCGGCTGTAGCAAACACAGAGACCGTAGCCCACACACTGATGCAAGAGGGCTGGCATTGAAAGCCAAGCACACTGCTGTACATAAAGTAGAGGAGCAGATCTCCTGAGCCAAGGTCCAGCCTGACAGGGACAGTCTTTGTAGCAAAGCTACAGCACTTCTAGAAGTACTCCCTGAACTGCTAAGTGTCCAAAATTCTCTTCTTGCATCTGGACAGGGAACGGGTTCAGGACTCTTCTCTCTCTAGCTGGTCCAGAGGAAACAGAGGGAAGAGATGCTGCAGCTGAAAAGGATGGAGCTACCTGGCGGAAGCAGAGTGGGGGAAAATATATCATGGCAGAAGACAGCAGTTGGGGGAAAGGCAGGACAAGAACAGGAGATGTCTGCAGAGAGAAGCTCTAGAAGAAAAAGTGAGGGAAGAACGAGAGAAAGTAGGAAACCTCATGCCACCAAAATGATTGCAGGAAGGTCTGTTAATGTGCTTTTTTTTTCGTATTGGCCTTGTCAGATGCTATAAGGATGTGATCCAAAAACATTTCGACCTCCATCTGTGCCTGTTCTTTACCCTACTCTGCCTCTCTGTATCCTGCCACAGCACCTCTTCTGGATCAGACATTTAGACAGGTGACGGCACGAGGAAGGTTTCAGGACATGAAGAAATTTTTATATGCTTGTAGACAGTTTATTTATGCACAAGTATCTCTTTCCTATGGATAAATGTGTTGTTTTCAGTTCTTCATCCTACTTAACCCATAATTTCTCCTAAAAGAACAATGGCAGCAACCCAGTCTCTAGTTTTGTTGACAGAGGGATCCACATGGATTCCATCCTCTCCAGTAACCCACTAGATGTGGGGTTGCCACTGTATTATCCCACAGCTCGTACCTGTTCCCCAGCAAAACTCCCATTGCAGGAATGCGCTGCCCAGGGAGGGGGTGGAGTCGCCGACCCTGGAGGTGTTTAAGGGGAGATTGGATGAGGCACTGAGTGCCATGGTTTAGATGATGGTTGGTGTTAGTGTTGGTGTTAGTGTTGGGTTATAGGTTGGACTTGATGATCTCAGAGGTCCTTTCCAACCTTGTGATGCTGTGATACTGTGAGAAAGGTCCTTCCTAAGATTTCTAAACTGCCAATGAGAAACCCTAAGATCTTTAATCTGCCAAAGAGAAATGGTGACTGCAGAAGTTTTCCCAAAGCCCAAAGCACTGGTGCTGGGCTGAAGCCGATGGAGTCCTGGTTTCCACCACCCAGGGTCGAGTTGTTCTCCTGGATCCCTGGACATACTGGTTTGGCTGGATTTTCACGTTCTTTCACGTATCACAGGTTACCTTCTTACAGCAGCATCGCCTTTGCACATGAGAGAGTTGATCTGCCCTGGCAAGTGAATGGGAGGAAACCTGTAGTGTTTTGGCTTCTCTGCCTAAACTGTCATGAGCACACAGATTATAGAACCATAGAATTAATCATAGAACAGTTTGGGTTGGAAGAGACTTTAAAGGTCATCTAGTCCATCCCAGGACTTTGCAGTGCCTAGGGGAAATAGCGGTGTCACTCCCATGAGATCAAATGCATGAGTTCCCTCGCTCTGCCCCGGGAGTTGCTGGGTTTGGATGGAGCACACTCACCAGCAAAACACTTTTCCTGCATTATTTTACTCAAAGTGAAATCTGAACTCTTGTCTGCACTTATTTGCTGACTCAAAGATGTGACAGATGATGCTGTAATCCAAATGTCACAGTGGCAGTAACCTTACACTGGATGACCGGAGTTGTGGGTCTCATGACTATTGTCATATTTTTGGAGCTGTGCTTTGCCCAGAGATAAAGCTTCCCTTTGCAACTTCCTTCCTCTGCCAAGATTACTGTCCCCTCCTGGGACACACCACCAGTGACTTCTGGGAGGACCCTGTGGGTGGGGACACAACAGCTCTTGGTCTGGTGGGGCTGCAGGGCGCTTTCCATTTCAAGGAGAGTGGTTCTTCCCTGTTTGGGCAAGCATCTTGTCCCCAGATGGTCACCTCCAAGTCACAAGACTATTGTGCATCTCTGGCACTTTCAGTTCAATAGTAGTTCTGTGGACTGATATCTATTGCTTGGACTTACTTTAAAGAAGCATAGGAAGCTCTTTTCCTTTCTCTGTATCACTCATACAGAATAGCTGAGCTCTTTTCAAGTTTGTATTGAGTTTAAAATACACCTGAAGTTTAGGCAGAGTCCATCTATGAAAGTGCTGGCAAAATCAGTCCTGAGAGGAGTTATACTGACTTGTTAAGGTCTTAAGATACCCCTAGAGACACTCTCAAATGGACTCAGCAAGACTTTGTTCTGCCTTTATTGGATCAATATCAGTCAACTCTTGTGTGTATATATATATTTTCATTTGTTGTGAAAGTCTTGTTTCTCTGTGACCAGAAAGATGATTGTGTCTCACTTAGAGGTAGATGGGGCCTTTTAGAGTCCCATCAGCTTCGGGTACTGGTGGTCTATGATGTATGCCAGTCCTGCCAAATGCAGATGGACTCATCCCATTTGCTCTGAGGGCACTTTACATCGTTCTGGGGTATTTTAAGGCCAGGTAAGTGCAAAGTGGCTTTTGTATTAAGGAGTATCAGGCCCAGAGATATTGTAACTCCACTTATTGCAATCCTCATAATCAGTCTGAAGTCTCTAATTAGCTGCAGTAATGACTCAGCCCTGTAGACAAAGCTTGAAGGTGAAGGGTGACACACTAGAGTTGCTCTCTTATCTGGGAAAAGCTGAGATGTATTGTGTAGGAGAGCAGAGCAGCTCAGAAATTTTACCCTTTCCCCAGGTTCCATTGACAACATTAAAAAGCCATTTAATATGTTCAAAAGCCGTATCTGCCTCTCTTCTGACCAGAGCAGCAGTCTCTTTAAATCAGTTCTAAAAGATACAGTGGCTGAGTGATTGGGCTTTCTGGAGGCCACCTGTTACATTGCCCTTGGGCACGTGCTGCTTGAGGTCTCATTTTGCTGTGGATTGCGGTATTCCCTGGGGAACTGCGATGCTCGTTGCTGGCAGATGATCCAGGCTCCCTGCCTGGCTGAATCCAGCTCCAGCCTGGTCCACGGAGAAGTCACTTGGGAAGGAAAATATGCCCATCCAGGGCAAATTTCATTAGAACCTGCCAAGAGAAAGGAGGAAGTTCTTGACAAAAGGGATTATGAAATTTGAAGGGAATGCTGTGTTGCCAGTTCTCCTTGAGTGAATAGCTGCTGAAGTTACTTGAGTCCCCATAAATGGCTATAATTTCCTTTTCAACAACTTTTACTAATGGTTTTGCAGAAGTATCTCATTGAAGTTTATGGGAGCTTCCAGTCTTCCAGGCCCCTAAAAATTACACTGTGCTCCCAGCTGAATTCATGAGCTCATCTCACCAAACTTCTGCCTCCAGGAAAAAAGTCCTGTCCTTTTTTTCCCTACAAGCTGTCCTGTTCCCAGCTGTGTGGCTTTGTGTCCCTACCTTCCGGCCATTCAGGTGAAATCTGCTGCCCCACAGGGCTACAGCCAATGGATAATGATGAAGATGCTGGGAGAGACCCACGAAGCTGATAAAGTACAGCACAATTCTTGAGGTGTTGGTCACTTGGGTATGCAGCATTTTAATGCCTGTTGCAAAGTTCACTGCCACTGGGTCCTAAGCTGAGCAGGCAAAAAGGCTTCTGAAGTAGCAAAGGTGTTGCTGTGCTCAGGTCTGCTCAGCCATTGCAGCTTTGGTCCTGTAGAACCACATAAAATTTCCATGGGGAATTGTGCGGGCCTGCAAGGGGCTTGCGGGGGCTGCACAGTCTTACATCCCACAAATAATGCACTTGCTGGAATAACTGCAGTCTTTGTGGGAGACCCCTAAAAGAGGGACCCTGGGCGAACAGAAGCATGGGGTAGTGCTCCAGCAGTCCTGCAGGCTGCTTTAACCATCCCTTTATTGGCCATGCCAGCTTTTGGGACCTCTCTCCCTCAGGGACAGGCTCTCCTGGCTTGTATCAGAAACAACATGGTCATCAGGACTAGGGCAATGATCAACCCCTCTTGAATACTTTGTGCCATTTTGGGCCCCTCACTTCAGGAAAGACGTTCAGGTGCTGGAGTGCGTGCAAAGAAGTGTGTCACAAAGCTGGTGAAGGGTCTGGAACACAAGTCTTATGAGCAACAGCTGAGTGAACTGAGGCTGTTTAGTCTGGAGAGAAGGAGCCTAAGGGGAGACCTTCTCACTCCCTACAACTGTTTGAAAGGAGGTTGTGGTGAGGCAGGTGTTGGTCTTTTCTCCCAGGTAACAAGTGATAGGACAACAGGAAATGGCCTCAATGAGCCAGGGGAGGTTTAGACTGGATATTAGGAAAAATTCTTCATCAGAAAAGTTGTCAAGCATTGAAAGACGTTGCCCAGGGAAGTGGTGGAGTTACCATCCCTGGAGGTATTTAATAAGATTTGTAGATGCGGTGCTCAGGGACATGGTTTAGTAGTGGACTTGGCAATGTAAGGTTAAGGGTTGGACTCGATGATCTTAAAGGTCTTTTCCAACCTAAACAATTTTATGATTCTCCAAAGGATCTGGAATGTGTGTCCTTGCAGAATGGGGGATCACAGCACCCCACTGTGTTCCCACATGGTTAGAGCCAGCAAAGGGTGAGCTCTCTGTGAGAATGGAGCCAGTGGCTGTGACAAGGCAGGGTGGTGGCTCTGCAGCTGGAGACAGGATTTGACTGTGCTGTGTGGCTGCTGGAGCAGAACCACCTTTGCATTGCAGCCAGGACAGAGGGCAAGCTGTCACCTGCCCTGGGCTGGGAGGAGATGCCACCAACCCAGGAGCTAATGGGATGTGGAGCAGCCCCTGGAGCTCCTGGCTTGGTAGGAACAGCACTGAGCAAAACTGTTACATATTCTGGAGAGACAGCACCTGCAGGTTTAACATTTTGCATGGTCATACAGCTTTCTGGTCTCAGTTTATTGAGCCTATTTCCCTTTAAATTTAAAAATGCTATTTTTAAAAAATCTTGCCTTGAAGTCCAGTGTGGTGATGCATGGACAAGAGATACTGAGAGAGACAAAGGTCAGGCTAGCTTGGTCATGCTATACTTACAGCCTATACTTATACTAGAGCTCTTTCAGCTGCTTCCTGGCCCAGCACCAGGTCAAATCTGTGCAGCTGACAAAGACAACAGAACCATAGCATTTTCCCCTCACCACTAACACAGGAATGTGGTCCAGCACGTTCACTTGTTGCTTTCCTTATTTGAAGCTTCCAGCTGGCAACCCTGCAACCCCCCACAGTCTGCCCTTTCTAATGAATCGATTTCCAAGATTTTTACTGAAAGCTGCAGGATTTGGCTTCTCCGTGCAATTTGTATTCAGTGAGAATCTCTTGCTCCTGCCTGCTCCTCACTGCCCTGTGATGTGGCAGTCCCATTGCAGTCTCTCCAGATCCTGATCTTGGTTGCATGTGGGGCTGTTTGTTTGCCACAGCTACAGATAAAGTTCAGGGACCCAGAAGGGAGAAACTGCCCATGTTGTAAAGTTAGTCCTCCACTAGTATAGCCAAATTCCTGCAAAAGCCTCTTCACTTGAGTGAGAACATCTATTGCCCTTCTATTGCATCTACAAGCTGTGGATGTGGTGTACCTGGACATTTGTAAAGCCTTTGACACAGTTTCTCACCGTATTCTGCTTGAGAAACTGGCTGCCATTGGCCTGGATGGGCACATGCTCTGCTGGGTAAAGAACTGGCTGGATGTCTGGGCCCAGAGGGTGGTGGTAAATGGAGTTAAATCCAGCCGGAACCCGGTCACGAGCAGTGTTCCCCAGGGTTCAGTGCTGGGTCCAGTCTTGTTTAACATCTTTATCAATGATCTCGATGAAGGCATTGAGTGTACACATAGCAATTTTGCGGATGACACCAAGCTGGGTGCAAGTGTTGATGTGCTTGAAGGAAGGGAGGCTCTACAGAGAGATCTGGACAGGCTGGATCGATGGGCTGAGGCCAATGGGATGAGGTTTAACAAGGCAAAGTGCAGAGTCCTCCATTTAGGTCACAACAACCCCATGCAGCGTTACCGGCTTGGGGAAGACTGGCTGGAGAGCTGCCTGGAGGAGAAGGACCTGGGGGTGTTGGTTGACAGCCGGCTGAACATGAGCCAGCAGTGTGCCCAGGAGGCCAAGAGAGCCAATGGTATCTTGGCCTGTATCAGAAACAGTGTGGCCAGCAGGACCAGGGAGGTGATTGTGCCCCTGTACTCGGAACTGGTGAGGCCACACCTGGAGTACTGTGTGCAGTTTTGGGCCTCTCACTACAAGAAAGACATTGAGGTGCTTGAGTTCATCCAGAGAAGGGCGACAAGGCTGGTGAAGGGGCTGGAGAACAAGTCCTACGAGGACAAACTGAGGGAAGTGGAGTTTTTCAGCTTGGAGAAGAGGAGGCTGAGGGGAGACCTCATCACTGTCTAATGCTGCCTGAAAGGGGGCTGTGGCAGAGAAAGTGTGAGGAAATGGCCATAAGTGGCACCAGGGGAGGTTCAGACTGGATATTAGGAATTTCTTTACCGAAAGGTTGTTCAGGCACTGGCACAGCTGCCCAGGGAGGTGGTTGAGTCACCATCCCTGGAGGTGTTTAAAAATGGGTAGATGAGTTTTTGAAGAACGTGGTTTAGCAGAAGATGTCTACAGTTGGACTTGAAGATCTCAAAGGTCTTTTCCAACCGGAAGATTCTATGATACAACCTGTACAACATTTCTGGCTGTTTCTGGATTTCTCCAGGAAGTTTTTTAGTAGAAGATTAAACTCACTAATGTTTCACCACATAACTTAAGTAAATCAGGGCAAACCAAAGAAAGTGCTTTTGGACAGATCAGGTATGGAATGTGGCTTTGAACCTGCTTTCATATGATCAGGACCCAATTGTAGAATAGCAAATGCTGTTGGCTTTTAGCAACTGTTTATGGAGCAAAACACAGCTCTTGGAGCATATGACATTATATGCTTCTAGAAATAAGATTAGCCCAAGGCAGCACAGACACCCCAAGGCTCGTGTCCTTCAGTAGCTCTGTCTCTCTTTGCTGCCTGGCTTGAGGTTGTTCACTCAGGCTACTCACTGGCCCCATGTTGTCTAGAAGTCACATGTTCAGAGACTTGGTTTCCAATCCTACCCTCTATTTCTGGGGTGCTGAGCAATGATCCTTAGCAATCACTGATTGTACTTACCTTGACAAGGGGCTTTCTGAGGCAAGGAATACTTCTGGATTTGTTGTGTGGCTAGAACAGGGGAAGTTTAGATGGGATACTAGGAAAATTTGCTTCAGTTAAATGGTTCTCAAGAACTGGAACAGGCTGCCCAGGGAAGTGGTGCAGTAACTATCCCTGGAGGTATTTAAAAGAACTGTAGATGTGACACTTAAGGATGTGGTTTAGTGGTGGATTTGGCAGTGTTATGTTAAAGGCCGGCCTTCCTTCTGGACACCCACTCCTGAACTTGGGCCTTGGAGGTGTTGATGTCTTTGGAGAGGACACTTGCAATGCTTGTTACAAGCTGCCAGTGGTCTGTTGTGGCCAGATGATGAAGATCTGCCTGAGATAGGCTTCCCCTGCCAAGGAGGATGCAGACTGGAGCACAAACCTAATCTGCACCTGGATGGTTTTTAGTGCCTCTTGCTCGCACGCTGGGTTAGGCAGCAAAGGACTCAGGAGTCCTGCGGAAAACCAAATGATTAATGGATTTTAATGATTATTGAAGCCTCCTCCAGCAGTGCTGATGCCCTCCCAGACATGACGCTCCTCAACAAATGGGATGCAGATGTGGTTCCCTCCTTTGCTGCCCAGCATGCAGACGGCCCAGATAAGCACAGGAGGGACTCATAAGCCTTGGAGTCACTATTTGTATTCAAGAAATGGAAAACCCCTTCTACGGGGAGATGCTGCCATGTCTTCTCAAGATGTTTTGAGGTGCAACTTATGGCTTGGTCTCACTCATTTTGCTGGACACCTCCTGTATGGCTTTGTGTTGGAGAAGAGACACCCTCTGTGGAATGAGGTCACTAGCTGGCCCCTCTGCAGTCCTTTTCTCTGTTGGTGCTGGGCCCTACAGCCACTGCCTGGCCCACCAGGAACAATCATGATTGCTCTCAGGAAGCCTCCAGGACCTCACTGAAGGCATGGGTTGTACTTTGGTAAAGTATGTTGAAAATAGCCAAAACACAGCAAACATAATTTATAATCATGAGAGAGAGATTATCATCTCATGAGAGAGATTTATCATCCAACAGATTTACCATCCAACCATTTTATAATCCAATACTTAAAGAAAAAAAGTGCAGGCAAATTTTAACACACTCCATCCCAAGCTTGGGTGGAATGGACGGCAGCTGATGGTGCTCCAAGATGATTCATGTTGCCACCAGCAAAGCCTGAGCACCTGTGATATGTCATCCAAATGCATGTCAGATGCCACATTTGCCACCAAAATGAGATTATGGTGACAATATGCAATGTGGGAACTAGAAATAAATTGTTTGCTGACTTTTTGCCTGGCTTCTCCATGACTATTTAGTACCGTGAAGAAAACATTTTAGCAGGGGTTCCAGCTGACGTCTTTTGTTCCTCCATAACTAAAGGATGCAAACATGGCCTTAATTAAAAGGATTTACTAAGCTGTCTTTCTAGGGAAGTCTGTGAAACAGAATTGCTTCAGTGGAAACAGAACAGGGAAGTTCAATGTGGTGCAGGATAAAATAAAAGGATGAAATCCACAGATTTCTGTCAGAGAAGGGGGAAAAGAGCAGGGAAGGTTTTGTGGGGAGTCACAAGGCCATCCTGACTTTTGGTCTAGAAAATCCTGCCAAATCTTTGCGTGTGACCTCACGAGGGTGGTATTTAAACCACGTGCTATGTCTCTAAGAAGCAGCTGTGGAGAGGCGTTCAGCTGTCAGGAAGCCTCATGTTGTCAATGAAGTTTTGGGATGCAGCAGCTTCACTCGTGTCTTCCTGTTGCATCTTCCCGATCCTCTCATCCCAACATGTAGCGAACTAGTACGAAGCCAGCCATTGGGTCCAGGGTTTCCCAGCTGGCTCCCCCAAAGGCAGTACTGAGGCTATGGCACAACTAAACACCTGTAGCTCACCACTGACCCTTTGAGCTGCTCTGTTCCCTGGGTGCTTGACAGCACCACCACCACGGGATACACTTTCTTCAGTTAAACCACAAGGTGCCAGAAAAGACCAAAGTGGTCTGGAGAATTTATATGTTATGCTTGAGAAAGGGTGATACTGGGTTCCTTACCCTAACAGTGCACAGGCCAGGGAAGGAGGGTAGTGATCTGTCAATAAGGGCAAGAAATAAAATGCAAATGGGTTTATTTTATGGATTTCATGGGAAAAAAGGGTCACTTGGACACAATAAGGTTGGTCTTCTTGTTGATTTTGTACTGTTGCAGGGCTAGGATTTGGCTGAAGAATACCATTCCCTCTCCGGGACAAACTCCTTGGTGCTTCTGTGCAAGGGCTTGTGAGCACAGGCTTCTTTTCTTTTTCCCTCAAAAACCAGCTGCTTGGGTAACCATGCAACAACAACAACAAAAAATTAAAAATGTGCAGATCTGGAAAAAGTTCACCTTTTCAGAAGGGACATTTGGTGGGAAGCCAGTTCTGCAGAGCTGGGGCTGGTGCAGAAGCCCAGGGCATGGTCCCCAGTACACTGAAGGGCAGGGCTGTTGCACAGGTTTGGGCTGCTACTCAAACACGTTGTTAAACAATGTGAGCAGGATTTCCCATGTATTTCTTTTCCTTATTTAACTTGAGGATGATTGTGTGTGTTACAAAATCTGGCAGCAGTTAGACAGAAGCTGAGATCTTGTTTTGTTGTTTCCTCTTCAAATTTGACATCATATTGTTAATTATGGTATTGCAGATAGAAGAAATAGATACAGAGGTGGTTATTAAGTAAGTACACAGCCAGACAGGTTTTGTGATGGGTGGGGACAGGAGATGGACATTTTTAGTTTACTGTTCTAATTTGTTCTTAAATTTCCCTGTAATTAAGATTATCTTTCTCTTTCAGCTTAAGCCTCTGCTTCTGTCCAAACTCCATGAGAATATTTCGTATTCCCCTTTTCATTTAGATTCTAACATTACCTTAAATTAAGCTTATCTTTAAAACAAATACTAAAATTATGTGCACCTCATTGCATAAAGCATGAACTACTATATTACACATATCTCTTGACTACATGAAGGCACTCGCTGTTGTCATCATCTCAGATTTTGTATTAAAACTTGTCAGTGGTTTCAGTATTTCTTGCACAAAAGAGAACAGGGGCTGTCTAGAGAGGAGATCAGACAGTTTCAGCCCTAGAAACAGTCCAGCATGAACCTCACAAAGACCAGCAAAGGCAAATGCCATAGCAGAGACAGAGATGGAGCCAGGCTCCTCTCAGAGGTTCCACAAGGGAAGGACAAGGGGCAACAGACATGAGCTGGAAGATTAGAAATGCCAGTTGGGTATTAGGAGAAAATATGTTCTCTGTGAGGGTGATCCAACACTGGACCTCAGCAAGGCTGCAGGATCTCTGTCATGGGAGATGAAAACCTTTTCCCTGAGCAACCTGATCTAGCAGGGGTTGGAGAAGAAACCTTCAGAGGTCCCAGTTACAGAGGCCCCCACCAGCCTTTGTTTTTCTGTAATCTATGACTCATCATAGAATCATAGAATCACAGAATTACCTGAGTTGGATGGAACTCAAAAGGATCATCAAGTTCAACTCTTGTCTCTACGCAGGACACTCCCAACATTCACACCATGTGACTGAGGACATGGTCCAAATGTTTCTCGAATGCTGGCAGACTCGGTGCCATGACTGCTTCCCTGGAGAGCTGTTCCAGTGTTCCACCACTTGCTGGGTGAAGAATCTCTTCCTAATATCCAATCTAAACCTCCCCTGGCACATCTTCCTGTCATTACCTCTAGTCCTATCCCACAGTCTATTGGTGGAGAAACCAGAGAAGTTATAATCACTCCTTTAGTCTTGTTCTTAACCAATGTGTTTGTTTTTATATTGCCAGGTTCACCATGCCCTAGTGCATGTCCTTTCTTTCTGCAGGTCCAACATTTAAGACCTAATTACTTGCCATCTCTTCATGCTCTGCTTGGCCAGGTGGAGCAAGAGAGGACTGGGTAGCCCTCTCTTTCCCTTTGCCTCCAACTGCCACTTAGTCGCCCAAACCCTCCTAAGATGTTTTAACAAATCCACAGGAGGAGTCACCAGAAGGGATAGTCCCAGTCCTCTGGGCTAGGACTTGAATCAAAGTTTCTGACCTGTTCTGACATGACTACATCAATGGGCCCAAACAAGGCCATGGATTGTTCACCACTAGAAAGGAAGAGCTGTATGTTGTGGTGATGGACTACCAGAGCTAATAAAATCACTTATTATGCAGGCAACCTGTGAGGCATTATGACCACAAGGACAGAGTTGCGTTGGCACACAGGGTGTCATGCCCAGCCTTGGGCTGGGTCAGTCAACTCAAGACTCCAGAATGAGCTTAGCAGTCTGTACACACTGTAATTTCCTATCCTGGACGAGTGCTAAGGTTTGTGCTCCTTGCTGTGCCTCCAGTGCTTCTGGAGTGTGTCTGCTCGTGTGGAAGGAGACGCTACAGCCATCAAGATTGGACACTGGACAAGAGGACGGCTGCCTCCTTCGCTGCCCCCATCCAGATGCTTGAAGGGTTCATGATATCTCTGTTTTGCTTCCCTAACTGTTGCATATCTCTTGCTGGCATGGAAATACCAACAGCCCAGCTTGACATAGTCTTGTGCCTCTTGACATAGTCTCCTTGCACACCCAGCTTCACCAACAATCCCAGAGTAGGTCATTCTTGTGTTTACATCCTCAGCCAACTGCAACAGGGCAGCAAGGGATCATTGGAAAGACAGAATCCAGTGGCTCAGCCCTGTGCCTTGCAGACATAAAGCATTGCTATCACCTCTGGACCTGTGTCAGTCCTGGCAGCGCCAGCATGATGTTCCCACACCAAGGTCCATCATGACCCTGGTTGCAGGGGACCTGTCAGGCTGTAGGCACAGACACCAGGAGGTGAGTGAGTCCAGCACAGCACCTGGGATCTCTGGGTGGGCATACCCACAGCCACCTTGTCTGAGTCTTGAATGCATGAGGAAAATGGGGAAGGCTCTCACCCTGCCACAGCCATAATGAACTGTTTTCCTTCCATCTCTCTAGTACTTGGCTTCCAGCCCTGAAGGGAAGAGCGCTGTGCCAAGAATTTCTACAGCCGTGTCCAGTGGAGTGAGCTGACACCTGATTTGCCCTTAATTACAGCGGTGGGAATAAGCCGATTGGCAAACGTGAAAAGGGTGGTGATAAGGATAAGACTGTTGTTTGCCATAAGGGCTTGTCCCGAGGGCTTTATTTGCCATGAAAACTCAGCAGAAAGACTTTGAGAGTGCACAGAAGCAGCTTCCAGCACAGGATGTATAGAAACTCTGCTTTCCCCTCTGTGACGCCAACATCTCCAGACCAGAAAGGTCAGGAGACCCCTCACAGTCTCGCATTGGGAGTGACGTGCATGCCATTTGCATGCCGACGTGCCTCAAGGCGCCAGGCAGTTCCTGCAAGAATGGAGTTAAAAATAGATGCTGAATTATTCCAGAGTTTTGTCTAGCCTATCTATGGACAAAATAACCCCCATTACCTTGTGACCCCTGAGAAACTGCAGACGTTCTCACCCACACTGAGCTCTCCTCAAAACAGGAGACTCTGCCTCTGCTGCCTCCGTTGTGTTCCCAGGTTGCTACGTTACAAAAACACTTGTAAAGAGTGCTACAGTTCTAAGCAGGAGCACTCGAAACTTTCGTACACTCCCTGCTAAGGTTATTAATGGGGGAGTTCTAGGTGTGACTGGGCTCGTTTCTGATCCAGTGGTTTTCAACTCTTGCCCCAAAAGTATGCTGTGCTTGCTTCCTTTAATCATGTAAAAGAAAGACAGAGAGAAAGTCATAGCATATGGAAAAAAAATTGGGTTTTTTTTTTGTTTTACTTTAGAGAGACACATTGGTGGTGAACCTGGCGTGGGACTGATGGCATAAGCTGACAAGTCTCTTCTTGTTATGAAATATTGTGACCAGGTGCTGGTCACAGGACACAAGTCTCCAGCACAGCTTGGGAATCCATCAGGTGGGTGTTTGCTCTCGCTGGACAAAGAGGAGGTGGCAGAGCTCAGGCAGAGTGGGCCTCACACACCCTAGCCAAGGGGCCAAGAGGATTTTTTTTTACCTAGTCACTCACTGTCTCTTCCTGCCAAACCCCTGATTAAAAGAAAAAAAATTTACAATAATATATAATAATACATATATATTATATTATTATTAATATAGTATTATATACATATGTAAGCTATATATTTTACATAAATTATAAATAAAATATTTATTCTTTATTTAAATTGCAGATAAATAAATTTATAGAATATATAAAAATACATAAAATATATTCTCTGTATCTCCCATCTCCTGGGACTATATACGTGTATAATATAAATATCCATATGTAAACATACATATATACATTCCTGGAGATGTATGTAAATTTACATTATAGATAAATAGATAAATATATATTTATATAACATAGAAGAATATATCATACACATTATATAATTAGATATATTTTTATATACACACATTATACATATCTAGGAATATTAAGCAGTACATTTTCTAAGAGCAAGACCCAGAGGAAAAAAAATCTGAGGGTAGACCCTTTCAGAGCAAGGGCAGACCTATAAAAATAGGAAAAATATTAAATGCTCCCACCTTAAGCCTTCTTTTCTCAGTCTTGGGTGTACACCAGACCCTGCCAGGGCAGCTAGACATCACCTTTCAGCCTAATGCAGAAATGGCCATAAAACACCCATGTTTCTATTTATATTGTATGGAGAACAAAAAAAAAAGGTTTTTTTCCCTTGTCAGTAATGAAATTGTCCACACCTTGGCTTTCCAAGCGCCTCTTTTCCAAGTTTCCCTGGCATTTGCTCTGTGTCTTTTCCCCCACAAACACCCAGATTTCCATCATTTGCAGATCCTGCTCAGCTTGCGTGAGGCAGTTTAATAGGCAATAAATGAAGCGGCTGAAAAGCAGATGAAGGATGAAGGGAAAGTAAATGTCCTTGGTAGGAAACTTAATAGGGCGAGAGGGAGAGGGAGATGAAGGGGTGGTGCTGGCTACTAAGAAGGACTTTTTCGTCTCCCCTTCCCACCATGCCAGAAACAAGCCCATTTGAAAGACGACTATCCCAGCCAAAATCCACCAGTGCTGAGCCAAAAGCAGGATGGGGAGGAGGGCTGGAGCAAGGGGAGGATGGGATCAGCTCTTTTGGCAACATCTCATGTTGGCATAGGCTTCTTAGACGACAAAACCAAAGGAAATCACTATTATTGCTTTTATTTATTTTATTTATGAGGTGTATTTACAAGACACTTTATTTATGAGGAAAAAAAAAAAAAGGGCAATGGTTTGAGTTTGGTGCCTTTTCTCATTGTTGCTTACCCTTACGTTTGGGATGCAGTCCAGCCCAATGTTCCTGAAAGATGCTGAACCCCCTGGGTAAAATGGTGACATCAGGCATGAAAGCTCACTTTCTAATTTTGGCCATTTTGATCTCCCATTGTCAGCGTTTTGATAGCTACTAACTTAACCCAGAATGTCAGTGTAGATGGATGGGTGCATCCCTGTGCATTCCCCGTTCGTGTTTTTGGGACCAGCGGCATTGGGACACTGTAAGCATCAGCTTGCATGTGTCCTGTGAGAAAAACCTGTCTTGCATTTTATCTAGCTCTTGGGCAATTAAGTTTTTTTAAAATAAGGCAAGAGACGTGCTTTTCCCTGTCTACCCTTCAGCTGAAGGAATGAGGAAAAGCTGGGGGGCAGACACACAGATTGACCCTATCAGCCCCATCAGCTTAAATTCCTCAACTTACCTAAAAAGATACCATCAGAGCTTTGGGCACCCAGAGTTTTACCAACATTTGCTGGCTTTGGATGGGTTAGTTCTGGTTACCTTCATCCTAACTGGCATGGTGACCTGATTGACACCATCGGTGCTTAGCCTTGATCTTTCCCTTATTTCCATAAAATTCAGTGAAAGGGGGAAGGTTTTCTCCTGGTTCCACCTTGGTGAGAAAGGTCACTGAAATTAGTTTTATTGTGGGCAAATAAAAAATTATCCCTGTAAGTTATGCCTATAATCATCCTACAAAAGGGTGACTGTGAAAAAGTTGTTCTTGTACTGTCTGGTCTTCATCTAGTTTGTGGTTTTGGCTTGGAGGTGGGATCGTAGCAGAGCTAAGCTGTAGGAATGCATTGCCTGGTTTAAAGCAAAGTGTTTTAATTAACAGTACAAGGACAGAAGTGGGGCTGCTCTTGCATTTAAAGTAACAGCAAGCTTCCATCACTGTCTGGAGAGAAGGATCATGACTTCGCTGAGGTCCTGGAGTGAATCCAGGGCTTCCCTGATAGTGAATCCGGGGCAGAAGAGTAGCATCTTCCCCAACGTGGAGAAGGCAGTGTACCGCAAGCTGCTGCTCCCGTCTGGCGGTACAAAGTGCTAAGGAATGCTCCCAGGTCAAATCAATAGGATACAAAATTCATGGAGCACTTTAGCTTCTTGCAAAGTTTTCTTTAAAGCTGAGAGGCAGAAACAGGCAGATCCAGATGGGACCCCATAATGAACTTGACTGGCTTATCCTGGGGTTTGTCTGTTTTTCCCAGACTCTACAGGGTGAGCCTTGGTGCCTGCAGCCAGGAGGGATGATGCCCACCTTCTCATCCCAGGCAAGGCTCCCTGTGCCTCCCACCCATTCATCTCTTGAAACTGGGTTCAGCAGTACCATGACAATTTCCATGCCTCTCTCCTTGTGGTCTTTTTTGCAGTTCCACATGGTGTGGATATAAAAGGCAGCTGGGTACATTTTATGGTCCTTATTACTGATGTAAAGTGTTGCACTGAATGATTCAATCATATATGACATATGTTTTCATATACAAGTTTATATATTCATAAACCCACACAGAGCTGGTGGGAGGGAAGGAGCATCCCTGCCTGCCTGAAACACAACAAAGCTGAGTGCGCCAACCCATGCCACCGGCTTAGGTGAGCTTGGGCCAACACGTTGGTCTAAAGAAGGGCATCAGAGGCATATCCCTTGTGCAGGCACTGCTATGGGGTGATACATCAGAGTGGAGCTGCCAGGTCATGTTGCACCATAACCCCTGCCGGCAAAGCTACCGATCCTGCTGTTTGCCGGATCCCACTTTCTCTTTCCCTTTGCTGAGTCTAGAGTCGCTATCTGCTCCCAGCCCTTTTGGGCTGCCGCATTCCACCAGTGCTGGACTCCATGCTGTTGGCTCGTGTCCATCGATAAAAAAATGAGGGCACTGCTATTTATCCATGCGATACTGGGGAAGGTCTATGGTGGGCAGGGGCACAGGCTTTTCTGCCAACAGCTTAAAGGAGGAAGCCCAGCCACTGCTGGAAAGTGTATTCAAGCAAATATGGGGAAAACACCTGGAGTACTGCATTCAGTTCTCGAGTCCTCAGCCCAGGAAGGACATGGATTTGTTACAAGTGAGTCCAGAGGAGGGCCACAAAGATGATCAGGGGGCTGGAGTACCTCCCATGCAAGGAGGGACTGAAGGAGTTGGGCGTATTCAGCCTAGAGAAGAGAAGGTTCTGGGGAGACCTTAGAGCAGCCTTCCAGTATTTAAAGGGGGCTGCAGGAAAGCTGGGGAGGGGCTCTTTATCAAGGAATGAAGCAACAGGATGAGGGGGAACAGTTTTAAACTGAAATAAGGGAGATTTCGATGAGATACTTCGGAATTTTTTTTTTCCTCTGAGGGTGGTGATGCACTGTCACAGGTTGCCTAGAGAAGTCGTGGCTGCCCCATCCCTGGGGGTGTTCAAGACCAGGTTGGATAGGGCTTTAAGCAACCTGATCCAGTGAAAGGTGTCCCTGCCTATGCCAGGAGGGTTGGAACTGGATGGGTTTAAGGTCCCTTCTGACCCAAACCGTTTGGTGAATCATTCTATGACTCCATGAAAACATTCAAATGAGAGAGAAGCTACAGCTGGGGCCAGAAGCAATACTCTGCCTTCTGCAACTCCTTGCTTGCTGAAGACACTCCACCAGCGCGGAGCCTCCCACACCACAGGATCCCTGACCGAAAGGCATTTCAGCCATGGGTGCAGCTGCTTAAATTTGATAAACCAGAATCGTGGGTGCTGAGCTCGATAAACCAGAACAATCACAGACATCGGGCTCTGAATTGTCTTTAACCTCGGCGTCCAGCCCCGTTTTGTGACACTGCTACCCTTGAACTGCGGCTGTCGTGACAGAACTGCAATCGCGATTTACGTCCCCTGAGCAGAGCAGCTCTGACCAGGGCCGTGATAGAATCGCAATAATTGCAATTTCCTTCCCCTGCCCGCAGCTCTCACGACAGAACTGCAGTCGCAATTTACTCCCCCTGCGCGAGGCCACCACATAACGGCAGTCACCGTTCACTCCCCCTGCGCGGACCAACCCTGCTAGCGGCTGTCGCGACAAACTCGCAACAATCGCGATTCACTCGCCCCTAAGCGCGCCTTCCCGCCACGCACACAGCGTCGCTCACCGCATTCCCCACCCACTTCCGCCCCCGCTGGCGCGCGGGGCCCGCCGGGAAGGCCGCGCGGCCCCGCCCCCCGGGGCCCCCGCGCCCCGCCTCTCCCGCCCCCCGGCGCCGGCAGCGACGAGGTGGGTACGGCGGGACCGCCGCCCCCGCCCATACCCTCCCCGGGGCGCCAGGAGGGCCCCTCCCGGCCCTCACCAACCCCCCC
>JAUMJL010000159.1:0-2500 GCA_033558185.1 Dromococcyx pavoninus
TAGGGTTAGGGTAAGGTTTAGGGTTAGGGTTAGGGTTTAGGGTTAGGGTTAGGGTTAGGTTTAGGGTTAGGGTTAGGGTAAGGGTTCGGCTTAGATTTAGGGGTTGGGGTTGGGGATAGGGTTACGGTTAGGGTTAGATTTAGGGTTAGGTTTAGGGTTAGGTTTGGGGTTAGGGTTAGGCTTAGGGTTAGGGTTAGGGTTAGGCTTAGGGTTAGGATTAGGATTAGGGTGAGGGTAAGAGTTAGGGTTAGGGTTTAGGGATAGGGGTTAGGCTTAGGGTTAGGAGATGGGGTTAGGATTATGGTTAGGGTTAGGTTTTAGGGTTAGGATTAGAGTTAGTGTTAGGATTCGGGTTAGGGTTAGGTTTTAGGGTTAGGGTTAGGCTTAGGCTTAGGTTTAGGGGTTGGGGTTGAGGTTAGGGTTAAGGTTAGGGTTAGTGTTAGGGGTTACAGGTTGGGTTAAGGTTTAGGGTTAGCGTTAGGGTTAGAGTTGGGTTTAGGGTTAGGGTTAGGCATAGGTTTAGAGTTAGGCGTTGGGGTTGGGGTTAGGTTTAGGGATAGGGTTTAGGATTAGGGTTGGGGTTAGGGTTTAGGGTTAGTGTTGGGGTTAGGGTTAGACTTAGGGTCAGGTTTAGGTGTTAGGGGTTAGGAGTTAGGGTTAGGGTTAGGGTTAGGTTTAGGGTTAGGGTTAAATTTAGGGTTCGGGTTAGGGTTAGGGTTAGGGTTAGGGTTAGGGTTAGGGTTAGGGTTAGGGTTAGGGTAAGGGTTAGGGTTAGGGTAAGGGTTAGGCTTAGGTTTAGGGGTTGGAGTTGGGGATAGGGTTACGGTTAGGGTTAGGGTTAGGTGCTAGGGTTAGGGGTTAGGGTTAGGGTTAGGGTTACGGTTGGGGTTAGGGTTAGGGTTAGGGTTAGGCTTAGGGTTAGGGGTTAGGGTTAGGGTTAGGGTTAGGGTTGGGTTAGGGTTAGGGTTAGGGTTAGGTTTAGGCTTATGTTTAGGGGTTGGGGTTGGATTTAGAATTATGGTTACGGTTAGGTTTAGGGTTAGGGTTAGGGTTGGGGTTAGGGATTGGATTAGGGTTAGGGTTAGGTTAGGGTTAGGGTTAGCATTAGGGTTAGGTTTAGGGTTAGGGTTAGGCTTAGGGTTAGGGTTAGGTTTAAGGTTAGGGTCAGGTTTAGGGCTTAGGGGTTAGGGGTCGGAGTTAGCGTTAGGTTTAGGGGTAGCGTTAGATTAGGGTTAGGGTTAGCGTTAGGATTATGTTTCGGGTTAGTGTTAGGGTCAGGGTTAGGGTTAGGGTTGGATTTAGGGTTAGGTTTAGGATTAGGGTTAGGGTTGGCGTTAGGTTTAGGGGTTGGGGTTGTGTTTAGGGTTATGATTATGGTTGGGATTAGGGTTAGGGTTAGGGTTTAGGGTTAGGGTTAGTGTTAGTGTTAGTGGTTAGTGTTGGGTTTAGGATTAGGGTTAGCGTTAGTGTTAGGGGTTTTGTTTGGGGTTAGGGTTTTTGTGTGGGGTTACGGTTAGGGTAAGGGTTTTGGGTTAGGGTTGGGGTTAGGGTCAGGGTTAGTGTTAGGGTAAGGGTTAGGGTTAGGGTTAGTGTTGGGCTTATGGTTGGGTTTAGGGTTAGGGATAGGGGTTAGGGTTAGTGTTAGGCTTTTGGGTTAGGATTAGGGTTAGGACTCAGGTTAGGATTAGGTTTTAGGGTTAGGGTCTTGGTTAGGGTTAGGAATTAGGGGTTGTGGTTGGGGTTAGGGTTAGGGTTTAGGGTTAGGGTTAGGGTTAGGGTTAGGGTTAGGGTTAAGGTTAGGGTTAGGGTTAGGGTTAGGGTTAGGGTTAGGGTTAGGGTTAGGGTTAGGGGTTAGGGTTAGGGTTAGGGTTAGGGTTAGGGTTAGGGTTAGGGTTAGGGTTAGGGTTAGGGTAAGGGTTAGGCTTAGGTTTAGTGGTTGGAGTTGGGGATAGGGTTACTGTTACGGTTATGGTTAGGTGCTAGGGTTAGGGGTTAGGGTTAGGGTTAGGGTTAGGGTTGGGGTTAGGGTTAGGGTTACGGTTAGGGTGAGGGTATGAGTTAGGGTTAGGGTTTAGGGATAGGGGTTAGGCTTAGTGTTAGGAGAGGGAGTTAGGATTAGGGTTAGAGTTAGGGATTAGTG
This sequence comes from Dromococcyx pavoninus, assembly GCA_033558185.1. Taxonomy (NCBI): domain Eukaryota; kingdom Metazoa; phylum Chordata; class Aves; order Cuculiformes; family Neomorphidae; genus Dromococcyx; species Dromococcyx pavoninus. The sequence goes on from JAUMJL010000159.1 coordinate 2,141, forward strand.
TTAGTGTTAGTGTTAGGGGTTAGGGTTGGGTTTAGGGTTAGGGTTACGGTTAGGGTTAAAGTTAGGGTTAGGGTTAGGGTTGGGTTAGCGTTAGGGTTAGGGTTAGGGTTAGGCTTAGGGTTAGGCTTAGGGTTAGTGTTAGGGTTAGGGTTAGGGTAAGGTTTAGGGTTAGGGTTAGGGTTAGGGTTAGGGTTAGGGTTACGGTTAGGGTTAGGGTTAGGGTTAGTGTTAGGGTAAGGTTTAGGGTTAGGGTTAGGGTTTAGGGTTAGGGTTAGGGTTAGGTTTAGGGTTAGGGTTAGGGTAAGGGTTCGGCTTAGATTTAGGGGTTGGGGTTGGGGATAGGGTTACGGTTAGGGTTAG
>JAUMJL010000159.1:7500-10000 GCA_033558185.1 Dromococcyx pavoninus
TTTAGGGTTAGAGTTAGTGTTAGTGTTAGGGTTAGGTTTAGGGTTAGGGTTAGGGTTAGGGTTAGGGTTAGGGTTAGGGTTAGGGTTAGGGTTAGGCCTAGGGTTAGGGTTAGGGTTAGGCTTAGGGTTAGGTTTAGGCTTATGTTTAGGGGTTGGGGTTGGATTTAGAATTATGGTTACGGTTAGGTTTAGGGTTAGGGTTAGGGTTGGGGTTAGGGATTGGATTAGGGTTAGGGTTAGGTTAGGGTTAGGGTTAGGCTTAGGGTTAGGGTTAGGTTTAAGGTTAGGGTCAGGTTTAGGGCTTAGTGGTTAGGGGTCGGAGTTAGCGTTAGGTTTAGGGGTAGCGTTAGATTAGGGTTAGGGTTAGCGTTAGGGTTAGGTTTCGGGTTAGTGTTAGGGTCAGGGTTAGGGTTAGGGTTAGGGTAAGGGTTAGGGTTAAGGTTAGGGTTGGGCTTATGGTTGGGTTTAGGGTTAGGGATAGGGGTTACGGTTAGTGTTAGGCTTTTGGGTTAGGATTAGGGTTAGGACTCAGGTTAGGGTTAGGTTTTAGGGTTAGGGTCTTGGTTAGGGTTAGGAATTAGGGGTTGTGGTTGGGGTTAGGGTTAGGGTTTAGGGTTAGGGTTAGGGTTAGGGTTAGGGTTAGGGTTAGGGTTAGGGTTAGGGTTAGGTTTAGGGTTCGCCTTAGGGGTTAGAGTTAGTATTGGGAGTTATGTTTAAGGGTTTGTGTTAGACTTTTGGGTTAGGGTTAGGGATAGGGTTAGGGTTAGGGTTAGGGTTAGGGTTAGGGTTAGGGTTAGGTTTAGGGTTAGGGTTGGGGTTAGGGTTAGGGTTAGGGTTAAGTTTAGGGTTAGGGTTAGGGTTAGGGTTAGGGTTAGGGTTAGGGTTAGGGTTAGGGTAAGGGTTAGGCTTAGGTTTAGTGGTTGGAGTTGGGGATAGGGTTACTGTTAGGGTTAGGGTTAGGTGCTAGGGTTAGGGGTTAGGGTTAGGGTTAGGTTTAGGCTTAGGGTTTGGGTTAGGGTTAGGGTTAGGGTTACGGTTAGGGTGAGGGTAAGAGTTAGGGTTAGGGTTTAGGGATAGGGGTTAGGCTTAGTGTTAGGAGATGGAGTTAGGATTAGGGTTAGAGTTAGGGTTAGGGTTAGTGTTAGTGTTAGAGGTTAGGGTTGGGTTTAGGGTTAGGGTTAGGGTTAGGGTTAGGGTTAGGGTTAGGGTTAGGGTTAGGGTTAGGGTTAGGGTTGGGTTAGCGTTAGGGTTAGGGTTAGGGTTAGGGTTAGGCTTAGGGTTAGGCTTAGGGTTAGGGTTAGGGTTAGGGTAAGGTTTAGGGTTAGGGTTAGGGTTAGGGTTAGGGTTAGGGTTAGGGTTAGGGTAAGGTTTAGGGTAAGGGTTCGGCTTAGATTTAGGGGTTGGGGTTGGGGATAGGGTTACGGTTAGGGTTAGGTTTAGGGTTAGGTTTAGGGTTAGGTTTGGGGTTAGGGTTAGGCTTAGGCATAGGGTTAGGGTAAGGGTTAGGGTTAGGATTAGGATTAGGGGGAGGGTAAGAGTTAGGGTTAGGGTTTAGGGATAGGGGTTAGGCTTAGGGTTAGGAGATGGGGTTAGGATTAGGGTTAGGGTTAGGTTTTAGGGTTAGGATTAGAGTTAGTGTTAGGATTCGGGTTAGGGTTACGTTTTAGGGTTAGGGTTAGGCTTAGGCTTAGGTTTAGGGGTTGGGGTTGAGGTTAGGGTTAAGGTTAGGGTTAGGGTATAGGGTTAGGGTTAGTGTTAGGGGTTACAGGTTGGGTTAAGGTTTAGGGTTAGCGTTAGGGTTAGGGTTTGAGTTGGGTTTAGGGTTAGGGTTAGGCATAGGTTTAGAGTTAGGCGTTGGGGTTGGGGTTAGGTTTAGGGATAGGGTTTAGGATTAGGGTTGGGGTTAGGGTTAGGGTTAGGGTTGGGTTTAGTGTTAGGGTTAGGGTTAGGGTTTAGGGTTAGTTTTGGGGTTAGGGTTAGACTTAGGGTCAGGTTTAGGTGTTAGGGGTTAGGAGTTAGGGTTAGGGATAGGGTTAGGGTTAGGGTTAGGGTTAAATTTAGGGTTAGGGTTAGGGTTAGGGTTAGGGTTAGGGTTAGGGTAAGGGTTAGTCTTAGGTTTAGGGGTTGGAGTTGGGGATAGGGTTACGGTTAGGGTTAGGTGCTAGGGTTAGGGGTTAGGGTTAGGGTTAGGGTTACGGTTGGGGTTAGGGTTAGGGTTTGGCTTAGGGTTAGGCTTAGGGTTAGGGTTAGGGGTTAGGGTTAGGGTTAGGGTTGGGTTAGGGTTAGGGTTAGGCTTAGGGTTTGGGTTAGGCTTAGGGTTAGGGTTAGGGTTAGGGTTAGGGTAAGGTTTAGGGTTAAGGTTAGGGTTAGGGTTAGGTGTTGGGGATGGAGTTAGGTTTACGGTTATGGTTAGGGTTAGAGTTAGGTGTTAGGGTTGGGTTAGGGTTAGGGTTAGTGTTAGGGTTTGGGATAGGGTTAGGGTTAGGGTTAGTGTTAGGGT
>JAUMJL010000159.1:15000-17500 GCA_033558185.1 Dromococcyx pavoninus
TTAGGGTTAGGGTTAGAGTTAGGGTTAGGGTTAGGGTTAGGGTTAATGTTCAGGTTAGGTTTAGGGTTAGGGTCAGGGTTAGGGTTAGGGTAAGGGTTAGATTTAGGGTTAGGGTTTAGGATTAGGGTTGGGGTTAGGGTTAGGGTTAGGGTTAGGGTTAGGATTAGGGTTGGGTTTTAGGGTTAGGGTTAGGGTTAGGCTTAGGTTTAGGGGTTGGAGTTGGGTTTCGGGTTATAGGGTTAGGGTTAGGGTTAGGGTTAGGGTTAGGGTTAAGGTTGGGGTTAGGGTTAGGTTTAGGGTTAGGGTTAGGGTCAGGTTTAGGGGGTAGGGGTTTGGGTTAGGGTTCAGGTTAGGGTTAGGGTTAGAGTTTGGGTTAGGGGTTGGTGTTGGGTTTAGGGTTAGAGTAAGGGTTAGGGTTAGGGTTAGGGTTAGGGTTACGGTTAGAGTTAGGGTTAGGGGTTGGTGTTGGGTTTAGGGTTAGAGTAAGGGTTAGGGTTAGGGTTAGGGTTAGGGTTAGGGTTAGGGTTAGGGTTAGAGTTAGGGTTACGGTTAGGGTTTAGGGTTAGGTTTAGGGTTAAGGTTAGGGTTAGTGTTAGGGTTAGGTTTAGGGTTTAGGGTTAGGTTTAGGGTTAAGGTTAGGGTTAGTGTTATGGTTAGTTTTAGGGGTTAGGGTTAGGGTTAGGGTTAGGTTTTAGGGTTAGGGTTGGGGTTAGGTTTAGTGTTAGGGTTAGGGTTAGGTTTAGGGTTAGGGTTAGGGTTAGGGTTAGGTGTCAGGGTTAGTGTTAAGGGTCAGAGTCAGTGTTAGGGTTAGAGTCAGGTTTAGGGGTTAGGGGTTAGGATTAGGGTTAGGTTTAGGGGTAGGGTGAGGTTAGGTTTAGGGTTAGGTGTTAGGTTTAGGCTTATGGTGAATGTAAGGGTTAGGTTTAGTGTTAGGTTTCGGGCTAGTGTTACTTTTAGGGTTAGGTTTAGGGGTCAGGGTTAGTGTTAGGGATAGGGTTAGGGTTAGGGTTAAAGTTAGGCTTAGGGTTAGGGTTAGGGTCAGGTTTAGGGGGTAGGGGTTATGGTTAGGGTTAGGGGTAGGGGTAGAGGTAGGGTGAGGTTAGGTTTAGGGTTAGGGTTATGGTTATGGTTGTGGTTAGGGGTAGGGTTAAGGTTATGGTTAGGGTTAGGGTTAAAGTTAGGGTTAGGGTTAGGTGTCGGAGTTAGTGTTAGTGGTCAGGGATAGTGTTAGGGTTAGGGTCAGATTTAGGGATTAGGGGTTAGGGTTAGGGTTAGGTTTCGGGGTAGGGTTAGGGTTAGGTTTAGGGTTTGGGTTAGGGTTAGGGTTAGTGTTAGGATTTGGGTTAGGGTTACGTTTTAGGTTTCGGTTTAGGGTTAGCCTTAGGTTTAGGAGTTGGGGTTAGGGTTACGGTTAGGGTTAGCGTTAGGGTTTAGGGTTAGGGTTAGTGTTAGGGGTTAGGGTTGGGTTTAGGATTAGGGTTAGTGGTTGTGGTTGAGGTTATGGTTAGGGTTAGGCTTTAGGGTTAGGGTTGGTGTTAGGGTTAGGGTTAGGGTTAGGGTTAGTGTTACGATTTACGGTTAGGGTTAGGTGTAAGTTTTTGGTTAGAGTGAGTTTTAGAGTCAGGTTTAGGTGTTAGGGGTAAGAGTTATGGTTAGGTTTAGGGGTAGGGTGAGTTTAGTGTTAGGGTTAGGGTTAGGGTTAGGCTTTTAAGGTTAGAGTTAGGGTTAGGATTCGGCTTAGGGTTACGTTTTAGGGTTCGTGTTAGGCTTAGGCTTAGGTTAAAGGGTTGGGGTTGCGATCCGGGTTACGGTTACAGTTAGGGTTAGGGTTTAGAGTTAGGGTTAGTGTTAGTGGTTAGGGTTGCGTTAGGTGAGGGTTACGGTTAGGGTTAGGGTTAGGGTTAGGCTTAGATTTTAGGGTTAGGGTTAGTGTTAGGATTCGAGTTAGGGTTATGTTTTAGGGTTAGGGTTAGGGTTAAGGTCAGGTTTAGGGGTTAGGGGTTAGGGGTTAGGGTTAGGTTAGGGTTAGGGTTAGAGTTAGGGTTAGGGTTAGGGTTAGGGTTAGGGTTAGGGTAAGGTTTAGGTGTAGGGTTAGGGTCAGGCTTAGGGTTAGGCTTAGGCTTACGGTTAGGCTTAGGCTTAGGCCTAGGTTTAGGTTTAGGGTTAGGGTTAGGGTTAGTGTTAGGGTTAGGGTTAGGGTTTAGGATTAGGGTTGGGGTTAGGGTTAGTTTTAGGGGTCAGGGTTAGTGTTAGGGTTAGGGTGAGGGTTAGGCTTAGGGTTAGAGTTGCGTTTAGGGTTAGGGTTAGGGTTAGGGTTAGGCTTAGGGCTAGGTTTAGGGTTAGGTTTAGGCTTGGGGTTAGGTTTAGGCTTAGGTTTAGGGGTTGAGGTTGGGTTTAGAATTATGGTTACGGTTAGGTTTAGGGTTAGGTTTAGGGTTAGGGTTTAGGGTTAGTGTTAAGGTTAGGGTTAGGTTTAGGGTTAGGGTTAGGGTTTAGGTGT
>JAUMJL010000159.1:20000-30000 GCA_033558185.1 Dromococcyx pavoninus
TCAGAGTTAGTGTTAGGGTTAGAGTCAGGTTTAGGGGTTAGGGGTTAGGTTTAGGGTTGGGATTAGGGTTAGGTTTAGGGTTAGGTTTTAGGGTTAGGGTTAGTGTTAGGATTCGGTTTAGGGTTATGTTTTAGGGTTAGGGTTAGTGTTAGCTTTAGGGGGTAGGGGTTGAGGGTTAGGGTTAGGGTTAGGGTTAGGGTTAGGCTTAGGGTTAGGCTTAGGGTTAGGGTTAGGGTTGGGGTTAGGGTTAGAGTTTGGGTTAGGGTTAGGGTTAGGGTTAGGGTTACGGTTAAGGTTAGGGTTAGGGGTTTACGTTAGGGTTAGATTTAGGATAAGGGTTTAGGGTTAGGATTAGGGTTGGGGTTAGGTTTAGTTTTAGCATTAGGATAATAGTTAGGTTTAGGTTTAGGGTTAGGGTTAGGGATAGGGTTTAGGGTTAGTTTTAGGTTTGAGGTTAGGTTTAGGGTTAGGTGTCAGGGTTAGTGTTATGATTAGGGTCAGGTTTAGGGGATAGGGGTTAGGGTAAGGGGTAGGGTTAGGTTTAGTTGTTAAGGTTAGGGTTAGGGTGAGGGTAAGGTTTAGGTTTAGGGTTAGGGGTAGGGTGAGGTTATGGTTAGGGTTAGGGTTTAGGGTTAGGGTTGGCTTTAGGGTTGGGTTTAGGGTTAGGGTTAGTGTTAGGGTTAGGCTTAGGGTTGGGGTTAGGGTTAGAGTTAGGGTTAGGGTTAGGGTTAGGGTTAGGGTTAGGTTTAGGATGAGCGTTAGGGTTAGGTTTAGGGTTAGAGTTGGTGTTAGTGTTAGGGTTAGGGTTAGGGTTAGGGTTAGGTTAGGGTTAGGGTTAGCATTAGGGTTAGGGTTAGGGTTAGGGTTAGGGTTAAGGTTAGGGTCAGGTTTAGGGTTAGGGTTAGGGTTAGGGTTAGGGTTGGCTTTAGGTTTAGGGGTTGGGGTTGTGTTTAGGGTTATGGTTATGGTTAGGATTAGGGTTAGGGTTAGGGTTTAGGGTTAGGGTTTGTGTTAGTGTTAGTGGTTAGGGTTGGGTTCAGGATTAGGGTTAGGGTTAGGGTTTTTGTTTGGGGTTAGGGTTAGGGAAAGTGTATAGGGTTAGGGTTGGGGTTAGGGTCAGGGTTAGTGTTAGGATAAGGGTTAGGGTTAGGGTTAGGTTTAGGGTATAGGGGTAGGGTTAAGTTTAGGGTTAGAGTTAGGATTAGGGTCAGGTTTCGGGGTTAGGGGTTAGGCGTTAAGGTTAGGGTTAGGTTTATGGGTAGGATGAGGTTAGGGTTCGGTTTCGGATTATTGTTAGGGTTAGGGTTAGTGTAAGGGTTAGGTTTATGGTTAGGGTCAGGGTTAGGGTTAGGTTTAGGGTTAGGGTTAGGGTAAGGGTTAGGTTAGGGTTAGGGTTAGGGTTAGGGTTAGGGTTAGGGTTAGGGTTAGGGTTAGGGTTAGGGTTAGGGTTAGGGTTAGGGTTAGGGTTGGGTTTAGGTTTAGGGTTAGGCTTAGCTTTAGGGGTTGGGGTTGGGTTTAGGGTTATGGTTAGGGTTAGGTTTAATTTAGGGTTAGAGTTAGCGTCAGGGTCAGGTTTAGGGGTTAGGGGTTAGAGTTACGGTTAGCTTTAGGGTTAGGGTGAGGGTTAGCGTTAGGTTTAGGGTTAGGGTTAGGTTTCGGGTTAGTGTTAGGGTTAGGGTTATGATTAGGACTGGGTTTATGGTTAGGATTAGGGTTACGGTTAGGTTTAGGGTTATGGTTAGGCTTAGGCTTAGGTTTAGGGGTTGAGGTCGGGTTTACGATTATGTTTAGGGTAAGGATTAGGGATAGGGTTTACGGTTAGGGTCCGTGTTAGTGGTTAGGGTTGGGTTAGGGTTAGGGTTAGGGGTTGGGGTTGGGTTTAGGGTTAGGGTAAGGGTTAGGTTTAGGGTTAGGGTTAGGGTTACGGTTAGGGTTAGGGTTAGGGTTTAGGGTTAGGGTTAAGGTTAGGGTTAGGGTTAGGGTTAGGGTTAGGGTTAGGGTTAGGGTTAGGGTTAGGATTTGGGTTAGGGTTACGTTTTAGGATTAGTTTTAGGGTTAGGCTTAGGTTTAGGGGTTGAGGTTGGGGTTAGGGTTAGGGTTACGTTTAGGGTTTAGGGTTAGGGTTAGTGTTAGGGGTTAGGGTTAGATTTAGGGTTAAGGTTAGGGTTTGGGGTTGAGGTTAGGTTAAGTTTATGGTTAGAGTTAGGGTTAGAGTCAGGTATAGGTGTTAGCGGTTAGGGGTAAGAATTAGGGTCAGGTTTAGGGGAAGGGTGAGTTTAGAGTTAGGGTTAGGGTTAGGGTTAGGGTTTAGGGTTAGAGTTAGGTTTAGGATTCGGGTTAGGGTTCCGTTTGAGGGTTAGGGTTAGGGTTAGGTTTAGTGTTAGTGGTTAGGGTTGGGGTTAGGTTAGGGTTACTGTTAGCGTCAGGGTTCGGGTTACGCTTTAGGGTTAGGGTTAGTGTTAGGATTCGGGTTAGGTTTATGTTTTAGGGTTAGGGTTAGGGTTAAGGTCAGGTTTAGGGGTAGGGGTTAGGGTTAGTGTTAGGTTAGGGTTAGGGTTAGGGTTAGGGTTAGGGTTAGGGTTAGGGTTAGGGTTAAGGTTAGGGTCAGGTTTACGGCTTAGGGGTTAGGGGTTAGGGGTCAGAGTTAGCTTTAGGGTTAGGTTTCGGGTTAGTGTTAGGGTCATGGTTAGGGTTAGGGTTAGGGTTGGCATTAGGTTTAGGGGTTGGGATTGTGTTTATGGTTATGGTTATGGTTAGGATTAGGATTAGGGTTAGGGTTTAGGGTTAGGGTTAGTGTTAGTGTTAGTGGTTAGGGTTGGGTTTAGGATTAGGGTTAGTGTTAGGGTTAGGGGTTTTGTTTGGGGTTAGGGTTATGGTAAGGGTTTAGGGTTAGTGTTGGGGTTAGGGTCAGGGTTAGTGTTAGGGTTAGGTTTAATTTAGGGTTAGAGTTAGGGTCAGGGTCAGGTATAGTGGTTAGGGGTTAGGGGTTAGAATTACGGTTAGGTTTAGGTTTAGGGTGAGGGTTAGCGTTAGGTTTAGGGTTAGGGTTAGGTTTCGGATTAGTGTTAGGGTTAGGTTTAGGGTTGTGTTTAGGGTTATGATTAGGGTTGGGTTTAGGGTTAGGATTAGGGTTAGGGTTAGGTTTAGGGTTATGGTTAGGCTTAGGCTTAGGTTTAGGGGTTGAGGTCGGGTTTACGATTATAGTTAGGGTAAGCGTTAGGGTTAGGGTTTACGGTTAGGGTCAGTGTTAGTGGTTAGGGTTGGGTTTAGGGTTAGGGTTAGGGTTAGGGGTTGGGGTTGGGGTTAGGGTTAGGGTAAGGGTTTATGGTTAGGGTTGGGGTTAGGGTTAGTGTTAGGGTTAGGGTAAGGGTAAGGTTTAGGGTTTAGGGTTAAGGTTAGGATTAGGGTTAGGGTTAGGGTTAGGGTTAGGGTTAGGGTTAGGGTTAGGGTTAGGGTTAGGGTTAGGGTTAGGGTTAGGGTTAGGGTTAGGGGAAGGGGTGGGGTGAGGTTAGGTTTAGGGTTTAGGGTTAGGGTTAGGGTTAGGGTTGGCTTTAGGGTTAGGGTTAATGTTAGGGTTAGGGTTAGGGTTAGGGTTAGGGTTAGGGTTTAGGGTTAGTGTTAGGGTTAGGGTTAAGTGTTAGGTTTAGGATTAGGGTTAGTGTTAGGGTTAGGGTTAGGGTTAGGGTTGGGGTTAGGGTTAGTGTTAGGGTTAGGGTTTAGGGTTAGGTTTAGTGTTAATGTTAGGGTTAGTGTTAGGTGTCAGGCTTTGTGTTAAGGGTCAGAGTTAGTGTTAGTGTTAGTGTTAGGGTTAGGGTTAGGGTTAGGGTTTAGGGTTAGGGTTAGGGTTAGGGTTAGGGTTAGGGTTAGGGTTAGGGTTAGGGTTAGGATTAGCGTTAGGGTTAGGGTTAGGCTCAGGTTTAGGGTTAGGGTTAGTGTTAGGGTTAGGGTTAGGTCTAGGTTTAGGTTTAGGTTTAGGGTTAGGGTTAGGGGTTAGGGTTAGGGTTAGGGTTAGGGTTAGGGTTAGGGTTGGGTTTAGGGTAAGGGTTAGGGTTAGGATTAGGGTTAGGGTTAGGTTTAGGGTTTAGTGTTAGGGGTAGTGTTAATGGTAAGTTTGGGTTTAGGATTAGTGTTAGCGGTAGGGTTAGGGTTAGGTTTAAGTTTGGGGTTAGTGTTAGGGTTAGGGTCAGGTTTAGGGGATAGGGGTTAGGGGTTAGAGTTAGGGTTAGGTTTAGGGGAAGGGTGAAGTTAGGGTTAGTGTTAGCGTTAGGTGTCACTTTTAGGGTTAGGTTTAGGGTTAGGGTTGGGTTTAGGGTTAGGGTTAGGCTTAGGTTTAGGGTTTGGGTTTTTGTTTAGGGTTATGGTTAGGGTTAGGGTTAGGGTTTAGGGTTAGGGTTAGTGTTAGTGGTTAGGGTTGGGGTTACGGTTAGGGTTAGGGTTAGGGTTAGGGTTAGGGTTAGGGTTAGGTTTAGGGTTAGGGTTAGGGGTTGGGGTTGGGGTTGGGGTTAGGGTTACGGTTAGGGTTAGGTTTAGGGTTTAGGGTTAGGGTTAGTGTTAGCGGTTAGGGTTGGGTTTAGGGTTAGGGTTAGGGTTAGGCTTAGGTTTAGTGTTTGGGGTTGAGTTTAGGGTTACGGTTAGGGTTAGGTTTAGGGTTTAGGGTTAGGCTTAGTGTTAGGGGTTAGGGTTGGGTTTAGGGTTAGAGTTAGGGTTAGGGTAAGGGTTAGTGTTAGGGTTAGGGTTAAGGCTAGGGTTAGGGTTAGGGTTAGGGTTAGGTTTAGGGTTAGGTTTAGGGGTAGGGTTAGGCTTAGGTTTGGGGGTTGGTGATGGGTTTAGGGTTATAGTTAGGGTTAGGGTTTGGGTTTAGTGTTAGGATTAGGGTTACGTTTAGGGGTTGGGGTTGGGGTTAGGTTTAGGGTTAGGGTGAAGTTAGGGTTACGGTTAGGGTTAGGGTTAGGGTTAGGGTTAGGGTTAGGGTTAGGGGTAGGGTGAGGTTAGGGTTAGGTTTAGGGTTAGGGTTAGGGGTAGGGGTAGGGTGAGGTTAGGGTTAGGTTTAGGATTAGGGTTTAGGGTTTGGGTTAGTGTTAGGGTTGGTTTTAGGGTAGGGTTAATGTTAGGGTTAGGGTTAGGTTTAGGGTTAGGGTTAGGATTCGGGTTAGGGTTACGTTTTAGGGTTGGGGTTAGGGTTAGGGTTATGGTTAAGGTTAGGGTTAGGGTTAGGGTTAGGGTTAGGGTTGGGTTTAGGGTTAGAGTTAGGGTTCGGGTTAGGATTGGGTTAGGGTTAGGGTTAGGGTTAGGGTTAGGGTTAGGGTTAGGGTTAGGGTTTAGTGTTAGGGGTAGTGTTAATGGTAAGTTTGGGTTTAGGATTAGTGTTAGCGGTAGGGTTAGGGTTAGGTTTAAGTTTGGGGTTAGTGTTAGGGTTAGGGTTAGGTTTAGGGTTAGGGTTAGGGTTAGGGGTTGTGGTTGGGGTTAGGGTAAGGGTTTAGGTTTAGGGTAATGGTTAGGTTTAGGCTTAGGTTTAGGGTTAGTGTTTAGGGTTGAGGTTAAAGTTAGGGTTAGGGTTAGGTGTCAGGTTTAGTGTTAGGCGTCAAGGTTAGTGTTAGGGTAAGGGTCTGGTTAGGGGTTAGGAGTTAGGGGTTAGGATTAGGGTTAGGTTTCGGGCTAGGATGAGGTTAGGTATAGGGTTAGGGTTAGGTGTTAGGGTTAGGGTTCGGGGTAGAGTGAGGTTAGTGTTAGGGTTAGGGTAAGGGGTAGGGTTAGGATTCGGGTTAGGGTTACGTTTTAGGGTTAGGGTTAGGGTTAGGCTTAGGTTTAGGGGTTGGGGTTGGGGTTGGGGTTAGGGTTACGGTTAGGGTTAGGTTTAGGGTTTAGGGTTAGGGTTAGTGTTAGCGGTAAGGGTTGGGTTTAGGGTTAGGGTTAGGGTTAGGCTTAGGTTAAGGGGTTGGGGTTGAGTTTAGGGTTACGGTTAGGGTTAGGTTTAGGGTTTAGGGTTAGGCTTAGTGTTAGGGGTTAGGGTTGGGTTTAGGGTTAGAGTTAGGGTTAGGGTAAGGGTTAGTGTTAGGGTTAGGGTTAAGGCTAGGGTTAGGGTTAGGTTTAGGGTTAGGTTTAGGGGTAGGGTTAGGCTTAGGTTTGGGGGTTGGTGATGGGTTTAGGGTTATAGTTAGGGTTAGGGTTTGGGTTTAGTGTTAGGATTAGGGTTAGGGTTAGGGGTTGGGGTTGGGGTTAGGTTTAGGGTTAGGGTGAAGTTAGGGTTAGGGTTGGGGTTAGGGTTAGGGTTTGGGGTCAGGGTGAGTGTTAGGGTTTACGGTTAGGGTTGGTGTTTGGGTTAGGATTAGGGTTAGGGTTAGGGTTAGGGATAGGGATAGGATTAGGGATAGGGTTAGGGGTAGGGGTAGGGTGAGGTTAGGGTTAGGGTTAGGGTTAGGGTTAGGGTTAGGGTTAGGGTTAGGGTTAGGGTTGGGTTTAGGGTTAGGGTTAGGGTTAGGGTTAGGGTTGGGTTTTAGGGTTAGGTTTAGGGTTAGTGTTAGGGTTAGGGTAAGGGGTTGGTTTAGGGTTCCGGTTAGGGTTCGGTTTAGGGTTGGGTTAGGGTTAGGGTTAGGGTTAGGGTTAGGGTTAGGGTTAGGGTTAGGGTTAGGCGTAGGTTTAGGGGTTGGGGTTGGGTTTAGGGTTATAGTTAGGGTTAGGGTTTGGGTTTACGGTTAGGGTTAGGGTTAGGGGTTGGGGTTGGTTTTAGGGTTCCGGTTAGGGTTCGGTTTAGGGTTGGGTTAGGGTTAGGGTTAGGGTTAGGGTTAGGGTTAGGGTTAGGCGTAGGTTTAGGGGTTGGGGTTGGGTTTAGGGTTATAGTTAGGGTTAGGGTTTGGGTTTACGGTTAGGGTTAGGGTTAGGGTTAGGGGTTGGGGTTGGTTTTAGGGTTACGGTTAGGGTTCGGTTTAGGGTTGGGTTTAGGGTTAGGGGTTGGGGTTGGGGTAAGGGTTAGGGTTAGGGTTTAGGGTTGGGGTTGGTGTTAGGGGTAGGGTTAGAGTTAGGGATAGTGTTAGGGTTCGGGTTAGGGTAAGGGTTAGGTTTAGGGTTAGTGTTAGGGTTAGGGTTGGGTTTAGGGTAAGGGTTAGGGTTAGGATTAGGGTTAGGGTTAGGTTTAGGGTTTAGTGTTAGGGGTAGTGTTAATGGTAAGTTTGGGTTTAGGATTAGTGTTAGCGGTTGGGTTAGGGTTAGGTTTAAGTTTGGGGTTAGTGTTAGGGTTAGGGTCAGGTTTAGGGGATAGGGGTTAGGGGTTAGAGTTAGGGTTAGGTTTAGGGGAAGGGTGAAGTTAGGGTTAGTGTTAGCGTTAGGTGTCACTTTTAGGGTTAGGTTTAGGGTTAGGGTTGGGTTTAGGGTTAGGGTTAGGCTTAGGTTTAGGGTTTGGGTTTTTGTTTAGGGTTATGGTTAGGGTTAGGGTTAGGGTTTAGGGTTAGGGTTAGTGTTAGTGGTTAGGGTTGGGGTTACGGTTAGGGTTAGGGTTAGGGTTAGGGTTAGGGTTAGGGTTAGGTTTAGGGTTAGGGTTAGGGTTAGGGTTAGGGGTTGGGGTTGGGGTTGGGGTTAGGGTTACGGTTAGGGTTAGGTTTAGGTTTTAGGGTTAGGGTTAGTGTTAGCGGTTAGGGTTGGGTTTAGGGTTAGGGTTAGGGTTAGGCTTAGGTTTAGGGTTTGGGGTTGAGTTTAGGGTTACGGTTAGGGTTAGGTTTAGGGTTTAGGGTTAGGCTTAGTGTTAGGGGTTAGGGTTGGGTTTAGGGTTAGAGTTAGGGTTAGGGTAAGGGTTAGTGTTAGGGTTAGGGTTAAGGCTAGGGTTAGGGTTAGGGTTAGGGTTAGGTTTAGGGTTAGGTTTAGGGGTAGGGTTAGGCTTAGGTTTGGGGGTTGGTGATGGGTTTAGGGTTATAGTTAGGGTTAGGGTTTGGGTTTAGTGTTAGGATTAGGGTTAGGTTTAGGGGTTGGGGTTGGGGTTAGGTTTAGGGTTAGGGTGAAGTTAGGGTTAGGGTTAGGGTTAGGGTTAGGGTTAGGGTTAGGGTTAGGGTTAGGGTTAGGGTTAGGGGTAGGGTGAGGTTAGGGTTAGGTTTAGGGTTAGGGTTTAGGGTTTGGATTAGTGTTAGGGTTTGTTTTAGGGTAGGGTTAATGTTAGGGTTAGGGTTAGGTTTAGGGTTAGGGTTAGGGTTAGGATTTGGGTTACGGTTACGTCTTAGGGTTGGGGTTAGGGTTAGGGTTATGGTTAATGTTAGGGTTAGGGTTAGGGTTAGGGTTAGGGTTAGGGTTAGGGTTAGGGTTAGGGTTAGAATTAGGGTTAGGGTTAGCGTTAGGTGTAGGGTGAGGTTAGGGTTAGGGTTAGGGTTAGGATTAGGGTTTAGGGTTAGGGTTAGTGTTAGGGTTGGGTTTAGGGTAGGGTTAATGTAAGGGTTAGGGTTAGGATTCGGGTTAGGGTTACGTTTTAGGGTTAGGGTTAGTGTTAGGTATAGCTATAGGGTTAGGGGTAGGGGTAGGGTGAGGTTACGATTAGGGTTAGGGTTAGGGTTAGGGTTAGGGTTAGGGTTGGGTTTAGGGTTAGGGTTAGGGTTAGGGTTAGGGTTTGGTTTTAGGGTTAGGTTTAGGGTTAGGCTTAGGTTTAGGGGTTGGAGTTGAGTTTAGGGTTACGGTTAGGGTTAGGTTTAGGGTTTAGGGTTAAGCTTAGTGTTAGGGGTTATGGTTGGGTTTAGGGTTAGAGTTAGGGTTAGGGTAAGGGTTAGGGTTAGGGTTAGGGTTAGGGCTAGGGTTAGGGCTAGGGTTAGGGTTAGGGCTAGGTTTAGGGTTAGGGCTAGGGTTAGGGTTAGGGTTAGGCTTAGGTTTAGGGGTTGGTGATGGGTTTAGGGTTATAGTTAGGGTTAGGATTTGGGTTTAGTGTTAGGATTAGGGTTAGGGTTAGGGGTTGGGGTTAGGTTTAGGGTTAGAGTGAAGTTAGGGTTAGGGTTAGGGTTAGGGTTAGGGTTAGGGTTAGGGTTAGGGTTAGGTTTAGGGTTAGGGTTAGGGGTAGGGGTAGGGGTAGGGTGAGGTTAGGGTTAGGTTTAGGATTAGGGTTTAGGGTTTGGGTTAGTGTTAGGGTTGGTTTTAGGGTAGGGTTAATGTTAGGGTTAGGGTTAGGTTTAGGGTTAGGGTTAGGATTCGGGTTAGGGTTACGTTTTAGGGTTGGGGTTAGGGTTAGGGTTATGGTTAAGGTTAGGGTTAGGGTTAGGGTTAGGGTTAGGGTTGGGTTTAGGGTTAGAGTTAGGGTTCGGGTTAGGATTGGGTTAGGGTTAGGGTTAGGGTTAGGGTTAGGGTTAGGGTTAGGGTTAGGGTTAGGGGTTGGGGTTGGTTTTAGGGTTACGGTTAGGGTTCGGTTTAGGGTTGGGTTTAGGGTTAGGGGTTGGGGTTGGGGTACGGGTTAGGGTTAGGGTTTAGGGTTGGGGTTGGTGTTAGGGGTAGGGTTAGAGTTAGGGATAGTGTTAGGGTTCGGGTTAGGGTAAGGGTTAGGTTTAGGGTTAGTGTTAGGGTTAGGGTTGGGTTTAGGGTAAGGGTTAGGGTTAGGATTAGGGTTAGCGTTAGGTTTAGGGTTTAGTGTTAGGGGTAGTGTTAATGGTAAGTTTGGGTTTAGGATTAGTGTTAGCGGTAGGGTTAGGGTTAGGTTTAAGTTTGGGGTTAGTGTTAGGGTTAGGGTCAGGTTTAGGGGATAGGGGTTAGGGGTTAGAGTTAGGGTTAGGTTTAGGGGAAGGGTGAAGTTAGGGTTAGTGTTAGCGTTAGGTGTCACTTTTAGGGTTAGGTTTAGGGTTAGGGTTGGGTTTAGGGTTAGGGTTAGGCTTAGGTTTAGGGTTTGGGTTTTTGTTTAGGGTTATGGTTAGGGTTAGGGTTAGGGTTTAGGGTTAGGGTTAGTGTTAGTGGTTAGGGTTGGGGTTACGGTTAGGGTTAGGGTTAGGGTTAGGGTTAGGGTTAGGGTTAGGGTTAGGTTTAGGGTTAGGGTTAGGGTTAGGGTTAG
>JAUMJL010000159.1:37500-40000 GCA_033558185.1 Dromococcyx pavoninus
ATTAGGGTCAGGTTTCGGGGTTAGGGGTTAGGCGTTAAGGTTAGGGTTAGGTTTATGGGTAGGATGAGGTTAGGGTTCGGTTTCGGATTATTGTTAGGGTTAGGGTTAGTGTAAGGGTTAGGTTTATGGTTAGGGTCAGGGTTAGGGTTAGGTTTAGGGTTAGGGTTAGGGTAAGGGTTAGGTTTAGGGTTAGGGTTAGAGTTAGGGTTAGGGTTAGGGTTGGGTTTAGGTTTAGGGTTAGGGTTAGGGTTAGGGTTAGGGTTAGGGTTAGGGTTAGGGTTTAGGGTTAGGGTTAAGGTTAGGGTTAGGGTTAGGGTTAGGGTTAGGGTTAGGGTTAGGGTTAGGGTTAGGGTTAGGATTTGGGTTAGGGTTACGTTTTAGGATTAGTTTTAGGGTTAGGCTTAGGTTTAGGGGTTGAGGTTGGGGTTAGGGTTAGGGTTACGTTTAGGGTTTAGGGTTAGGGTTAGTGTTAGGGGTTAGGGTTAGATTTAGGGTTAAGGTTAGGGTTTGGGGTTGAGGTTAGGTTAAGTTTATGGTTAGAGTTAGGGTTAGAGTCAGGTATAGGTGTTAGCGGTTAGGGGTAAGAATTAGGGTCAGGTTTAGGGGAAGGGTGAGTTTAGAGTTAGGGTTAGGGTTAGGGTTAGGGTTTAGGGTTAGAGTTAGGTTTAGGATTCGGGTTAGGGTTCCGTTTGAGGGTTAGGGTTAGGGTTAGGTTTAGTGTTAGTGGTTAGGGTTGGGGTTAGGTTAGGGTTACTGTTAGCGTCAGGGTTCGGGTTACGCTTTAGGGTTAGGGTTAGTGTTAGGATTCGGGTTAGGTTTATGTTTTAGGGTTAGGGTTAGGGTTAAGGTCAGGTTTAGGGGTAGGGGTTAGGGTTAGTGTTAGGTTAGGGTTAGGGTTAGGGTTTAGGGTTAGTGTTAGGGTTAGGGTTAGGGTTAGGGTTAGGGTTAAGGGTTAGGGTTAGGGTTAGGGTTAGGGTTAGGGTTAGGGTTAGGGTTAGGGTTAGGGTTAGGGTTAGGGTTAAGGTTAGGGTCAGGTTTACGGCTTAGGGGTTAGGGGTTAGGGGTCAGAGTTAGCTTTAGGGTTAGGTTTCGGGTTAGTGTTAGGGTCATGGTTAGGGTTAGGGTTAGGGTTGGCATTAGGTTTAGGGGTTGGGATTGTGTTTATGGTTATGGTTATGGTTAGGATTAGGATTAGGGTTAGGGTTTAGGGTTAGGGTTAGTGTTAGTGTTAGTGGTTAGGGTTGGGTTTAGGATTAGGGTTAGTGTTAGGGTTAGGGGTTTTGTTTGGGGTTAGGGTTATGGTAAGGGTTTAGGGTTAGTGTTGGGGTTAGGGTCAGGGTTAGTGTTAGGGTTAGGTTTAATTTAGGGTTAGAGCTAGGGTCAGGGTCAGGTATAGTGGTTAGGGGTTAGGGGTTAGAATTACGGTTAGGTTTAGGTTTAGGGTGAGGGTTAGCGTTAGGTTTAGGGTTAGGGTTAGGTTTCGGATTAGTGTTAGGGTTAGGTTTAGGGTTGTGTTTAGGGTTATGATTAGGGTTGGGTTTAGGGTTAGGATTAGGGTTAGGGTTAGGTTTAGGGTTATGGTTAGGCTTAGGCTTAGGTTTAGGGGTTGAGGTCGGGTTTACGATTATAGTTAGGGTAAGCGTTAGGGTTAGGGTTTACGGTTAGGGTCAGTGTTAGTGGTTAGGGTTGGGTTTAGGGTTAGGGTTAGGGTTAGGGGTTGGGGTTGGGGTTAGGGTTAGGGTAAGGGTTCATGGTTAGGGTTGGGGTTAGGGTTAGTGTTAGGGTTAGGGTAAGGGTAAGGGTTAGGGTTTAGGGTTAAGGTTAGGATTAGGTTTAGGGTTAGGGTTAGGGTTAGGGTTAGGGTTAGGGTTAGGGTTAGGGTTAGGGTTAGGGTTAGGGGAAGGGGTGGGGTGAGGTTAGGTTTAGGGTTTAGGGTTAGGGTTAGGGTTAGGGTTGGCTTTAGGGTTAGGGTTAATGTTAGGGTTAGGGTTAGGGTTAGGGTTAGTGTTAGGGTTAGGGTTTAGGGTTAGTGTTAGGGTTAGGGTTAAGTGTTAGGTTTAGGATTAGGGTTAGTGTTAGGGTTAGGGTTAGGGTTAGGGTTGGGGTTAGGTTTAGTGTTAATGTTAGGGTTAGTGTTAGGTGTCAGGCTTTGTGTTAAGGGTCAGAGTTAGTGTTAGTGTTAGTGTTAGGGTTAGGGTTAGGGTTAGGGTTTAGGGTTAGGGTTAGGGTTAGGGTTAGGGTTAGGGTTAGGGTTAGGGTTAGCGTTAGGGTTAGGGTTAGGCTCAGGTTTAGGGTTAGGGTTAGGGTTAGGGTTAGGGTTAGGTCTAGGGTTAGGTTTAGGGTTAGGGTTAGGATTAGGGGTTAGGGTTAGGGTTAGGGTTAGGGTTAGGGTTAGGGTTGGGTTTAGGGTAAGGGTTAGGGTTAGGATTAGGGTTAGGGTTAGGTTTAGGGTTTAGTGTTAGGGGTAGTGTTAATGGTAAGTTTGGGTTTAGGATTAGTG
>JAUMJL010000159.1:52500-55000 GCA_033558185.1 Dromococcyx pavoninus
TTTAGGGTCAGGGTTAGTGTTAGGGTTTAGGGTTAGTGTTAAGGTTAGGGTTAAGTGTTAGGGTTAGGGTTAGGGTTAGGGTTAGGGTTAGGGTTAGGGTTAGGGTTAGGGTTTGGGTTGGGATAGGGTTACCGTTAGGGTTAGGGTTAGGTTTAGGGTAAGGGTTAGGTTTAGGGTTAGGGTTAGGGTCAGGGTCAGGGTTAGGGTTAGGGTTAGGGTTAGGGTTAGGGTTAGGTTTACGGTTAGGGGTTGGGTTTGGGGTTAGGGTTACGATTAGTGTTAGGTTTAGGGGTTAGGGTTAGTGTTAGGGGTTAGGGTTGGTTTTAGGGTTACGGTTAGTGTTAGGGTTAGGGTTAGGGTTAGGGTTTAGTGTTAGGGGTAGTGTTAGTGGTTAGGGTTGGGTTTACGGTTAAAGTTAGCGGTAGGGTTGTGGTCAGGTTTAAGTTTAGGGTTAGAATTAGGGTTAGGGTCAGGTTTAGGGTTAGGGTTAGGGTTAGGGTTACCGTTAGGCTTAGGGTTAGGGCTTTGGTTTGGGGTTAGGGTTACGGTTAGGGTCCGGTTTAGGGGTTACGGTTAGTGTTAGGGGTTAGGGTTGGTTTTAGGGTTACGGTTAGGGTTCGGTTTAGGGTTGTGTTTAGGGTTAGGGGTTGGGGTTGGGGTAAGGGTTAGTGTTAGGGTTTAGGGTTGGGGTTGGTGTTAGGGGTAGGGTTAGTGTTAGGGATAGTGTCAGGGTTCGGGTTAGTGTAAGGGTTAGGTTTAGGGTTAGGGTTAGCGTTAGGGTTGGGTTTAGGGTAAGGGTTAGGGTTACGATTAGGGTTAGGGTTAGGTTTAGGGGTTGGGTTTAGGGTTACGGTTAGGGTTAGGTTTAGGGTTTAGGATTAGGCTTAGTGTTAGGGGTTAGGGTTGGGTTTAGGATTAGAGTTAGGGTTAGGGTTAAGTTTAGGCGTCAGGGGTTAGGGGTCAGAGTTATGGTTAGGTTATTGGGTAGGGTGAGTTTAGGGTTAGGGTTAGGGTTAGGGTTAGGGTTGGGGTTAGGCGTAGGTTTAGGGGTTGGGGTTGGGTTTAGGGTTATAGTTAGGGTTAGGGTTTGGGTTTACGGTTAGGGTTAGGGTTAGGGTTAGGGGTTGGGGTTGGGGTTAGGGTTAGGGTTAGGTTTAGGCTTAGGGTTAGGGTGAAGTTAGGGTTAGGGTTAGGGTTAGGGTTAGGTTTAGTGTTAGGGTTAGGGTTAGGGTAGGGTTAATGTTACGGTTAGGGTTAGGATTCGGGTTAGGGTTGCGTTTTAGGGTTAGGGTTAGGGTTAGGCTTAGGTTTAGGAGTTGGGATTGGGTTTACGGTTACGGTTAGGGTTAGGTTTAGGGTTTACGGTTAGGGTTAGTGTTAGGGGTTAGGGTTGGGTTTAGGGTTAGAGTTAGAGTTCGAGTTAGGGTGGGGTTTAGGGTTAGGGGTTGGGGTTGGGGTTGGGGTTGGGGTTAGGGTGAGGGTTAGGGTTTACGGTTAGGGTTCGTGTTAGGGTTAGGGTTAGGGTTAAGCTTAGGGTTAGTGTTTGGATTTAGGGGTAGGGTTACGGTTAGGGGTTGGGATTGGGGTTAGGGTTAGGGTTAAGGTTTAGGCTTAGGGTTAGGGTTAGGGTTAGGGTTAGGGTTAGGGTTAGGGTTAGGGTAAGGGTTAGGGTTAGGGTTAGGGTTAGGTTCAGGGTTAGGGTTAGGATTAGTGTTAGGGTTGGGTTTAGGGTTAGGGTTAATGTTAGGGTTAGGGTTAGGGTTAGGGTTAGGATTCGGGTTAGGGTTACATTTTAGGGTTAGGTTTAGTGTTAGGTTTAGGCTTAGGTTTAGGCTTAGGTTTAGGGGCTGGTGTTGGGTTTAGGGTTATAGTTAGGGTTAGGGTATGGGTTTAGTGTTAGGGTTAGGGTTAGGGGTTGGGGTTGGGGTTAGGGTTAGGGTTAGAGTTAGGCTTGGGTTTAGGGGTTGGGTTTGGGTTTAGGGTTATGATTAGTGTTAGTTATAGGGTTTAGGGTTAGGGTTAGTGTTAGGGGTTAGGATTGGGTTTAGGGTTAGGGTTAGGGTTTGGTTTAGGGTTAGGATTAGGGTTGGGTTTAGGTTTAGGATTAGGGTTAGGGTTAGGTTTAGGGTTATGGTTAGGGTTAGGTTTAGGGTTATGGTTAGGGTTAGGCTTAGGTTTAGGAGTTGAGGTCGGGTTTAGGGTTATGGTTAGGGTTAGGGATAGGGTTAGGTTTTAGGGTTAGGGTTAGGGATAGTGGTTAGGGTTGGGTTTAGGGTTAGGGTTAGGGTTAGGGGTTGGTGTTGGGGTTAGGGTTAGGGTAAGTGTTTATGGTTAGGGTTGGGGTAAGGGTTAGGGTTAGGGTTAGGGTAAGGTTTAGGGTTAGGGTTGGGTTAGGGTTTAGGGTTAGGTTTAGGTTTAAGGTTAGGTTTAGGTTTAGGGGTCAGGGTTAGTGTTAGGGGTCAGGATTAGTGTTAGGGACAGGTTTAGGGGTTAGGGGTTA
>JAUMJL010000159.1:92500-100000 GCA_033558185.1 Dromococcyx pavoninus
TAGGGTTAGGGTTAGGGTTGGGGTTAGGGTTAGGGTTAGGGTTAGGGTGAGGTTAGGGTTAGGGTTAGGGTTAGGGTTAGGGTTGGGGTTAGGGTTAGGGTTAGGGTTAGGGTGAGGTTAGGGTTAGGGTTGGGGTTAGGGTTAGGGTTAGGGTTAGGGTGAGGTTAGGGTTAGGGTTAGGGTTAGGGTTAGGGTTGGGGTTAGGGTTAGGGTTAGAGTTAGGGTTAGGGTTAGGGTTAGGGTTGGGGTTAGGGTTAGGGTTAGGGTTAGGGTTAGGGTTGGGGTTAGGGTTAGGGTTAGGGTTAGGGTGAGGTTAGGGTTAGGGTTAGGCTTAGGGTTAGGGTTCGGGTTCGGGTTTAGGGTTAGGGTTAGTGTTCGAGTTAGGGTGAGGTTTAGGGTAGGGTTAATGTTAGGGTTAGGGTTAGGATTCGGGTTAGGGTTACGTTTTAGGGTTAGGGTTAGGGTTAGGCTTAGGTGTACGAGTTGGGATTGGGTTTACGGTTACGGTTAGGGTTAGGTTTAGGGTTTAGGGTTATGGTTAGTGTTAGGGGTTAGGGTTGGGTTTAGGGTTAGAGTTAGGGTTCGAGTTAGGGTGGGGTTTAGGGTTAGGGGTTGGGGTTGGGGTTAGGGTGAGGGTTAGGGTTTACGGTTAGGGTTGGTTTTAGGGTTAGGGTTAAGCTTAGGGTTAGGGTTTGGATTTAGGGTTAGGGTTACGGTTAGGGGTTGGGATTGGGGTTAGGGTTAGGGTTAGGGTTAAGGTTTAGGCTTAGGGTTAGGGTTAAGGTTTAGGCTTAGGGTTATAGGTTAGGGTTGGGGTTAGCGTTTAGGTTTAGGGTTAGGGTAAGGTTTAGGGTCAGGGTTAGGGTTAGGGTTAGGGTTAGGGTTAGGGTTAGGGTTAGGGTTAGGATCAGGGTAAGGGTTAGGATTAGTGTTAGGGTTGGGTTTAGGGTTAGGGTTAGGGTTAGGGTTAGGGTTAGGATTAGGGTTAGGGTTTAGGGTTTGGGTTAGTGTTAGGGTTGGTTTTAGGGTAGGGTTAATGTTAGGGTTAGGGTTAGGATTACGGTTAGTATTCGGGTTAGGGTTACGTTTTAGGGTTGGGGTTAGGGTTAGGGTTAGGGTTATGGTTAAGGTTAGCGTTAGGGTTAGGGTTAGGGTTGGGTTTAGAGTTAGGTTTAGGGTTAGGTTTGGGGTTTAGGGTTAGGTTTAGGGTTCGGCTTAGGTTTTAGGGGTTGGGGTTGGGTTTAGGGTTAAGGTTAGGGTTAGGTTTAGGGTTTAGGATTAGGCTTAGTGTTAGGGGTTAGGGTAGGGTTTAGGATTAGAGTTAGGGTTAGGGTTAGCGTTAAGTTTAGGGGTCAGGGGTTAGGGGTCAGAGTTAAGGTTAGGTTATTGGGTAGGGTGAGGTTAGGGTTAGGGTTAGCGTTAGGTGTTAGGATTAGGGTTGGGGTTAAGCGTAGGGTTAGGGATTGGGGTTGGGTTCAGGGTTATAGTTAGGGTTAGGGTTTGGGTTTACGGTTAGGGTTAGGGTTAGGGTTAGGGGTTGGTGTTGGGGTTAGGGTTAGGGTTAGGCTTAGGGTTAGGGTGAAGTTAGGGTTAGGGTTAGGGTTAGGGTTAGGGTTAGGGTTAGGGTTAGGGTTAGGGTTAGAGTTAGGGATAGGGTTAGCGTTAGGGGTAGGGTGAGGTTAGGGTTAGGGTTAGGGTTAGGGTTCGGGTTTAGGGTTAGGGTTAGTGTTAGGGTTGGGTTTAGGGTAGGGTTAATGTTAGGGTTAGGGTTAGGATTCGGGGTTAGGGTTTGGGTTAGGGTTAGTGTTAGGGTTAGGGTTAGTGTTAGGGTTAGGGTTACATTTTAGGGTTAGGGTTAGGATTAGGCTTAGGTTTAGGAGTGGGGGTTGGGTTTAGGGTTGTAGTAAGGGTTAGGGTTTGGCTTTAGAGTTAGGGTTAGGGGTAGGGTGAGGTTAGGGGTAGGGTTAGGGTTAGGAGTTGGGATTGGGTTTAGGGTTACGGTTAGGGTTAGGTTTAGGGTTTAGGGTTAGGGTTAGTGTTAGAAGTTAGGGTTGGGTTTAGGGTTAGAGTTAGGGTTCGGGTTAGGGTTGGGTTTAAGGTTAGGGGTTGGGGTTGGGGTTAGGGTAAGTGTTAGGGTTTATGGTTATGGTTGGTGTTAGGCTTAGGGTTAAGCTTAGGGTTAGGGTTTAGGGTTAGGTTTAGGGTTAGGATTAGGGTTAGGGTTAGGGTTAGGGTTAGGGTAGGGTTAGGGTTAGGGTTAGGGTTAGGGTTAGGGTTAGGGTTAGGGTTAGGGTTAGGGATAGGGTTAGGGGTAAGGGCAGGGTGAGGTTAGGGTTATGGTTAGGGTTAGGGTTAGGGTTGGGTTTAGGGTTAGGTTTAGGGTTAGGGTTGGGTTTTATGGTTAGGGTTAGTGTTAGGGTTAGGGTTAGGGTTAGGGTTAGGGGTTAGGGTTAGTGTTAGGGTTAGGGTTAGGGTTAGGGTTAGGGTTAGGGATAGGGTTAGGGGTAAGGGCAGGGTGAGGTTAGGGTTATGGTTAGGGTTAGGGTTAGGGTTGGGTTTAGGGTTAGGTTTAGGGTTAGGGTTGGGTTTTACGGTTAGGGTTGGTATTAGGGTTAGGGTTAGGGTTAAGCTTAGGGTTTGGATTTAGGGTTAGGGTTACGGTTAGGGATTGGGATTGGGGTTAGGGTTAGGGTTAAGTTTTAGGCTTAGGGTTATAGGTTAGGGTTGGGGTTAGGATCAGGGTTAGGGTTAGGATTAGTGTTAGGGTTGGGTTTAGGGTTAGGTTTAGGAGTGGGGGTTGGGTTTAGGGTTGTAGTTAGGGTTAGGGTTTGGCTTTAGGGGTAGTGTTAGGGGTAGGGTGAGTTTAGGGGTAGGGTTACGGTTAGGATGAGGGTTAGGGTTAGGGTTAGGCTTAGGTTTAGGAGTTGGGATTGGGTTTAGGGTTACGGTTAGGGTTAGGTTTAGGGTTTAGGTTTAGGGTTAGTGTTAGGGTTAGTGTTGGGTTTAAGGTTACGGGTTGGGGTTGGCGTTAGGGTAATGGTTAGGGTTTACAGTTCTGGTTGGCGTTAGGGTTAGGGTTAGGGTTAAGCTTAGGGTTAGGGTTAGGGTTAGGGTTAGGGTTAGGGTTAGGGTTAGGGTTAGGGTTAGGGTTAGTGTTAAGGGTCAGAGTTAGTGTTAGGGTTAGAGTCAGGTTTAGGGCTTAGGGTTTAGGATTAGGGTTAGGTTTAGGGGTAGGGTGAGGTTAGGTTTAGGGTTAGGTGTTAGGTTTAGGGTTATGGTGAAGGTAAGGGTTAATTTTAGAGTTAGGTTTCGGGCTAGTGTTAGTTTTAGGATTAGGTTTAGGGGTCAGGGTTAGTGTTAGGGATAGGGTGAGGCTTAGGGTTAGGGTTGGGTTTAGAGTTATGGTTACGGTTAGGTTTAGGGTGATGTTTAGGGTTAGGATTAGGGTTAGGGTTAGGGTTAGGGTTAGGATTTGGGTTATGTTTTAGGGTTAGGGTTAGGGTCAGGTTTAGGGGGTAGGGGTTAAGGTTAGGGTTACAGTTAGGGTTAGGGTTAGGGTTAGGGTTAGGGGTAGGGTTAGGGTTAGGGTTTGGGTTAGGGTTAGGGTTAGTGTTAGGATTCGAGTTAGGGTTACGTTTTAGGTTTAGGTTTAGGGTTAGGCTTAGGTTTAGGGGTTGGGGTTAGGGTTAGGGTTAGGGTTAGGGTTAGGGTTAGGGTTAGGGTTAGGGTTAGGGTTAGGGTTAGTGTTACGGTTAGGGTTACGGTTAGGGTTTAGTGTTAGGGTTAGTGTTAGGGGTTGGGGTTGGGTTTAGGGTTAGGGTTAGGGGTTGGGTTTGAGGTTCGGGTTAGGCTTTAGGGTTAGGGTCGGTGTTAGGGTTAGGGTTTACGGTTAGGGTTAGGGTTAAGTTTTTGGTTAGAGTTATGGTTAGAGTCAGGTTTGGGGTTAGAGTTAGGTTAAGGGTTTAGGGTTAGGGTAGGTGTTAGGGTCAGGGTTAGGGTTAGGCTTAGGGTAAGGGTTAGAGTTAGGGTTAGGGTTAGGATTAGGGTTAGGGTTTAGGGTTTGGGTTAGTGTTAGGGTTGGTTTTAGGGTAGGGTTAATGTTAGGGTTAGGGTTAGGATTACGGTTAGTATTCGGGTTAGGGTTACGTTTTAGGGTTGGGGTTAGGGTTAGGGTTAGGGTTATGGTTAAGGTTAGGGTTAGGGTTAGGGTTAGGGTTGGGTTTAGAGTTAGGTTTAGGGTTAGGTTTGGGGTTTAGGGTTAGGTTTAGGGTTCGGCTTAGGTTTTAGGGGTTGGGGTTGGGTTTAGGGTTAAGGTTAGGGTTAGGTTTAGGGTTTAGGATTAGGCTTAGTGTTAGGGGTTAGGGTAGGGTTTAGGATTAGAGTTAGGGTTAGGGTTAGCGTTAAGTTTAGGGGTCAGGGGTTAGGGGTCAGAGTTAAGGTTAGGTTATTGGGTAGGGTGAGGTTAGGGTTAGGGTTAGCGTTAGGTGTTAGGATTAGGGTTGGGGTTAAGCGTAGGGTTAGGGATTGGGGTTGGGTTCAGGGTTATAGTTAGGGTTAGGGTTTGGGTTTACGGTTAGGGTTAGGGTTAGGGTTAGGGGTTGGTGTTGGGGTTAGGGTTAGGGTTAGGCTTAGGGTTAGGGTGAAGTTAGGGTTAGGGTTAGGGTTAGGGTTAGGGTTAGGGTTAGGGTTAGGGTTAGAGTTAGGGATAGGGTTAGCGTTAGGGGTAGGGTGAGGTTAGGGTTAGGGTTAGGGTTAGGGTTCGGGTTTAGGGTTAGGGTTAGTGTTAGGGTTGGGTTTAGGGTAGGGTTAATGTTAGGGTTAGGGTTAGGATTCGGGGTTAGGGTTTGGGTTAGGGTTAGTGTTAGGGTTAGGGTTAGTGTTAGGGTTAGGGTTACATTTTAGGGTTAGGGTTAGGATTAGGCTTAGGTTTAGGAGTGGGGGTTGGGTTTAGGGTTGTAGTAAGGGTTAGGGTTTGGCTTTAGAGTTAGGGTTAGGGGTAGGGTGAGGTTAGGGGTAGGGTTAGGGTTAGGAGTTGGGATTGGGTTTAGGGTTACGGTTAGGGTTAGGTTTAGGGTTTAGGGTTAGGGTTAGTGTTAGAAGTTAGGGTTGGGTTTAGGGTTAGAGTTAGGGTTCGGGTTAGGGTTGGGTTTAAGGTTAGGGGTTGGGGTTGGGGTTAGGGTAAGTGTTAGGGTTTATGGTTATGGTTGGTGTTAGGCTTAGGGTTAAGCTTAGGGTTAGGGTTTAGGGTTAGGTTTAGGGTTAGGATTAGGGTTAGGGTTAGGGTTAGGGTTAGGGTAGGGTTAGGGTTAGGGTTAGGGTTAGGGTTAGGGTTAGGGTTAGGGTTAGGGTTAGGGTTAGGGTTAGGGATAGGGTTAGGGGTAAGGGCAGGGTGAGGTTAGGGTTATGGTTAGGGTTAGGGTTAGGGTTGGGTTTAGGGTTAGGTTTAGGGTTAGGGTTGGGTTTTATGGTTAGGGTTAGTGTTAGGGTTAGGGTTAGGGTTAGGGTTAGGGGTTAGGGTTAGTGTTAGGGTTAGGGTTAGGGTTAGGGTTAGGGTTAGGGATAGGGTTAGGGGTAAGGGCAGGGTGAGGTTAGGGTTATGGTTAGGGTTAGGGTTAGGGTTGGGTTTAGGGTTAGGTTTAGGGTTAGGGTTGGGTTTTACGGTTAGGGTTGGTATTAGGGTTAGGGTTAGGGTTAAGCTTAGGGTTTGGATTTAGGGTTAGGGTTACGGTTAGGGATTGGGATTGGGGTTAGGGTTAGGGTTAAGTTTTAGGCTTAGGGTTATAGGTTAGGGTTGGGGTTAGGATCAGGGTTAGGGTTAGGATTAGTGTTAGGGTTGGGTTTAGGGTTAGGTTTAGGAGTGGGGGTTGGGTTTAGGGTTGTAGTTAGGGTTAGGGTTTGGCTTTAGGGGTAGTGTTAGGGGTAGGGTGAGTTTAGGGGTAGGGTTACGGTTAGGATGAGGGTTAGGGTTAGGGTTAGGCTTAGGTTTAGGAGTTGGGATTGGGTTTAGGGTTACGGTTAGGGTTAGGTTAAGGGTTAGGTTTAGGGTTAGTGTTAGGGTTAGTGTTGGGTTTAAGGTTACGGGTTGGGGTTGGCGTTAGGGTAATGGTTAGGGTTTACAGTTCTGGTTGGCGTTAGGGTTAGGGTTAGGGTTAAGCTTAGGGTTAGGGTTAGGGTTAGGGTTAGGGTTAGGGTTAGGGTTAGGGTTAGGGTTAGTGTTAAGGGTCAGAGTTAGTGTTAGGGTTAGAGTCAGGTTTAGGGCTTAGGGTTTAGGATTAGGGTTAGGTTTAGGGGTAGGGTGAGGTTAGGTTTAGGGTTAGGTGTTAGGTTTAGGGTTATGGTGAAGGTAAGGGTTAATTTTAGAGTTAGGTTTCGGGCTAGTGTTAGTTTTAGGATTAGGTTTAGGGGTCAGGGTTAGTGTTAGGGATAGGGTGAGGCTTAGGGTTAGGGTTGGGTTTAGAGTTATGGTTACGGTTAGGTTTAGGGTGATGTTTAGGGTTAGGATTAGGGTTAGGGTTAGGGTTAGGGTTAGGATTTGGGTTATGTTTTAGGGTTAGGGTTAGGGTCAGGTTTAGGGGGTAGGGGTTAAGGTTAGGGTTACAGTTAGGGTTAGGGTTAGGGTTAGGGTTAGGGGTAGGGTTAGGGTTAGGGTTTGGGTTAGGGTTAGGGTTAGTGTTAGGATTCGAGTTAGGGTTACGTTTTAGGTTTAGGTTTAGGGTTAGGCTTAGGTTTAGGGGTTGGGGTTAGGGTTAGGGTTAGGGTTAGGGTTAGGGTTAGGGTTAGGGTTAGGGTTAGGGTTAGGGTTAGTGTTACGGTTAGGGTTACGGTTAGGGTTTAGTGTTAGGGTTAGTGTTAGGGGTTGGGGTTGGGTTTAGGGTTAGGGTTAGGGGTTGGGTTTGAGGTTCGGGTTAGGCTTTAGGGTTAGGGTCGGTGTTAGGGTTAGGGTTTACGGTTAGGGTTAGGGTTAAGTTTTTGGTTAGAGTTATGGTTAGAGTCAGGTTTGGGGTTAGAGTTAGGTTAAGGGTTTAGGGTTAGGGTAGGTGTTAGGGTCAGGGTTAGGGTTAGGCTTAGGGTAAGGGTTAGAGTTAGGGTTAGGGTTAGGTTTAGGGTTAGGGTTAAGTTTAGGGTTAGAGTTAGGGTTAGGGTCAGGTTTCGGTGTTAGAGGTAAGGGGTTAGGGGTTAGGGTTAGGGATAGGTTTATGCGTAGGGTGAGGGTAGGGTTAGGTTTCGGTTTAGTGTTAGTGTTAGGGTTAGGGTTAGGTTTAGCGTTAGCGTTAGGTTTACGGGTTGGGGTTGGGTTTAAGGTTATGGTTAGGGTTAGGGTTATGGTTTAGTGTTAGGGTTAATGTTAGAGAATAGGGTCTGGTTTAGGGGTAGGGTTAGGGGTAGGGTTGGGGTCAGGATTAGGGTTTAGGGGTTAGGGGTAAGAGTTAGGGTTAGGTTTAGGGGTAGGGTGAGGTTAGGGTTAGGTTTAGCGTTAGGTGTTAGGTTTAGGGTTAGGGT
>JAUMJL010000159.1:105000-107500 GCA_033558185.1 Dromococcyx pavoninus
GGGTTAGGCTTGGGGTTAGGTTTAGGTTTAGCGTTAGGATAACGGTTAGGTTTAGGTTTAGGTTTAGGGTTAGGGTTTAGGGTTAGGTATAGGTTTAAGGTTAGGTTTAGGGTTAGGTGTCAGGGTTAGTGTTAGGGGTCAGAGTTAGTGTTAGGCTTAGGGTCAGGTTTAGGTGTTAGGGGTTAGGGTTAGGGTTAGGTTTCGGGGTAGGTTTAGGGTTAGGGTTAGGTGTTAGGGTTAGGGTTAGGGTTAGGGTGAGGGTAAGGTTTAGGTTTAGGGTTAGGGTTAGGTTTAGGGTTAGATTTCGGGTTAGTGTTAGGGTTAGGGTTAGGGTTAGGGTTAGGGTTAGGGTTAGGGTTAGGGTTAGGATTAGGGTTAGGCTTAGGGTTAGGGTTAGGCTTAGGCTTAGGGGTAAGGTTAGGCTTAGGTTTAGGGGTTGGTGTTGTGTTTAGGGTTACGATTAGTGTTAGTTTTAGTGTTTAGGGTTAGGGTAAGGGTTAAGTTTAGGGTTAGGGTTAGGGGTTAGGGTTAGGGTTAGTGTTAAGTTTAGGGTTAGAGTTAAGGTTAGGGTCACTTTTAGGGGTTAGGGGCTAGGGTTAGGGTTAGGTTTAGGGGTAGGGTGAGGTTAGGGTTAGGGTTGGGTGTTAGGGTTAGGGTTAGGTTTAGGGTGAGGGTAAGGGTTATGTTTTGGGTTAGGGTTAGGTTTATGGTTAGGTTTCGGGTTAGTGTTAGGGCTAGGGTTTGGGTTAGGGTTTAGGGTTAGGGTTAAGGTTAAGGATAGGTTTAGGGTTAGGTGTCAGGATTAGTGTTAGGGGTCAGGGTTACTGTTAGGGTTAGGGTGAGGTTTAGGGGTTAGGGTTAGGGTTTAGGATTAGGGTTAGATTTAGGGTTAGGGTTAGGGTTAGGGTTAAGGTTAGGGTTAGGGTTAGGGTTAGGGTTAGGGTTAGGGTTAGGGTTAAGGTTAGGGTTAGGGTTAGGGATAGGGGTTAGGGTTTAGGGGTTAGGGGTAGGGTTATGCTTAGTGTTAGTGTTAGGGATAGGTGTTAGGGTTAGGGGTAGGGTGAGGTTAAGGGTTAGGTTTAGGGTTAGGGTTAGGTTTAGGTTTAGGTTTCGGGTTAGTGTTAGGGTTAAGGATAGGGTTAGGGTTTGGTTTAGGGTTAGGGTGAGGGTTAGGGTTAGGGTTAGGGTGAAGGTTAGGGTTAGGCCTAGGTTTAGGGGTTGGGTTTGGGTTTAGGGTTATGGTTAGGGTTACCTTTAGGTTTTAGGGTTAGGGTTAGTGTTAAGGGTTAGGGTTGGGGTTAGGGTTAGGGTTAGGTGTAGGGGTTGAGGTTAGGGTTAGTGTTAGGCTTAGGGTTAGGGTTTAGGGTTAGGTTTAGGGTTAGGGTTAGGGTTAGAGTTGGACTTAAGGTTGGCATTAGGGTTAGGGTTAGGGGTTAGGGTCAGAGTTAGGCTTTTGGGTTAGGGTTAGGTTTAGTGTTAGGGTTAGAGTTAGGGGTTAGGGTTAGAGTTAGGGTTAGGTTTACGTTTAGGGATAGGTTTAGGGGTTAGGGTTAGGATAAGGGTTAGGGTTAGGGTTAGGGTTAGCGGTTGGGGTTGGGTTAGGGTTAGGAGTTGGGGTTAGTGTTAGGGTTAGGGAGAGGTGTGGGGGTTGAGGTTAGGGTTAGTGTTAGGGTTAGGGTTGGGTTTAGGGATAGGGTTAGGGTTAGGGTTCGGCCTAGGTTTAGGGGTTAGGGTTAGGTTTAGGGTTAGGTTTCAGGTTAGTGTTAGGGTTAGGGTTGGGTTTCGGGATAGGGTTAGGGTGAGGGTTAGGGTTAGATTTAGGGTTAGGCTTAGGGTTAGGGTTAGGGGTTAGGGTTAGCCTTTGCGTTAGGGTTAGGGTTAGGGTTAGGTTGACGGTCCGGGTTAGGCTTTGGGCTTAGGGTTAGGGCTAGGGTTAGGGATAGGGTTAGGGATAGGGTAAGGGTTAGGGGTCAGGGTTAGGGTTAGGGTTAGGGTTAGGGTTAGGGTTAGGGTTAGGGTTAGGGTTAGGGTTAAGGTTAGGGTTAGGGTTAGGGTTAGTGTAAGGGCTAGGTTTAGGGTAAGGGTTAGGGTTAGGGTTTATGGTTAGGATTAGGGTTAGGGTTAGGGTTAGGGTTAGGGTTAGGGTTAGGGTTAGGGTTAGGGTTGGGTTTAGGGTTAGGGTTAGGGTTAGCGGTCAGGGTTAGTGTTAGGTTTAGAGTTATGCTTTAGGGTTAGGGTTGGGGTTAGGGTTAGGGTTAGTGTTAGGGTTAGGGTTAGGGTTAGGGTTAGGGTTAGGGTTGGGCTTAAGGTTGGGTTTAGGGTTACGGATAGGGGTTAGGGTTAGTGTTAGGCTTTTGGGTTAGGGTTAGGGTTAGGGTTAGGGTTAGGGATAGAGTTACGGGTTAGGGTTAGGTTTAGGGTTAGGTTTCGGGTTAGTGTTAGGGTTAGAGTTAGGGTTAGGGTTAGGATGAGGGTTAGGG
Source organism: Dromococcyx pavoninus (assembly GCA_033558185.1). Classification (NCBI taxonomy): domain Eukaryota; kingdom Metazoa; phylum Chordata; class Aves; order Cuculiformes; family Neomorphidae; genus Dromococcyx; species Dromococcyx pavoninus. The sequence continues at coordinate 107,481 of JAUMJL010000159.1, forward strand.
TTAGGGTTAGGGTGAAGGTT
>JAUMJL010000159.1:112500-117500 GCA_033558185.1 Dromococcyx pavoninus
TAGGTGTCAGGGTTAGTGTTAAGGGTCAGAGTTAGTGTTAGGGTTAGAGTCAGGCTTAGGGGTTAGGGTTTAGGATTAGGGTTAGGTTTAGGGGTAGGGTGAGCTTAGGTTTAGGGTTAGGTGTTAGGTTTAGGGTTATGGTGAATGTAAGGGTTAGGTTTAGAATTAGGTTTCGGGCTAGTGTTAGAGTTAGGATTAGTTTTACGGGTCAGGGTTAGTGTTAGGGATAGGGTGAGGGTTAGGCTTAGGGTTAGGGTTGGGTTTAGAGTTATGGTTACGGTTAGGTTTAGGGTTAGGTTTAGAGTTAGGATTAGGGTTAGGCTTTAGGTTTAGGTTTAGGGTTAGGGTTAGGGTTAGGGTTATGTTTTAGGGTTAGGGTTAGGGTCAGGTTTAGTGGGTAGGGATTAGGGTTAGGGTTACGGTTAGGGTTAGGGTTAGGGTTGGGGTTAGGGTTAGGGTTAGGGTTAGGTTTAGTGTTAGGGTTAGGTTTAGGGTTAGGTTCCGGGTCAGTGTTAGGGTTAGGGTTAGGGTTAGGTTTAAGGTTAGGTATGGTTTAGGTTTAGGGTTAGGGTCAGGGTTAGGGTTAGGTTTAGGGTTAGGGTTAGGGTGAGGGCAAGGGTTAGGTTTAGGGTTAGGGTTAGGTTTAGGGTTAGGTTTCGGGTTAGTATTAGGGTTAGGGTTAGGTTAGGGTTACGGTTAGGGTTACGGTTAGGGTTAGGGTTAGGGTTAGGGTTAGGGTTAGGGTTAGTGTTAGGATTCGGGTTAGGTTTAGGTTTAGGCTTTAGGGTTAGGGTTAGTGTTGGGATTAGAGTTAGGGTTATGTATTAGGGTTAGGGTTAGGTTAGGGTTAGGGTTAGGGTTAGGGTTAGGCTTAGGGTTAGGGTTAGGGTTAGGGTTAGGGTTACGGTTAGTGTTAGGGGTTAGGGTTGGGTTTAGGATTAGGGTTAGGGTTCGGGTTAGGGTTGGGTTTTAGGGTTAGGGTTAGGGTTAGGCTTAGGTTTATGGGTTGGGGTTGGGTTTAGGGTTAAGGTTAGGGTTAGGTTTAGGGTTTAGGGTTAGGCTTAGTGTTAGGCGTTAGGGTTGGGTTTAGGGTTAGAGTTAGGGTTAGGGTTAGGGTTAGGGTTAGCGTTAGGGTTAGGGTTAGGGTTAGGTTTAGGGCTAGGTTTAGTGTTAGGGTTAGGGTTAGGCTTAGGTTTAGGGGTTCGTGATGGGTTTAGGGTTATAGTTAGGGTTAGGGTTTGGGTTAAGTGTTAGGATTACGGTTAGGGTTAGGGGTTGGGGTTGGGGTTAGGTTGAGGGTTAGGGTGAAGTTAGGGTTAGGGTTTGGGTTAGGTTTAGGGTTTAGGGTTAGGGTTAGGGGTTACGGTTGGGGTTAGCGTTAGGGTTAGGGTGAAGTTAGGGTTAGGGTTAGGGTTAGGGTTAGGGTTAGGGTTAGGGTTAGGGTTAGGGTTAGGGGTAGGGTGAGGTTAGGGTTAGGGTTAGGGTTAGGGTTAGGGTTAGGGTTACGTTTTAGGGTTGGGGTTAGGGTTAGGGTTATCGTTAAGGTTAGGGTTAGAGTTAGGGTTAGGATTAGGGTTAGGGTTAGGGTTAGAGTTAGGGTTAGGGTTAGCGTTAGGGGTAGGGTGAGGTTAGGGTTAGGGTTAGGGTTAGGGTTTAGGGTTAGGGTTAGTGTTAGGTTTGGGTTTAGGGTAGGGTTAATGTTAGGGTTAGGGTTAGTATTCGGGTTAGGGTTACGTTTTAGGGTTAGGCTTAGGGTTAGGCTTAGTATTAGGAGTTGGGGTTGGGTTTAGTGTTAGGGGTTGGGGTTAGGGTGAGTGTTAGGGTTTACGGTTAGGGTTGGTGTTAGGGTTACGGTTAGGGTTAGGTTTAGGATTAGGCTTAGGTTTAGGGGTTGGGTTTGGGTTTAGGGTTACGGTTAGGTTTAGTTTTAGGGTTTAGGATTAGGCTTAGTGTTAGGGGTTAGGGTTGGGTTTAGGATTAGAGTTAGGGTTAGGGTTAGGGTTCAGTTTAGGGGTCAGGGGTTAGGGGTCAGAGTTAGGGTTAGGTTATTGGGTAGGGTGAATTTAGGGTTAGGGTTAGCGTTAGGTGTTAGGGTGAAGGTTAGGGTTAGGGTTGGGTTTTAGGGTTAGGTTTAGGATTAGGCTTAGGTTTCGGGGTTGGGGTTGGGGTTAGGCTTAGGGTTAGGCTTAGGGTTAGGGTGAAGTTAGGGTTAGGGTTAGGGTTAGGGTTAGGGTTAGGGTTAGGGTTAGGGTTAGGGTTAGGGTTAGGGTAAGGGTTATGTTTAGGGTTAGGGTTAGGGTGAGGGTAAGGGTTAGGTTTTGGGTTAGGGTTAGGTTTATGGTTACGTTTCGGGTTAGTGTTAGGGCTAGGGTTAGGGTTAGGGTTTAGGGTTAGGGTTAAGGTTAAGCATAGGTTTAGGGTTACGTGTCAGGATTAGTGTTAGGGGTCAGGGTTACTGTTAGGGTTAGGGTGAGGTTTAGGGGTTAGGGTTAGGGTTTAGGATTAGGTTTAGATTTAGGGTTAGGGTTAGGGTTAGGGTTAAGGTTAGGGTAAGGTTTAGGATTAGGGTTAGGGATAGGGATAGGGGTTAGGGTTTAGGGGTTAGGGGTAGGGGTAGGGTTATGCTTAGTGTTAGTGTTAGGGTTAGGTGTTACGGTTAGGGGTAGGGTGAGGTTAAGGGTTAGGTTTTGGGTTAGGGTTAGGGTTAGGGTTAGGCTTAGGTTTAGCGGTTCGTGTTGGGTTAGGGTTAGGAGTTGGGGTTAGTGTTAGGGTTAGGGGTTAGGGTTAGCCTTTGCGTTAGGGTTAGGGTTAGGCTGAGGATCAGGGTTAGGCGTTGGGGTTAGGGTTAGGGCTAGGGTTAGGGTTAGGGTTAGGGTTAGGATTAGGGTTACGGTTAGGTTTAGGTTTAGGTTTAGGGTTAGGGTTAGGGTTAGGCTTTAGGGTTAGGGTTAGTGTTAGGATTCGGGTTAGGGTAATGTTTTAGGGTTAGCGTTAGGGCTAGGGTTAGGGTTAGGTTTATGGTTAGGGTTAGGGTTAGGGTTAGGGGTTGGCATTGGGTTTAGGATTAGGGTAAGGGTTTAGACTTAGGGTTGGGATTAGGGTTACGTTTAGCGTTAGGATAATGGTTAGGTTTAGCTTTATGGTTAGGGTTAGGGTTAGGGTTTAGGGTTAGGGTTAGGGTTAAGGTTAGGGTTAGGGTTAGTGTTAGGGTTAGGGTTAGGGTTAGGTGTCGGAGTTAGTGTTAGGGGTCAGGGATAGAGTTAGGGTTAGGGTCAGGTTTAGAGGTTAGGGGTTAGGGGTTAGGGTTAGGGTTAGGTTTCGGCTTAGGGTTAGGTTTAGGCTTAGGTTTAGGGTTTGGGGTTGGGTTTAGAGTTATGGTTATGGTTAGGTTTAGGGTTAGGTTTAGGGTTAGGGTTAGGCTTTAGGGTTAGGGTTAGAGTTAGGATTTGGGTTAGGGTTAGGGTTAGGGTTAGGGTTAGGTTTAGCGGTTGGGGTTGGGTTAGGGTGAGGGTTAGGGTTAGGGTTAGGGTTAGGGTTAGGGTCAACGTTAGGGTTAGGCCTAGGTTTAGGGGTTGGGTTTGGGTTTAGGGTTATGGTTAGAGATACCTTTAGGTTTTAGTGTTGGGGTTAGGGTTAGGTCTAAGGGTTGAGGTTAGGGTTAGTGTTAGGCTTAGGGTTAGGGTTTAGGGTTAGGTTTATGGTTAGGGTTCGCTTAAGGTTGGGTTTAGGGTTAGGGTTAGGGGTTCGGGTTAGTGTTAGGCTTTTGGGTTAGGGTTAGGGTTAGGGTTAGGGTTAGGGTTAGGGTTAGGGTTAGGGTTAGGGTTAGGGTTAGGGTTAGGGTTAGGGTGAGGGTTAGGTTTAGGCCTAGGTTTAGGGGTTGGGTTTGGGTTTAGGGTTATAGTTAGGTTTACCTTTAGGTTTTAGGGTTAGGGTTAATGTTAGGGGTTAGGGTTGGGGTTAGGGTTAGGGTGTGGGGAAGGGTTAGGTTTAGGGTTAGTGTTAGCGTTCGGGTTAGTTTTCGGGTTAGTGTTAGGGTTCGATTTTAAGGTTAGGGTCAGGGTTAAGGTGAGTGTTAGTATTAGGAGTCAGGGTTAGTGTTAGGGTTTAGGGTTGGGGTTAGGTTAGGATTACGCTTAGGGTTAGGGTAAGGGTTATGGTTAGGGTTAGTGTTAGGCTTTAGGGTTAGGGTTAGGGTTAGGATTCGGGTTAGGGTTATGTTTTAGGGTTAGGGTTAGGGTTACGGTTAGGGGTTAGGGTTAGGGTTAGGGTTAGGTTTAGGCTTAGGTTTAGCGGTTGGGGTTGGGTTAGGGTGAGGAGTTGGGGTTAGTGTTAGGGTTAGGTTTTAGGGTTAGGGTTAGTGTTAGGTTTAGGGGTTAGGGTTAGCCTTTGCGTTAGGGTTAGGGTTAGGTTGAGGGTCAGGGTTAGGCGTTGGGGTTAGGGTTAGGGCTAGGGTTAGGGTTAGGGTTAGGGTTAGGGTTAGGGTTAGGATTAGGGTTAGGGTTAGGGGTTAGGGGTTAGGGGTTAGGGGTAGGGGTAGGGTTATGGTTAGGGTTAGTGTTAGGGTTAGGTGTTAGGGTTAGGTTTAGGGTGAGGTTAAGGGTTAGGTGAGGGTTAGAGTTAGGGTTAGGGTTAGGGTTAGTGTTAGGGTTAGGGTTAGGGTTAGATTTAGGGTTAGGGTTAAGGATAGGGTTAGGGTTAGGGTTAGGGTTAGGGTTAAGTTTAGCGTTAGGGTTAGGGTTAGGGTCAGGTTTAGGGGTTAGGGGTTAGGGTTAGGGTTAGGGTAAGGGTCAGGTTTAGGGGTTAGGGGTTAGGGGTTAGGGTTAGGGTTAGGTTTAGGGGTAGGGTGATGTTAGGGTTAGTGTTAGGTGTTAGGTTTAGGGTTATTGTGAGACTAAGGGTTAGGTTTAGGGTTAGGATTCGGGTTAGGATTAGGGTTAGGGTTAGGGTAAGTGTTAGTGTTTAGGGTTAGGTTTAGGGTTAGGGTTAGGGTTAGGGTTAGG
>JAUMJL010000159.1:130000-132500 GCA_033558185.1 Dromococcyx pavoninus
TAGGGTTGGGTTTAGGGTTAGGGTTAGGGTTAGGGTTAGGGTGAGGGTTAGGGTTACGGTTAGGGTTAGGGTGAAGGTTAGGGTTAGGCCTAGGTTTAGGGGTTGGGTTTGGGTTTAGGGTTATGGTTAGAGTTAGGGTTAGGGTTAGGGTTAGGGTTAGGGTTAGGGTTAGGGTTAGGGTTAGGGTTAGGGCTAGGTTTAGGGTAAGGGTTAGGGTTTATGGTTAGGATTAGGGGTTAGGGGTTAGGGTTGGGTTTAGGGTTAGGGTTAGGGTTAGGGTTAGGGTTAGGGTGAGGGTTAGGGTTACGGTTAGGGTTAGGGTGAAGGTTAGGGTTAGGCCTAGGTTTAGGGGTTGGGTTTGGGTTTAGGGTTATGGTTAGAGTTACCTTTATGTTTTAGGGTTGGGGTTAGTGTTAGGGGTTAGGGTTGGGGTTAGGGTTAGGTCTAAGGGTTGAGGTTAGGGTTAGTGTTAGGCTTAGGGTTAGGGTTTAGGGTTAGGTTTATGGTTAGGGTTCGCTTAAGGTTGGGTTTAGGGTTAGGGTTAGGGGTTCGGGTTAGTGTTAGGCTTTTGGGTTAGGGTTAGGGTTAGGGTTAGGGTTAGGGTTAGGGTTAGGGTTAGAGTTAGGGTTAGGGTGAGGGTTAGGGTTAGGCCTAGGTTTAGGGGTTGGGTTTGGGTTTAGGGTTATAGTTAGGTTTACCTTTAGGTTTTAGGGTTAGGGTTAATGTTAGGGGTTAGGGTTGGGGTTAGGGTTAGGGTTAGGTTTAGGCTTAGGTTTAGCGGTTGGGGTTGGGTTAGGGTGAGGAGTTGGGGTTAGTGTTAGGGTTAGGTTTTAGGGTTAGGGTTAGTGTTAGGTTTAGGGATTAGGGTTAGCCTTTGCGTTAGGGTTAGGGTTAGGTTGAGGGTCAGGGTTAGGCTTTGGGGTTAGGGTTAGGGCTAGGGTTAGGGTTAGGGTTAGGTTTAGGATTAGGGTTAGGGGTTAGGGGTTAGGGGTTAGGGGTAGGGGTAGGGTTATGGTTAGGGTTAGTGTTAGGGTTAGGTGTTAGGTTTAGGTTTAGAGTGAGTTTAAGGGTTAGGTTAGGGTTAGGGTTAGGGTTAGGGTTAGGGTTAGGGTTAGGGTTAGGGTTAGGGTTAGATTTAGGGTTAGGGTTAAGGTTAGGGTTAGGGTTAGGGTTAGGGTTAGGGTTAAGTTTAGGGTTAGGGTTAGGGTTAGGGTCAGGTTTAGGGGTTAGGGGTTACGATTAGGGTTTGGGTTAGGGTTAGGGTTAGGGTTAGGGTCAGGTTTAGGGGTTAGCGGTTAGGGTTAGGGTGAGGGTAAGGGTTACGGTTAGGGTTAGGGTGAAGGTTAGGGTTAGGCCTAGGTTTAGGGGTTGGGTTTGGGTTTAGGGTTATGGTTAGAGTTACCTTTAGGTTTTAGGGTTGGGGTTAGTGTTAGGGGTTAGGGTTGGGGTTAGGGTTAGGGTTAGGTCTAAGGGTTGAGGTTAGGCTTAGTGTTAGGCTTAGGGTTAGGGTTTAGGATTAGGTTTAGGGTTAGGTTTAGAGTTAGGTTTATGGTTAGGGTTCGCTTAAGGTTGGGGTTAGGGTTAGGGTTAGTGTTAGACTTTTGGTTTAGGGTTAGGGTTAGGGTTAGGGTTAGGGTTAGGGTTAGGATTAGGGTTAGGGTTAGGGTTAGGGTTAGGGTGAGGGTTAGGGTTAGGCCTAGGTTTAGGGGTTGGGTTTGGGTTTAGGGTTATAGTTAGGGTTACCTTTAGGTTTTAGGATTAGTGTTAATGTTAGGGGTTAGGGTTGGAGTTAGGGTTAGGGTGTGGGGAAGGGTTAGGTTTAGGGTTAGTGTTAGCGTTCGGGTTCGGTTTCGGGTTAGTGTTAGATTTTAAGGTTAGAGTTAGATTTTAAGGTTAGGGTTAGGGTTAAGGTTAGTGTTAGTATTAGGAGTCAGGGTTAGTGTTCGGGTTTAGGGTTGGGGTTAGGTTACGATTACGGTTAGGGTTAGGGTAAGGGTTATGGTTTGGGTTAGGGTTAGACTTTAGGGTTAGGGTTAGGCTTAGGATTCGGGTTAGGGTTATGTTTCAGGGTTAGGGTTAGGGTTACGGTTAGGGGTTAGGGTTAGGGTTAGGGTTAGGGTTAGGGTTAGGGTTAGGGTTAGGGTTAGGGTTAGGTTTAGGCTTAGGTTTAGCGGTTGGGGTTGGGTTAGGGTGAGGAGTTGGGGTTAGTGTTAGGGTTAGGTTTTAGGGTTAGGGTTAGTGTTAGGTTTAGGGGTTAGGGTTAGCCATTCCGTTAGGGTTAGGGTTAGGTTGAGGGTCAGGGTTAGGCGTTGGGGTTAGGGTTAGGGCTAGGGTTAGGGTTAGGGTTAGGGTTAGGGTTAGGGTTAGGGTTAGGGTTAGGGGTTAGGGGTTAGGGGGAGGGTTAGGGTTAGGCCTAGGTTTAGGGGTTAGGGTTAGGTTTAGGGGTAGGTTTCGGCTTAGTGTTAGGCTTAGGGTTAGGGTTTAGGTTTAGGTTTAGGGC
>JAUMJL010000159.1:155000-157500 GCA_033558185.1 Dromococcyx pavoninus
ACCTTTAGGTTTTAGGGTTAGGGTTAATGTTAGGGGTTAGGGTTGGGGTTAGGGTTAGGGTGTGGGGAAGAGTTAGGTTTAGGCTTAGTGTTAGAGTTCGGGTTAGGTTTCGGGTTAGTGTTAGGGTTAGGTTTTAAGGTTAGGGTTAGGGTTAAGGTTAGTGTTAGGATTAGGTGTCAGGGTTAGTGTTAGGGATTAGGGTTGGGGTTAGGTTAGGGTTACGGTTAGGGTTAGGGTAAGGGTTAGGGTTAGGGTTAGGGTTAGGCTTTAGGATTAGGGTTAGGGTTAGGATTCGGGTTAGGGTTATGTTTTAGGGTTAGGGTTAGGGTTACGGTTAGGGGTTAGGGTTAGGGTTAGGGTTAGGGTTAGGGTTAGGGTTAGGGTTAGGGTTAGGGTTAGGGTTAGGTTTAGGCTTAGGTTTAGCAGTTGGGGTTGGGTCAGGGTTAGGAGTTGGGGTTAGTGTTAGGGTTAGGTTTTAGGGTTAGGGTTAGGGTTAGGGTTAGGGTTAGGGTTAGGGTTAGGGTTAGGGGTAGGGTTAGGGTTAGAGTTAGGGTTAGGATTAGGGTTAGGGATAGGGGTTAGGGGTAGGGGTAGGATTATGGTTAGGGTTAGTGTAAGGGTTAGGTGTTAGTGTTAGGGGTGAGGTAAAGTTAAGGGTTAGGTTTAGGGTTATGGTTAGATTTAGGTTAGGTTTAGGGTTAGTGTTAGGGTTAGGGTTAGTGTTGGGTTTAGGGTTAGGGTTAGGGTTAGCGGTCAGGGTTAGTGTTAGGTTTAGAGTTATGCTTTAGGGTTAGGGTTGGTGTTAGGGTTAGGGTTAGTGTTAGGGTTAGGGTTAGGTTTAGGGTTAGGGTTAGGGTTAGGGTTAGGGTTAGGGTTAGGGTGAAGGTTAGGGTTAGGCCTAGGTTTAGGGGTTGGGTTTGGGTTTAGGGTTATAGTTAGGGTTACCTTTAGGTTTTAGGGTTAGGGTTAGTGTTAGGGGTTAGGGTTGGGGTTAGGGTTAGGGTGTGGGGAAGTGTTAGGTTTAGGGTTAGTGTTAGAGTTCGGGTTAGGTTTCGGGTTAGTGATAGAGTTAGGTTTTAAGGTTAGGGTTAGGGTTAAGGTTAGTGTTAGGATTAGGTGTCAGGGTTAGTGTTAGGGATTAGGGTTGGGGTTAGGTTAGGGTTACGGTTAGGGTTAGGGTAAGGGTTAGGTTTAGGGTTAGGGTTAGGCTTTAGCGTTAGGGTTAGGGTTAGGATTCGGGTTAGGGTTATGTTTTAGGGTTAGGGTTAGGGTTACGGTTAGGGGTTAGGGTTAGTGTTAGGGTTAGGGTTAGGGTTAGGATTAGGGTTAGGGTTAGGGTTAGGTTTAGGCTTAGGTTTAGCGGTTGGGGTTGGGTTAGGGTTAGGAGTTGGGGTTAGTGTTAGGGTTAGGTTTTAGGGTTTGGGTTAGGGTTAGGGTTAGGGTTAGGGTTCGGGTTAGGGTTAGGATTAGGGTTAGGGTTAGGGTTAGGGTTAGGGTTAGGGTTAGGGTTAGGGTTAGTGTTAGGGTTAGGGTTAGGGTTAGAGTTAGGGTTAGGGTTGGGCTTAAGGTTGGGTTTAGGGTTACGGATAGGGGTTAGGGTTAGTGTTAGGCTTTTGGGTTAGGGTTAGGGTTAGGGTTAGGGTTAGGGTTAGGGTTAGAGTTAGGGTTAGGGTGAAGGTTAGGGTTAGGCCTAGGTTTAGGGGTTGGGTTTGGGTTTAGGGTTATAGTTAGGGTTACCTTTAGGTTTTAGGGTTAGGGTTAATGTTAGGGGTTAGGGTTGGGGTTAGGGTTAGGGTGTGGGGAAGTGTTAGGTTTAGGGTTAGTGTTAGAGTTCGGGTTAGGTTTTGGGTTAGTGATAGGGTTAGGTTTTAAGGTTAGGGTTAGGGTTAAGGTTAGTGTTAGGATTAGTTGTCAAGGTTAGTGTTAGGGATTAGGGTTGGGGTTAGGTTAGGGTTACGGTTAGAGTTAGGGTAAGGGTTAGGTTTACGGTTAGGGTTAGGCTTTAGTGTTAGGGTTAGGGTTATGATTCGGGTTAGGGTTATGTTTTAGGGTTAGGGTTAGGGTTACGGTTAGGGGTTAGGGTTAGGGTTAGGGTTAGGGTTAGTGTTAGTGTTAGGGTTAGGGTTAGGGTTAGGTTTAGGCTTAGGTTTAGCGGTTGGGGTTGGGTTAGTGTTAGGAGTTGGGGTTACTGTTAGGGTTAGGTTTTAGGGTTAGGGTTAGTGTTAGGGTTAGGGGTTAGGGTTAGCCTTTGCGTTAGGTTTAGGGTTAGGTTTAGGATTAGGGTTAGGGTTAGGATTAGGGTTAGGGTTAGGGGTTAGGGGTTAGGGGTTAGGGGTAGGGGAAGGGTTATGGTTAGGGTTAGTGTTAGGGTTAGGTTTTAGGGTTAGGGGTAGGGTGAGGTTAAGGGTTCGGTTTAGGGTTAGGGTTAGGTTTAGGGTTAGGTTTCGGGTTAGTGTTAGGGTTAGGGTTGGGGTTAGGGTTAGGGTTAAGTTTAGGGTTG
>JAUMJL010000159.1:167500-170000 GCA_033558185.1 Dromococcyx pavoninus
GGTTAGGGTTAAGGTTAGTGTTAGGATTAGGTGTCAGGGTTAGTGTTAGGGATTAGGGTTGGGGTTAGGTTAGGGTTACGGTTAGGGTTAGGGTAAGGGTTAGGGTTAGGGTTAGGGTTAGGCTTTAGGATTAGGGTTATGTTTTAGGGTTAGGGTTAGGGTTACGGTTAGGGGTTAGGGTTAGGGTTACGGTTAGGGGTTAGGGTTAGGGTTAGGGTTAGGGTTAGGGTTAGGGTTAGGGTTAGGGTTAGGGTTAGGTTTAGGCTTAGGTTTAGCAGTTGGGGTTGGGTTAGGGTTAGGAGTTGGGGTTAGTGTTAGGGTTAGGTTTTAGGGTTAGGGTTAGGGTTAGGGTTAGGGTTAGGGTTAGGGTTAGGGTTAGGGTTAGGGGTAGGGTTAGGGTTAGAGTTAGGGTTAGGATTAGGGTTAGGGATAGGGGTTAGGGGTAGGGGTAGGATTATGGTTAGGGTTAGTGTAAGGGTTAGGTGTTAGTGTTAGGGGTGAGGTAAAGTTAAGGGTTAGGTTTAGGGTTATGGTTAGGTTTAGGGTTAGGTTTAGGGTTAGTGTTAGGGTTAGGGTTAGTGTTGGGTTTAGGGTTAGGGTTAGGGTTAGCGGTCAGGGTTAGTGTTAGGTTTAGAGTTATGCTTTAGGGTTAGGGTTGGTGTTAGGGTTAGGGTTAGTGTTAGGGTTAGGGTTAGGGTTAGGGTTAGGGTTAGGATTAGGGTGAAGGTTAGGGTTAGGCCTAGGTTTAGGGGTTGGGTTTGGGTTTAGGGTTATAGTTAGGGTTACCTTTAGGTTTTAGGGTTAGGGTTAGTGTTAGGGGTTAGGGTTGGGGTTAGGGTTAGGGTGTGGGGAAGTGTTAGGTTTAGGGTTAGTGTTAGAGTTCGGGTTAGGTTTCGGGTTAGTGATAGAGTTAGGTTTTAAGGTTAGGGTTAGGGTTAAGGTTAGTGTTAGGATTAGGTGTCAGGGTTAGTGTTAGGGATTAGGGTTGGGGTTAGGTTAGGGTTACGGTTAGGGTTAGGGTAAGGGTTAGGTTTAGGGTTAGGGTTAGGCTTTAGCGTTAGGGTTAGGGTTAGGATTCGGGTTAGGGTTATGTTTTAGGGTTAGGGTTAGGGTTACGGTTAGGGGTTAGGGTTAGTGTTAGGGTTAGGGTTAGGGTTAGGATTAGGGTTAGGGTTAGGGTTAGGTTTAGGCTTAGGTTTAGCGGTTGGGGTTGGGTTAGGGTTAGGAGTTGGGGTTAGTGTTAGGGTTAGGTTTTAGGGTTTGGGTTAGGGTTAGGGTTAGGGTTAGGGTTCGGGTTAGGGTTAGGATTAGGGTTAGGGTTAGGGTTAGGGTTAGGGTTAGGGTTAGGGTTGGGCTTAAGGTTGGGTTTAGGGTTACGGATAGGGGTTAGGGTTAGTGTTAGGCTTTTGGGTTAGGGTTAGGGTTAGGGTTAGGGTTAGGGTTAGGGTGAAGGTTAGGGTTAGGCCTAGGTTTAGGGGTTGGGTTTGGGTTTAGGGTTATAGTTAGGGTTACCTTTAGGTTTTAGGGTTAGGGTTAATGTTAGGGGTTAGGGTTGGGGTTAGGGTTAGGGTGTGGGGAAGTGTTAGGTTTAGGGTTAGTGTTAGAGTTCGGGTTAGGTTTCGGGTTAGTGATAGAGTTAGGTTTTAAGGTTAGGGTTAGGGTTAAGGTTAGTGTTAGGATTAGGTGTCAGGGTTAGTGTTAGGGATTAGGGTTGGGGTTAGGTTAGGGTTACGGTTAGGGTTAGGGTAAGGGTTAGGTTTAGGGTTAGGCTTTAGCGTTAGGGTTAGGGTTAGGATTCGGGTTAGGGTTATGTTTTAGGGTTAGGGTTAGGGTTACGGTTAGGGGTTAGGGTTAGTGTTAGGGTTAGGGTTAGGGTTAGGATTAGGGTTAGGGTTAGGGTTAGGTTTAGGCTTAGGTTTAGCGGTTGGGGTTGGGTTAGGGTTAGGAGTTGGGGTTAGTGTTAGGGTTAGGTTTTAGGGTTTGGGTTAGGGTTAGGGTTAGGGTTAGGGTTCGGGTTAGGGTTAGGATTAGGGTTAGGGTTAGGGTTAGGGTTAGGGTTAGGGTTAGGGTTAGTGTTAGGGTTAGGGTTAGGGTTAGGGTTAGGGTTAGGGTTGGGCTTAAGGTTGGGTTTAGGGTTACGGATAGGGGTTAGGGTTAGTGTTAGGCTTTTGGGTTAGGGTTAGGGTTAGGGTTAGGGTTAGGGTTAGGGTTAGGGTTAGGGTTAGGGTGAAGGTTAGGGTTAGGCCTAGGTTTAGGGGTTGGGTTTGGGTTTAGGGTTATAGTTAGGGTTACCTTTAGGTTTTAGGGTTAGGGTTAATGTTAGGGGTTAGGGTTGGGGTTAGGGTTAGGGTGTGGGGAAGTGTTAGGTTTAGGGTTAGTGTTAGAGTTCGGGTTAGGTTTTGGGTTAGTGATAGGGTTAGGTTTTAAGGTTAGGGTTAGGGTTAAGGTGAGTGTTAGGATTAGGTGTCAAGGTTAGTGTTAGGGATTAGGGTTGGGGTTA
>JAUMJL010000159.1:190000-192500 GCA_033558185.1 Dromococcyx pavoninus
GGGTTAGGGTTAGGGTTAGGGTTAGGGTTAGGGTTAGGGTTAGTTGTTTGGATTAGGGTTAGGTTTTAGGCTTAGGGTTGGGTTTAGGGTTAGGTTTAGGGTTAGGGTTAGCGTTAAGGTTAGGTTTAGGGTTTAGTGTTAGGGTTAAGGTTAGGGTTAAATTTACGGTTAGGGTTAGGGTTTAGGGTTAGGTTAGGGTTAAGTTTAGGGTTAGGGTTAGGGTTAGGGTTAGGTTTAGGGGTAGGGTGATGTTAGGGTGAGGGTTAGGGTTACGTGTTAGGTTTAGGGTTATTGTGAGAGTAAGGGTTAGGTTTAGGGTTAGGTTTTGGGTAAGGGTAAGTGTTAGGTTTAGGGTTAGGGTTAGGTTTAGGATTAGGGTTAGGGTTAGGGTTAGGGTTAGGGTTAGGGTTAGGGGTAGGGTTAGGGTTAGGGTTAGGGTTAGGGTGAGGGTTAGGTGTAGGGATTGAGGTTAGGGTTAGTGTTAGGCTTAGGGTTAGGGTTTAGTGTTAGGTTTAGGGTTAGGTTTAGGGTTAGGTTTAGGGTTAGGGTTAGGGTTAGGGTTAGGGTTAGGGTTAGGTTTAGGGTTAGGGTTAGGGTTAGGGTTACGTTTAGTGTTAGGGTTAGGGTTAGGGTCAGGTTTAGGGGTTAGGGGTTAGGGTTAGGGATAGGTTTAGGGGTTGGAATTGGGTTTAGTGTTATGGTTAGGGTTACCTTTAGGGTTTAGGGTTAGGGTTAGTGTTAGGGGTTAGGATTAGGGTTAGGATTAGGGTTAGGCTTAAGGTTAGGGTTCGGGTTAGGGTAAGGGTTAGGTTTAGAGTTAGGGTAAGGGTTAGGGGTTGGGGTTGCGGTTAGGGTTAGGGTTTGGATTTAGGGTTACGTTTGGGGTTAGGGTTAGGGTTGGGGTTAGTGTTAGTGTTAGTGTTAGGGTTGGGTTTAGGGTCAGGGTTAGGTTTCGGGTTAGTGTTAGAGTTTGGGTTGGGTTTAGGGATAGGGTTAGTGTTAGGGTTAGGGTGAGGTTTAGGGTTAGGGTTAGGTTTAGGTTTAGGGTTAGGGTTAGGGTTGGGCTTCATGTTGGGTTTAGGGTTAGGTTTAGGGTTTAGGGTTAGTGTTAGGCTTTTGGGTTAGTGTTAGGGTTAGGGTTAGGGTTAGGGTTTAGGGTTAGGGTTAGGGTTAGGGTTAGGTTTAGGGTTAGGGTTAGGGTTAGGGTTAGGGTTAGGGTTAGGGTTAGGGTTAGGGTTAGGGTTAGGGTTAGGTTTAGGGTTAGGTTTAGCAGTTGGGGTTGGGTTAGGGTTAGGAGTTGGGGTTAGTGTTAGGGTTAGTGTTAGGTTTTAGGGTTAGGGATAGTGTTAGGGTTAGGGTTAGGGTTAGGGTTAGGTTTTAGGGTTAGGGTTAGGGTTAGGGGTTAGGGTTAGGGTTAGGGTTAGGGTTAGGGTTAGGGTTAGGGTTAGGGTAAGGGTAAGGGTTAGGGTTAGGGTTAGGGTTAGGATTAGGTTTAGGGGTTAGGGTTAGGGTTAGGTTTAGGGTTAGGGTTACGGTTAGGGTTAGCGTTAGGGTTAGGATTAGGGTGAGGGTAAGAGTTAGGGTTTGGGTTTAGGGTTAAGGTTGAGGGTTAGTGTTCGGGTTAGTGGTTGAGTTAGGGTTAGAGTTTAGGGTAAGGGCTAGGGTTAGGGTTAGGTTTACGGTTAGGGTTAGGGTTAGGATTAGGATTAGCGTTAGAGTTAGGGTTAGGATTAGGGGTTAGGGGTAGGGGTAGGGTTACGGTGCTGGTTAGTGTTAGGGTTAGGTGTTAGGGTTAGGGGTAGGGTGAGGTTAAGGGTTAGGTTTAGGGTTAGGGTTAGGTTTAGGGTTAGATTTCGGGTTAGTGTTAGGGTTAGGGTTAGGGTTGGGTTTAGGTTTAGGGTTAGGGTTAGTGGTCAGGGTTAGTGTTAGGTTTAGGTTTATGGTTTAGGGTTAGGGTTAGGGTTAGGGTTTAGGGTTAGGGTTAGGGTTAGTGTTAGGTTTAGGTTTAGGGTTAGGGTTAGGGGTTAGGGTTAGGTTTAGGTTTAGGGTTAGGGTTAGGGTTAGGGTTAGGGTTAGGGTTAGGGTTAGGCTTAGCGGTTGGGGTTGGGTTAGGTTTAGGAGTTGGGGTTAGTGTTAGGGTTAGTGTTAGGTTTTAGGGTTAGGGATAGTGTTAGGGTTAGGAGTTAGGGTTAGGGTTAGGGTTAGTGTTAGGTTTTAGGGTTAGGGTTAGGGTTAGGGTTAGGGGTTAGGGTTAGGGTTAGGGTTAGGGTTAGTGATAGGGTTAGGGTTAGGGTTAGGGTAAGGGTTACGGTTACGGCTAGGGTTAGACGTCAGGGTTAGGGTTACGGTTAGGGTTAGGGTTAGGGTTAGGGTTAGGGTTAGGTGTTAGGGTTAGGGTTAGGTTTAGGGTTAGGTTTACGGTTAGGGTTAGCGTTAGGGTTATGATTAGGGTGAGGTTAAGGGTTAGGGTTAGGGTTAGGGTTAGGGTTAGGGTTAGGGT
>JAUMJL010000159.1:200000-202500 GCA_033558185.1 Dromococcyx pavoninus
AGGGGTTAGGATTAGGGTAAGGGTTAGGGTTAGGGTTAGGGTTAGGGTTAGGGTTAGGTTTTAGGGTTAGTGTTAGGGTAAGGGTTGCGGTTACGGCTGGGGTTAGGCGTCAGGGTTAGGGTTATGGTTAGGGTTAGGGTTAGGGTTAGGGGTTAGGCATAGGGTTAGGGTTAGGGTTAGGGTTAGTGTTATGGTTAGGGTTAGGGTTAGGGTTAGGGTTAGGGTTAGGGTTAGGGTTACGTTTAGTGTTAGGGTTAGTTTTAGGGTCAGGTTTAGGGGTTAGGGGTTAGGGTTAGGGTTCGGTTTAGGGGTTGGGATTGGGTTTAGGGTTATGGTTAGGGTTACCTTTAGGGTTTAGTGTTAGGGTTAGTGTTAGGGGTTAGGGTTAGGATTAGGGTTAGACTTAAGGTTAGGGTTAGGGTTAGGGGTTAGGGTTGGGGTTTGGGTTAGGGTTAGGTGTTGGGGTTGAGGTTAGGGTTAGTGTTAGGCTTAGGGTTAGGGTTTAGGGTTAGGTTTAGGGTTAGGTTTAGGGTTAGGGTTACGTTTCGGGTTAGTGTTAGTGTTAGGGTTAGGGTTAGGGTTAGGGTTAGGGTTAGGGTTAGGGTTAGGGTTAGGGTTAGGGTTTGGGTTAGGGTGAGGGTTAGGGTTAGGGTTAGGGTTAGGGTGAAGGTTAGGGTTAGGCCTAGGTTTAGGGGTTGGGTTTGGATTTAGCGTTATGGTTAGGGTTCCCTTTAGGTTTTAGAATTAGGGTTAGTGTTAGGGGTTAGGGTTGGGGTTAGGGTTAGGGTTAGGGTTAGGGTTAGGTTTATGTTTCGGGTTAGTGTTAGGGTTAGGGTTGGGTTTCGGGATAGGGTTAGGGTGAGAGTTAGGGTTAGGTTTAGGGTTAGGGTTAGGGGTTAGGGTTAGCCTTTTTGTTAGGGTTAGGGTTAGGTTGAGGGTCCTGGTTAGGCGTTGGGGTTGGGGTTAGTGTTAGGGCTATGGTTAGGGTTAGGGTTACAGTTAGGGTAAGGGTTAGGGGTCAGGGTTAGGGTTAGGGTTAGGGTTAGGGTTAGGGTTAGGGTTAGGGTTAGTGTAAGGGCTAGGTTTAGGGTAAGGGTTAGGGTTTGCGTTTATGGTTAGTATTAGGGTTTAGGTTTAGGGTTAGGGTTTGGATTAGGGTTAGCGTTAGGGTTAGGATTAGGGTGAGGGTAAGAGTTAGGGTTCGGGTTTAGGGTTAAGGTTGAGGGTTAGTGTTCGGCTTAGGGGTTGAGTTAGGATTAGGGTTTAGGGTAGGGGTTAGGGTTAGGTTTAGGGTTAGGGTCATGGTTAGGGTTAGTGTTAGGGTTAGGTGTTAGGGTTAGGGGTAGGGTGCGGTTAAGGGTTAGGGTTAGGGTTAGGGTTAGGGTTAGGGGTAGGGTTAGGGTTAGGGTTAGGGGTAGGGTTAGAGTTAGGGGTTAGGCATAGGGTTAGGGTTAGGGTTAGGTTGAGGGTCAGGGTTAGGCGTTGGGGTTAGGGTTAGGGTTAGGGTTACCTTTAGGTTTTAGGGTTAGGGTTAGTGTTAGGGGTTAGGGTTGGGGTTAGGGTTGGGGTTAGGGTTAGTGTTAGGGTTAGGTGTATGGGTTGAGGTTAGGGTTAGTGTTAGGCTTAGGGTTAGGGTTTAGGGTTAGGTTTAGGGTTAGGGTTCGGGTTGGGCTTAAGGTTGGGTTTAGGGTTAGGATTAGCGGTTAGGGTTAGAGTTAGGCTTTTGGGTTAGGGTTAGGGTTAGGGTTAGGGTTAGGGTTCGGCTTTGGATTAGGGTTGGGTTTAGGGTTAGTGTTAGGGTAGGGGTTAGGGTTAGGGTTAGGGTTAGGGTTAGGGTTAGGGTTAGGGTTAGGTTTAGGGTTAGGGTTAGGGTTAGGGTTAGGGTTACGTTTAGTGTTAGGGTTAGGTTTAGGGTCAGGTTTAGGGGTTAGGGGTTAGGGTTAGGGTTCGGTTTAGGGGTTGGGATTGGGTTTAGGGTTATGGTTAGGGTTACCTTTAGGGTTTAGTGTTAGGGTTAGTGTTAGGGGTTAGGGTTAGGGTTAGGATTAGGGTTAGACTTAAGGTTAGGTTTAGGGTTAGGCGTTAGGGTTGGGGTTTGGGTTAGGGTTAGGTGTTGGGTTTGAGGTTAGGGTTAGTGTTAGGCTTAGGGTTAGGGTTTAGGGTTAGGTTTAGGGTTAGGTTTAGGGTTAGGGTTAGGGTTAGAGCTAGGTGTTATTGTTAGGGTTAGGGTTAGGTTTAGGGTTAGGTTTAGGTTTAGGGTTACGCTTCGGGTTAGTGTTAGGGTTCGGGTTAGGGTTAGGGTTAGTGTTATGGTTTGGGTTAGGGTGAGGGTTAGGGTTAGGGTTAGGGTGAAGGTTAGGTTTAGGCCTAGGTTTAGGGGTTGGGTTTGGGTTTAGGGTTATGGTTAGGGTTACCTTTAGGTTTTAGAATTAGGGTTAGTGTTAGGGGTTAGGGTTGGGGTTAGGGTTAGGGTTGGGGTTAGGGTTAGGGTTAGTGTTAG
>JAUMJL010000159.1:220000-230000 GCA_033558185.1 Dromococcyx pavoninus
TAGGGTTAGGGATAGGATTAGGGTTAGGCTTAAGGTTAGGGTTAGGGTTAGGGTAAGGGTTAGATTTAGAGTTAGGGTTAGGGTTAGGGGTTGGGTTAGGGTTAGGGTTAGGTTTAGGGTTAGGGTTAGGGTTAGGGTTAGGTTTAGGTTTAGGGTTAGGGTTAGGGTTGGGCTTAATGTTGGGTTTAGGGTTAGGTTTAGGGGTTAGGGTTAGTGTTAGGCTTTTGGGTTAGGGTTAGGGTTAGGGTTAGGTTTAGGGTTAGGGGTTAAGGTTAGGGTTAGGGTTAGGGTTAGGGTTAGGTTTAGGTTTAGGGTTAGGGTTAGGGGTTAGGGTTAGGGTTAGGTTTAGGGTTAGGGTTAGGGTTAGGTTTAGGCTTAGGTTTAGCGGTTGGGGTTGGGTTAGGGTTAGGAGTTGGGGTTAGTGTTAGGGTTAGTGTTAGGTTTTAGGGTTAGGGTTAGTGTTAGGGTTAGGGGTTAGGGTTAGGGTAAGGGTTAGGGTTAGGGTTAGGTTTTAGGGTTAGGGTTAGGGTTAGGGGTTAGGGTTAGGGTTAGGGTTAGGGTTAGGGTTAGGGTTAGGGTTAGGGTTAGAGTTAGGGTTAGGGTTAGGTTTAGGGTTAGTGTTAGGGTAAGGGTTACGCTTACGGCTGGGGTTAAGCGTCAGGGTTAGGGTTATGGTTATGGTTAGGGTTAGGGTTAGGGTTAGGGGTTAGGGTTATGGTAAGGGTTAGGGTTAGGGTTAGGGTTAGGGTTAGGTTTTAGGGTTAGGGTTAGGGTTAGGGGTTAGGGTTAGGGTTAGCGTTAGGGGTGAGGGTTAGAGTTAGGGTTAGGGTTAGATTTAGGGTTAGTGTTAGGGTAAGGGTTACGGTTACGGCTGGGGTTAGGCGTCAGGGTTAGGGTTATGGTTATGGTTAGGGTTAGGGTTAGGGTTAGGGTTAGGGTTAGGGTTAGGGGTTAGGGATAGGGTTAGGGTTAGGGTTAGGGTTAGGGTTAGGGTTAAGTTTAGGGTAAGGGTTAGGGTTAGGGTTAGGGTGAGGGTTACTGTTAGTGGTTAGCGGTTAAGGTTAGGGTTAGTGTTTAGGGTTAGGGTTAGGGTTAAGTTTAGGGTAAGGGTTAGGGTTAGGGTTAGCGGTCGGGGTTAGTGTTAGGGTTAGGTTTAGGGGTTAGGGGTTACGGGTTAGGGTTAGGGTTTGTTTTAGGGGTAGGGTGAGGTTTCGGTTAGGGTTGGGGTTAGGGTTAGGTGTTAGTGTTAGGGTTACGATTAGGGTGAGGTTAAGGGTTAGGATTAGGGTTAGGGTTTGGTTTATGTTTAGTTTTAAAATTAGTGTTAGGGTTTACGTTTAGAGTTAGGGTTGGGAGGTTAGATTTAAGTTTGAGGGTTAGGGTTACCGTTAGGTTTAGGGGGTTAGGGTTAGGTTTTAGCGTTAGGGTTAGGGGTGAGGGTTAGGGTCAG
Organism: Dromococcyx pavoninus; assembly: GCA_033558185.1. Lineage (NCBI taxonomy): Eukaryota > Metazoa > Chordata > Aves > Cuculiformes > Neomorphidae > Dromococcyx > Dromococcyx pavoninus. Next base: position 221,451 of record JAUMJL010000159.1, read on the forward strand.
GTTTAGGGGTTAGGGGTTAGGGTTTGTGTTAGGGTTAGGGTTAAGTTTTGGTTTTCGGGTAAGGGTTAGGGTTTAGGTTTACGGTTAGGGGTTAGGGTTCTGGTAGATTTAGTTTTAAGTTTAGGGTTCGGGTTAGGTTTAGGGTTAGGATTAGGATTTGGGTTAGGATTAGGGTTAGGGTTAGGCTTAGGGTTTCGTTTTAGGGATACAGTAAGGGTTAGGGTTAGGGTTAGGGTTGGCCTTAAGGTTCGTTTTAGGGTTAGGGTTAGGGGTTAGGGTTAGGTTTTAGGGTTAGGGGTTAGGGTTAGGGTAAGGGGTTAGGGTTAGGGTTGCGAGTTGGGGTTAGGGTTAGGGATATATTTTAGGGTTAGGGTTAGGGTGAGGGGTAGGGTGAGTTTTCGGTTAGGGTTATGGTTAGTGTAAGGGTTAGGTTTAGGGTTAAGGTTAGGGTTAAGTTTAGGGTATGGGTTAGGGTTTAGGTTTAGTGTTAGGATTATGTTTAGGGTCAGGTTTAGGGGTTAGGAGTTAAGGGTTAGGATTAGGGTTAGGTTTTGGGGTAGGGTGAGGTTAGGTTTGGGGTTAGAGTTAGGTGTTAGGGTAAGGGTTAGGGCGACGTTGAGGGTTAGGTTTATGGTTAAGGTTACGTTTAGGGTTAGGTTTTGGGTTAGTGTTAGTATTAGGGTTAGGGTTAGGGTTAGGCTTAGGCTTAGGGTTAGGTGTTGGGGATGGGGTTAGTGTTAGGGTGAGGGTTAGGGTTAGGGGTTGGGGTTAGGGTTAGGGGTTGGGGTTGGGGTTATGGTTATGGTTCGGTTTAGGGTCAGGTTTAGTGGTTAGGGGTTAGGGGTTAGGGTTAGGGTTAGGTTTAGTGGTAGGGTGAGGTTAGGTTTAGGGTTAGGGTTAGTGTTAGGGTTATGGTTAGGTGTTGAGGTTGGGGTTGGGGTTAGGGTTAGGAATAGAGTTTAGGGTTAGGGATGGTGTTAGGGTTAGGGTTAGTGATAGGGTTTAGGGCTAGGTTTAGGGTTAGGGTTAGGGGTTGAGGTTGCGGTTGGGGTTAGGGTTAGGGATAGGGTTTAGGGTTAGGGTTGGGGTTACGGTTAGGGATAGGGTTTAGGGTTAGGGTTAGGGTTAGGGTAAGGATTAGGGTTAGGGTTAGGGTTTGAGGTTGGGTTTGGGGTTAGGGTTAGGGATAGGGTTTAGGGTTAGGGTTGGGTTTAGGGTTATTGTTAGGGTTAGGGTTAGTGTAAGGGTTAGGTTTAGGGTTAGGGTTAGGGTTAAGTTTAGGGTTTGGTTTATGTTTAGGGTCAGGTTTAGGGGTTAGGGGTTAAGGGTTAGGGTTAGGGTTAGGTTTAGTGGTAGGGTGCGGTTAGGTTTAGGGTTAGCGTTAGGTGTTAGGGTAAAGGTTAGGGTGAGGGTGAGGGTTAGGTTTATGGTTAAGGTTAGTTTTAGGGTTAGGTTTCGGGTTAGTGTTAGTGTTAGGGTTAATCTTAGGCTTAGGGTTAGGGGTTGGGGATGGGGTTAGTGTTACGGTTAGGGTTAGGGTTTTGGTTTAGTGTTAGTGTTAGGGTGTTGAAAACGGAGGGAGTCACCGACACCAGATGGTTCATCAGTGGAACTCGTTTATTAGTAGCATTACAATCACTTTTATAATGGTGATAATTAGCTCATACATATTGCAAAATCTAAGCTCATTATTGGTCGCTCAGCTATTTGTGTTATATCATATTGTTTACATTCCTGCGGTTACTTTTATCTTGTTTTGTGCTCTCTTTTCTGCATTCTTCTTTCTTTAGGGACTTTCCAGCTTCCTTTGTTTACCACCAAGGACAGACTGACCTTGTTTCATGCCACGTCTTCTAATTCAAGCAGATTTGTCTGACTATGGCCTTTGTCTAGTAACCAGTTCCTAATTGCTGACTCCTGACTCTCCACACCTCCCCCGTTTTCTTTAACCGCAGGATATACCCCATATAACATAGACTGCATTGTTTTTTCAATCATGCGCTGCAAACAACTACAAAAGCATGGTAAAAGGAATAAAATACAACAAAACATAAACAAAATTATTAAAGCTGTCTTTAACAAGCTAGTTAACCAAGGGTCAAGGCCTAACGACTAAAGCCAATCTTCCAATCCAAAACCTGAATTAACCTGTAGGTGGCCAGTGAGGTCATGCAATTCTTGTATATGGGCAGTTATAGATTTGGAATGATCAGAAAGATTCATACAACACATGCCTTCAAATTCTTTGCAGCCATGACCATGTGCTAACAGTAAAAAATCTATGGCTTCACGATTTTGAAGAGTGGCGTGCCTTACCAAATCAACATCTACGAGTAGGTCCGATATTGCTTGGGAGGTTGCATTGGTCTGTTTTGCCAGCCAACATCCGAGGTTGCGCAGCTGACTAAGAGCACCAGCCACAGCAACATTCGGAGTAAAAAAGGAACCAAATATGATTTGCTCAACGGACCAAAAATTGACATTGTCCTTACAATCTTGCGTAAATCGATGCCGTAGGGAACGAGTTGGCCGAATTCGTGAACTTCGGGAGATGTTAAGAATCATGCTATCATTAGGAGTTAATAAGGTTAGCCTGTCAATGGTACAGGGACCTCCTCTAATATGGGATGGGATTCCGGGCCACGCACGATCCCCGCATATGAGAAAATATCCCGGTGGGAGAGTAATCGGATTGTTTGAAGATTTAGAAAGGTTCGCGGAGGCATAATTACACCACAAACTGGCATTGCGATAATAGGGTATAGTGGCATTGACCGTCGTGTAATAACCGTGACCGTGGCCCGCTTGGCGTGAGGAGTGGTTAAAGTAAATGCAGGCATCTGCTGTCAGAGAGCCTAAGATTTCCAATTCCTGTGGTTCTAAGTCTGCAATAGGGTGATGAGGCACCCATGAATCCCAGGAATCTACTGTAAGTTTTAAATCAGAACTACTGCAGGTCGGCGTGTCAGCTGGACACGGCCAATCGACATCAGGCACTCCTACAAGGCACGTTGAGAAGGGATTAGAAGGGGTTGCTACCGAAAGACAAATAGCATTTTGTTTTGTAAGATTGGCCAAAGTCACCCATACATTTTGTTTGGATTGTATTGGAAAAAAGGCAAAACTTACTTCTATCTTGCAAAGCAAAATCAACGTCTGTAATATTTTATGCAACATTTCTTATAATAATTCCTACAATAATGCTTCAATATATGCGACTCTATTGATTTACTAGCGACCTTAACCCAAAAGGTCAATCTTGCCCGCTGCTCGGCTAAAAACAATTGTTCAGGTGATTCATATAATTGCAAAGCTTCTTCTGGAGAGTCAATATTAAAACCATTAGACTCAGCTAAAAAATACAAAGCAAATGCCCCTCGTCTATTAATTTGATAGTTACAAGTGGGACAAAACCAAGATTGCAAGTCTTTTCTTCTACAATGCACTACTTGGGTACAATAAGCACAATAAAAATCTATAAAAGCATTACAGTTAGTTTTACATAAGGGACAGGCATAAGTGGTGTATGCGTCCCATTCTGTCAAATTTTTCAAATCTCTTAAAATAATGTTAAAATAGTCAGGATCAATATTGACCAATGCATACTTCAGTTCCTTTGGCAGTTGGCTCAAAATCGGAGGGACGATAAGCCGTAATTTGGATAACAGTCGCTGCTCCTCACTACGGTGAATGGGTCTTAAGAGACGATCGACGTGGTCCATTTACTGAGAGTCCATTTTCTCCCCCTGCGTAGCTCTTGGAAGTGGCAGTCCCGACTTGACATTAACCGTCAGTGGTTATTTTCTGTGGCTGGACGGTCATCAGGGCTGGCCTAACACATCTTGCTGGAATCCATAGGGTCCCTGTAGGTGTGGAAACACACACATAACCTCGACCCCAATATATCACTTCTACCGGCCCTTCTCTTAATCCTGTTTTTGGGTCCTTGTAATATACTAGTGCACGCTTATGACTACCGCCTTGGCTTTCTTTCATATGTATGACTGCAGGAGGATTCTTATCTTGCCCAAACACACAAAGATGATTTATGACATAAACAGCCTGTGCCAACCTTTGCTGAGGGTCAGCAATTTCTTGCTGCTTACTGAGATACTGTTTTAAAGTTCGATGGGCCCTCTCTACTATAGCTTGTCCCGTAGGAGAATGCGGGATACCTGTTGTGTGCATTATTCCCCAAAGTTTTAGGAATTCCCTAACTGTGCTACTGCAGTAAGCCCATTGTCTGTTTTGATCGCTTCTGGTACCCCCATAACTGCAAAACTAACAGTCAAATGTCGCATATCATGTAGCGCTTTTTCCCCACGCTGAGCAGTTGCCCAAACATACTTGCTATACGTATCAACCACCACATGTACGTATTTGAGTCCTCCAAATTCTGCTACATGGGTTACATCCATCTGCCATAGGGCATTTGATTTCAGTCCTCTTGGATTTACTCCACATCCTAACCCAATTCCCCCGTTGTGATGGCTGCATGTTGGACATGCTCGCACTATTAGCTTAGCTTGTGCGATGGGGATCCCATAAGTTCGATGTAACCCCTTCGCATTCTGGTGTAAGCGAGCATGCGCTTCCTGGGCCTGCTCCAAATTGCTTTGCGTTGAGGCTGGCATGACCAGTTGATCAGCTCGCGCATTTCCTTCTCCCATTCCAATATTCCACTTATGGCTCCTGATATGTAACACGCAATAAGGTGCCTTCCTCAACTTCAACATTCGTACTAGCTGCAGTAAAAGTTCATACAGTCGCAGATTGTGAGTTTCCTTGATGCTGGCATCCTCTATTCTTTGTAGTACCCCCGCAACATACAAGGAATCTGTAACCACATTCAATGGTCCCTGAAATTGTATAAAAGCCTGTATGACTGCATTCAGCTCCAGGGTCTGCAAACTGTCTCGACTCTCTGCCTCCCATATTTTGTGCTTCCATTGCTTGCCCTCCTTCCACGTCATGGCCGCCTTTCTTGACCTCTTTCCGGCATCAGTATAAACTGTGGTAGCATTCTCAAGGGGTGTGGCTGTTCGCCACGGTTTCACTATCCACTGCCATTCTGCTAGCCACTGGAGCATTTTTGGCTGCAACGGGCCTGTCATGATAAGTGCACCCGCTCCCAATAGGGCTTCCTGCAGCTCCGTGGAATTAGCTAAAAACCAGTCCAAGTCCGATTTTTGGATTGGTAGTTGAATTTGGGTGGGTTCTTGTCCCGTGACATCAATGATACGCTGACGGCCCCGCTTTATTACATCTGCGAGTTGCTCAATTTTACTATATACAGTTTTTCTTGCTTGTAACGGAGGGGAGAGCCATTCCAATACCCTTGTCTCCCCCGTTTTCTTTAGATTCTGAGACAGGGCTGCCAACAGATGGCTTTGGGCACACCAAACAGTCAAATCTATAGGGCTATCAAGGTCTCTACGCTGTACATAGTGATTACCAATACATTGAACGATCGAGTCGATGATCCGGCGTTGTGCAGAGGTGAGTCGGATGGGTAAAGCTGGGTCCGTTCCTTTTAGCAGAGGACGGAGTGCACTGAGTAGGCTGTTTGGGATGCCTACAACTGGTTTTAACCATTGCATTTCTCCCATAAATTTTTGAGCTTCATGCAAGGTAGTGATATCTGTGTCTAACTGTAGTTTTTGTGGAGTAATTGTCTGCGTAGTTATAGTCCAACCAAGATATTTCCATGGGCTAGTTCGCTGTATTTTTTCAGGCGCAATAACTAGCGATGATGCCTTAAGAGTAGTTATAATTGTTTGCAGTTGATCTTCGCTAAACTGTTCCCTTTGAGCGAAGAGGATATCATCCATATAGTGATAGATGATAGTTTCAGGCCATGCCTTCCGCAAGGGCTGTAAGGCAGTATCCACATAAAGCTGACACAGAGTGGGGGAATTCCGCATCCCTTGCGGAAGGACAGTCCATTCAAATCGCTTATCCGGTTCCCCCCTATTAATTGCTGGTAATGTGAATGCAAATCTTTTCATGTCGTTAGAATGTAGCGCTATAGCGAAAAAAACAGTCTTTTAAGTCTATAATTAGAAGGGGCCATGCCTCAGGCAGCATGGCAGGATTAGGTAACCCGGGCTGAAGGGCCCCCATAGGCTCCATTTGTTCATTTACTTTCCGTGAATCATGGAGTAGACGATATTTGCCTGATTTCTTCTTTATTACAAATATGGGAGTATTCCACGGGCTGGTCGAGAGTTGTAAATGACCTTGCTGAAGTTGTTCTTCTACTAACGCATGTGCCTGTTCAAGGCTTTCCCTTTTTAAAGGCCATTGCTTTACCATCACCGGCTCGTCAGTCTTCCAGGTGAGTGGAATCGGGAAAGTCCAAGCAATGGCACTTAAACTAAAGGGCGCTGATCATTGGACAATACTATTCCGAGTTGTGCGAGAATGTCTCTCCCGATGAGACATTGTACCGTAGGTGGTAGTGGTACTATAGTCAGCACAGTATTGACTGTTTGTCCATCCAGGGTTACCGCTACCAGTGGAGATTTTTTCGCCAATGTATATTCCCCTACTCCAGTTACTGTATCCATTGTGGCTCGCTGGGGCCACTGGCTTGGCCAATATTCCGGTTGCACTATGCTAGTATCGGCTCCTGTGTCCAATAAGGCTGTCAATTGTATAGAGTGTCCTTGATACGATATCGCAACGCCCTTAGTGGGTCGAGTAGATAGATCCATGGTTAACATAGCCAATCCGGAGGAGCCAAAGCCTTGGGTTCCGCGGTTCTTTTGCGTTAAAGGGGTTAGTCCATTTGTTAACTGTGGTAACGGTAGAAGCTGCGCAATACGTTGTCCCGCAGCGACACTCAGTGGTGGAAATGGGGTATGTGCCATAATATAAATTTCACTGGAGTAATCTGCATCTATTATTCCCGGAAGCACAAAGAGTCCCATAATAGTTGTCGAGGGTCTTCCCAATAACAAAGCTCCATAGGCTTGCCCGTTGATAATGAGCGGCCCCCTCACTCCAGTTGGTATTTTCTCGGGGCGAGCTGTAGCTAAGGTGACATCTACACTGGCTGCCAGGTCGAGTCCCAAGCTGCCTGCGGTGGCTGGCTGGAGGCTGATGTTGCGGTCGTTGAGGCAGTAATTTGTGTCGGGGCGCAGCTGCTCTGCGCGCTCCTTGTCGAGTTTCCCGACCTGCGACGACAAGCCGACGTGTTGTGAGAGCTGGACTGGCAGGTTTGGCACCAGATCCCGGAGGTATGACACTGTCGACGCATGTGTCCGGGCTTGCCACAACGGTAACACTTAATGCCTGGAGGCAATGGGCGGTTTGGGTTCGTGCTAGCCGGTGCTACAGCAGCGGCTTGGAGGGGCGCAAGAGCGGCTAATACTTGAGCCTGACTGGCTTCTGCCTGTTTCTGCAGCCCCAACCCTAAATCTATAAACGCCTGCGACCCGGTTGGCTGTAGTGACATTCGTTCTAATGCCGCTTCAATTGACCAGTCTGCTCCTAATGTTAACAATATCTTTTTTGTCTCTTCATTTGCATTTTGCAGGGCGCATTGCTTTAACAGTGCGCCTTTCATGTAATCTGGTACTCCTGCCTTTTCTATTGCAGCAGCCACTTTGTCTATAAACCCCCCAAAGCTTTCTCCTCGACCCTGCTTTATACTCATATACATAGGGATGCCACCAGCATCTTTAACCCGTTCCATGGCATTTCTTACTAGCCTCATCGCTTCCTGAACTTTATCGGGTCCCATTAACATCTCTGCCTCGGTTCTCAAATACGGTCCTAATCCCATCATTTCCTGCATAGTGAGCCCGTGAAGTGGATCACCTGGTCCTCTCTGAACTGCCACTGCCTCTTGAACTTCTGCCTGCCAGTGTGCGTTGAACAGCAATTGCTGATGTTGTGTAAATATTAACTTAACTATGCCTCGCAAATCATTTGGGAGCAAGAGGGTGGTATTAAACAGATAATCTAACATCTGCTTAACTGGCTCGCTCTTCGGGCCAAATTGTGCTACTGTCTGCCGCAGCTGTGCAAGGAGCTTCCAGTCCAAAGGAGAATAATTGCCAACGTGGTGTGTTACTTGCCCGTTCTGATCTATAACGGGGGTGTATGTAACGGGGCAGACTAGGGAGCCGGCAGCCTCCAGCAACACTTCATCGCCTTCCTCTGCCCCCTTGCGGGCGATAGCAGCCCATGCCTCACGACGCTCTCTAGCCATCTCCTCCCACAGGTCGCTGAGCGCCCCAGGGACAGGAGGGGTGGGTTCATAGCGATTCGGCTTGGTTGCTAGCGATGCAGGCTTTTGGAGGGCCAATTTAAGCACATGCGTAGCCCCCCCACTGCTCTCGTCTTCATTCTCATCACTTCCCGTATCCCCGCTTTCACTCCCTCCTTCTAATGGAGGTGCTGATGGTTTAACGGAATCTGAGGACGCACTCTCTGTCCCTCCAGCTGGAATCACTACAGCAGACACTCTCGGAGCCAACGGCTCACCCTCCTGGCCATATCCAGCATTTTTACGAGAAGCTTGCAGAGCTGCGGCAGCAGCCC
>JAUMJL010000159.1:235000-242500 GCA_033558185.1 Dromococcyx pavoninus
AGGGATAGGGTTTAGGGTTAGGGTTGGGGTTAGGGTTATTGTTAGGGTTAAGGTTAGTGAAAGGTTTAGGTTTAGAGTTAGGGTTAGGGTTATGTTTATGGTTAGGGTTAGGGTTAGGGTTAGGGTTAGGGTTAGGGGTTAGAGTTAGGGTTAGGCTTCAGTGTTAGGGTTAGGATTCAGCTTAGGGTTACGTTTTAGGGTTCGGGTTATCGTTAGGGTTAGGCTTAGGTTTAGGGGTTGGGGTGGGGTTAGGGTTATGTGTCCGGATTAGTGTTAGGGATCAGGGTAAGTGTTAGGGTTAGGGTCAGGTTTAGGGATTAGGGTTTAGGGTTAGGGTTAGCGTTAGGGTAAGGTTTAGGGTTAGGGTTAGGGTTAGGGTTAGGGTTAGGGTTAGGGTTAGGGTTAGTGTTAGGTGTTAGGGTCGGGTTTAGGGTTAGGGTTAGGGTTAGGATTAGTGTTAGGTGTTAGGGTTGGGTTTAGGGTTAGGGTTAGGGTTAGGGTTAGGCTTAGGCTTAGGTTTAGGGGTTGGGATTAGGGTTAGGGTTAGGGTTAGTTGTTAGGGTTAGTGTTAGGGTTAGGGTTAGGGTTAGGGTTAGGGTCAGGTTTAGGGGTTAGTGGTTAGGGTTAGGGTTAGGGTTAGAGTCAGGTTTAGAGTTAGGATGAGGGAAAGGGTTAGGTTTAGGGTTAGGTTTAGGGTTAGGGGTTAGGTGTTGAGGTTGGGGTTAGGTTAGGGTTAGGGGTTGAGGTAGGGACTGGGTTTAGTGTTAGAGATAGGGTTTAGGGTTAGGGTTGGGGTTAGGGTTAGGGTTAGGGCTAGGGTTTAGGGCTAGGGTTAGGGTTAAGGTTAGGGTTAGGGTTAGGTTTAGGGTTAGGGTTAGGGTTAGGGATAGGGTTAGGGGTTGAGGTTGGGGTTGGGTTTAGGCATAGGGATAGGGTTTAGGGTTAGGGTTGGGGTTAGTGTTATTCTTAGGGTTAGGGTTAGTGAAAGGGTTAGGTTTAGGGTTAGGGGTTAGGTGTTGAGGTTGGGGTTAGGTTAGGGTTAGGGGTTGAGGTAGGGGTTGGGGTTAGGCTTAGAGATAGGGTTTAGGGTTAGGTTTAAGTTTAGGGTTAGGGTTAGGGTTAGGGTTAGGGTTAGGGTTAGGGTTAGGGTTAGGGTTAGGGATAGGTTTAGGGTTAGGGTTAGGGTTAGGGTTAGCGTTAGGGTTAGGGTTAGGGTTAGGTTTAGGGTCACGTTTAGGGTTTAGGGTTAGTGTTAGGGTAAGAGTTAGTTTTAGGGTTAGGGTTAGGGTTAGGCTTAGGTTTAGGGGTTGAGATTGGGGTTTGGGTTACGGTTAGGGTAAGGGTTAGTTTTTAGGGTTAGGGTTAGTGTTAGGTGTTAGGGTTGGGTTTAGGGTTAGGGTTAGCGTTAGGGTTAGGGTTAGGAGTTGGGGTTGGGGTTAGGGTTAGGTTTTACGGTTAGAGTTGGGGTTAGGGTTATAGTTAGGTTTAGGGTTAGGTGTTGGGGTCAGGGTTAGGGTTTAGGGTTAGGGTAAGGGTGAAGTTTAGGGTTAGGTTTAGGGTTAGGATTAGGGGTAGGGTTAGGGTTAGGGTTAGGTGTTGAGTTTGGGGTTAGGGTTAGGGGTTGAGGTTGGGGTTGGGTTTAGCGTTAGAGATAGGGTTTAGGGTTAGGGTTGGGGTTAGGGTTAGGGTTAGCGCTAGGGTTTAGGGCTAGGATTAGGGTTAGGGTTAGGGTTAGGGTTAGGGTTTGAGGTTGGGGTTGGGGTTAGGCTTAGGGTTAGGGTTGGGGTTAGGGTTAGGGTTAGGGGTTAGAGTTAGGGTTAGGCTTCAGTGTTAGGGTTAGGATTCAGCTTAGGGTTACGTTTTAGGGTTCGGGTTATCGTTAGGGTTAGGCTTAGGTTTAGGGGTTGGGGTGGGGTTAGGGTTATGTGTCCGGAGTAGTGTTAGGGGTCAGGGTAAGTGTTAGGGTTAGGGTCAGGTTTAGGGATTAGGGTTTAGGGTTAGGGTTAGCGTTAGGGTAAGGGTTAAGGTTAGGGTTAGGGTTAGGGTTAGGGTTAGGGTTAGGGTTAGGGTTAGGGTTGGGTTAGGGTTAGTGTTAGGTGTTAGGGTTGGGTTTAGGGTTAGGGTTAGCGTTAGGGTTAGGGTTAGGATTTGGGGTTGGGTTTAGGGTTAAGGTTTACGGTTAGAGTTGGGGTTAGGGTTAGAGTTAGGGTTAGGGTTAGGGGTTGGGGTTAGAGTTAGGGTTAGGGTTAGGGTTTAGGGTTCGGGTTCGGGTTAAGTTTAGGGTTTGGGTTAGGTTTAGGGTTAGTATTAGGGTTATGGTTACGGTTAGGGTTAGGTGTTGAGGTTGGGGTTAGGGTTAGGAGTTGAGGTTGGGGTTGGGTTTAGGGTTAGAGATAGGGTTTAGGGTTAGGGTTGGGGTTAGGATTAGGGTTAGCGATAGGGTTTAGGGCTAGGGTTAGGGTTAGGGTTAGGGTTAGGGTTAGGGTTAGGGTAAGTGTTCGGTTTAGGGTTAGGGTTAGTGTTAGGGTTTAATGTTAGGTTTAGGGTTCGGTTTAGGGTTAGGGTTAGTGTTAGGGTCTTAATGTTAGGTTTAGGGTTAAGGTTAGGGTTAGGGTTAGTGTTAGGTGTTAGGGTTGGGTTTAGGGTTAGGGTTAGGGTTAGGGTTAGTGTTAGGCTTAGGCTTAGGTTTAGGGGTTGGGATTAGGGTTAGGGTTAGTGTTAGTTGTTAGGGTTAGTGTTAGGGTTAGGGTTAGGGTTAGGGTTAGGGTTAGGGTTAGGGTTAGGGTTAGGGTTAGGGTTAGGGTAAGAGTTAGTTTTAGGGTTAGGGTTAGGGTTAGGGTTAGGGTTAGGCTTAGGTTTAGGTGTTGGGGTTGGGGTTAGGTTTAGGGTTTAGGGATAGGGTTAGTGTTAGGTGTTAGGGTTGGGTTTAGGGTTAGGGTTAGCATTAGGGTTAGGGTTAGGAGTTGGGGTTGGGGTTAGGGTTTACGGTTAGAGTTGGGGTTAGGGTTAGAGTTAGGTGTTAGGGTTGGGTTTAGGGTTAGGGTTAGCATTAGGGTTAGTGTTAGGGGTTGGGGTTAGAGTTAGGGTTAGGGTTAGGGTTAGGGTTAGGGTTAGGATTAGGTTTAGGGTTAGGGTTAGGGTTAGGGTTAGGGTTAGGGTTAGGGTTAGGGTTAGTGTTAGGTGTTAGGGTTGGGTTTAGGATTAGGGTTAGGGTTATGGTTAGGCTTAGGCTTAGGTTTAGGGGTTGGGATTAGGGTTAGGGTTAGTGTTAGTTGTTAGGGTTAGTGTTAGTGTTAGGGTTAGGGTTAGGGTTAGGGTTAGGATAAGAGTTAGTTTTAGGGTTAGGGTTAGGGTTAGGGTTAGGCTTAAATTTAGGTGTTGGGGTTGGGGTTAGGGTTAGGGTTTAGGGTTAGGGTTAGGGTTAGGAGTTGGGGTTGGGGTTAGGGTTAGGGTTTACGGTTAGAGTTGGGGTTAGGGTTAGAGTTAGGTGTTAGGGTTGGGTTTAGGGTTAGGGTTAGCATTAGGGTTAGTGTTAGGGTTAGGGTTAGGGTTAGGGTTAGGGTTAGGGTTAGGGTTTAGGGTTCGGGTTCGGGTTAAGTTTAGGGTTTGGGTTAGGTTTAGGGTTAGTATTAGGGTTATGGTTACGGTTAGGGTTAGGTGTTGAGGTTGGGGTTAGGGTTAGGAGTTGAGGTTGGGGTTGGGTTTAGGGTTAGAGATAGGGTTTAGGGTTAGGGTTGGGGTTAGGATTAGGGTTAGCGATAGGGTTTAGGGCTAGGGTTAGGGTTAGGGTTAGGGTTAGGGTTAGGGTTAGGGTTAGGGTAAGTGTTCGGTTTAGGGTTAGGGTTAGTGTTAGGGTTTAATGTTAGGTTTAGGGTTCGGTTTAGGGTTAGGGTTAGTGTTAGGGTCTTAATGTTAGGTTTAGGGTTAAGGTTAGGGTTAGGGTTAGTGTTAGGTGTTAGGGTTGGGTTTAGGGTTAGGGTTAGGGTTAGGGTTAGTGTTAGGCTTAGGCTTAGGTTTAGGGGTTGGGAGTAGGGTTAGGGTTAGTGTTAGTTGTTAGGGTTAGTGTTAGTGTTAGGGTTAGGGTTAGGGTTAGGGTTAGGGTTAGGGTTAGGGTTAGGGTAAGAGTTAGTTTTAGGGTTAGGGTTAGGGTTAGGGTTAGGGTTAGGGTTAGGGTTAGGCTTAGGTTTAGGTGTTGGGGTTGGGGTTAGGTTTAGGGTTTAGGGATAGGGTTAGTGTTAGGTGTTAGGGTTGGGTTTAGGGTTAGGGTTAGCATTAGGGTTAGGGTTAGGAGTTGGGGTTGGGGTTAGGGTTTACGGTTAGAGTTGGGGTTAGGGTTAGAGTTAGGTGTTAGGGTTGGGTTTAGGGTTAGGGTTAGCATTAGGGTTAGTGTTAGGGGTTGGGGTTAGAGTTAGGGTTAGGGTTAGGGTTAGGGTTAGGGTTAGGATTAGGTTTAGGGTTAGGGTTAGGGTTAGGGTTAGGGTTAGGGTTAGGGTTAGGGTTAGTGTTAGGTGTTAGGGTTGGGTTTAGGATTAGGGTTAGGGTTATGGTTAGGCTTAGGCTTAGGTTTAGGGGTTGGGATTAGGGTTAGGGTTAGTGTTAGTTGTTAGGGTTAGTGTTAGTGTTAGGGTTAGGGTTAGGGTTAGGGTTAGGATAAGAGTTAGTTTTAGGGTTAGGGTTAGGGTTAGGGTTAGGCTTAAATTTAGGTGTTGGGGTTGGGGTTAGGGTTAGGGTTTAGGGTTAGGGTTAGGGTTAGGAGTTGGGGTTGGGGTTAGGGTTAGGGTTTACGGTTAGAGTTGGGGTTAGGGTTAGAGTTAGGTGTTAGGGTTGGGTTTAGGGTTAGGGTTAGCATTAGGGTTAGTGTTAGGGGTTGGGGTTAGAGTTAGGGTTAGGGTTAGGGTTAGGATTAGGGTTAGGGTTAGGATTAGGTTTAGGGTTAGGGTTAGGGTTAGGGTTAGGGTTAGGGTTAGGCTTAGGCTTAGGCTTAGGTTTAGGGTTTGGGATTAGGGTTAGGGTTAGGGTTAGGGTTAGGGTTAGGGTTAGAGTTAGGGTTAGGTTTAGGAGTTGGGGATAGGGTTAGGGTTAGGGTTAGGGTTAGAGTTAGGGTTAGGTTTAGGAGTTGGGGATAGGGTTAGGGTTAGGGTTAGGGTTAGGGTTAGGGTTAAGTTTAGGGTTACGGTAAGGGTTAGGTTTAGGGTTAGGGTTAGGGTTAGGGTTAGGGTTTACGGATAGAGTTGATGTTAGGGTTAGAGTTAGGGTTAGGGTTAGGGGTTGGGGTTAGAGTTAGGGTTAGGGATAGGGTTTAGGGTTAGGGTTGGGGTTAGGGTTAGGGTTAGGGATAGGGGTTAGGGTTAGGGTTAGGGTTAGGGTTAGGGTTAGGCTTAGGCTTAGGGTTAGGGTAAGGTTTAGGTTTAGGGTTAGGGTTACGGGTTGAGGTTGGGGTTGTTTTTAGGGTTAGGGATAGGGTTTAGGTTTAGGGTTGGAGTTAGGGTTATTGCTAGGGTTAGGGTTAGTGTAAGGGTTAGGTTTAGGGTTAGGGTTAGGGTTAAGTTTAGGGTATGGTTTAGGGTTTAGGGTTAGGGTTAGGGTTAAGTTTAGGGTTAGGGTTAGGGTTAGGGTTAGGTTTAGGCCGAGGTTTAGGGGTTGGGGTTGGGGTTAGGGTTAGTGTTAGGGATAGGGTTTAAGGCTAGGGTTAGGGTTAAATTAGGGTTAGGGTTAGGGTTAGGGTTAGGGTTAGGGTTAGGGTTAGGGTTAGGGTTAGGGGTCAGGGTTAGTTTTAGGGTTAGGGTCACGTTTAGGGTTTAGGGTTAGGGTTAGGATTATGTTTAGGGTTAGGGTTAGGGTAAGGGTTAGGGTTAGGTTTAGGGTTATGGTTAGGGGTTGAGGTTGGGGTTGGGGTTACGTTTAGGGATAGGGTTTAGGTTTAGGTTTGGGGTTAGGGTTATTGTTAGGGTTAGGGTTAGTATAAGGGTTAGGTTTAGGGTTAATTTTAGGGTATGGATTAGGGTTAAGTTAGGGTTAGGGTTAAGTTAGGGTTAGGGTTAGGGTTAGGGTTAGGGTTAGGGTTAGGGTTAGGGTTAGGGTTAGGGGTCAGGGTTAGTGTTAGGGTTAGGGTCACGTTTAGGGTTTAGGGTTAGGGTTAGGGTAAGAGTTAGTTTTAGGGTTAGGGTTAGGGTAAGGGTTCGGTTTAGGGTTAGGGTTAGTGTTAGGGTTTAATGTTAGGTTTAGGGTTAAGGTTAGGGTTAGGGTTAGGTGTCTGGGTTTGTGTTAGGGTTAGGGTTAGGGGATGGGGTTAGGGTTACTGTTAGTGTAAAGGTTTAGGGTTAGGGATAGGGATAGGTTTAGGTTTATGGGTTAGGGTTATGGTTATGTTTAGGGGTAGGGTGATGTAATGGTTTGAGTTAGGGTTAGGGATAGGGTTTAGGGTTAGGGTTGGGGTTAGGGTTAGGGTTAGGGATAGGGGTTAGGGTTAGGGTTAGGGTTAGTGTTAGGGTTAGGGTTAGGATTAGGGTTAGGGTTAGGGTTAGGCTTAGGGTTAGGGTTAGGGTAAGGGTTAGGTTTAGGGTTAGGGTTAGGGGTTGAGGTTGGGGTTGGTTTTAGGGTTAGGGATAGGGTTTAGGTTTAGGGTTGGAGTTAGGGTTATTGCTAGGGTTAGGGTTAGTGTAAGGGTTAGGTTTAGGGTTAGGGTTAAGTTTAGGGTATGGTTTAGGGTTTAGGGTTAGGGTTAGGGTTAAGTTTAGGGTTAGGGTTAGGGTTAGGGTTAGGTTTAGGCCGAGGTTTAGGGGTTGGGGTTGGGGCTAGGGTTAGTGTTAGGGATAGGGTTTAAGGCTAGGGTTAGGGTTAAATTAGGGTTAGGGTTAGGGTTAGGGTTAGGGTTAGGGTTAGGGTTAGGGTTAGGGGTCAGGGTTAGTTTTAGGGTTAGGGTCACGTTTAGGGTTTAGGGTTAGGGTTAGGGTAAGAGTTAGTTTTAGGGTTAGGGTTAGGGTTAGGCTTAGGTTTAGGTGTTGGGGTTGGGGTTAGGGTTAGGGTTAGGGTTTAGGGTTAAGGTTAGTGTTAGGTGTTAGGGTTGGGTTTAGGGTTAGGGTTAGCATTAGGGTTAGGGTTAGGAGTTGGGGTTGGGGTTAGGGTTAGGGTTTACGGTTAGAGTTGGGGTTAGGGTTAGAGTTAGAGTTAGGTTTAGGAGTTGGGGTTAGGGTTAGGTCAGGGTTTAGGGTTAGGGTTAGGGTTAAGTTTAGGGTTAGGGTTACGGTTAGGGTCAGGTTTAGGGGTTAGGGTTAGGGTTGGAGTCAGGTTTAGAGTTAGGCTGAGGGAAAGGGCTAGGTTTAGGGTTAGGTTTAGGGTTAGGGTTAGGATTGGGTTAGGGTTAGGGTTAGGGTTACGGTTAGGGTTAGGGTTAGGGTTAGGGTTAGGGTTGAGTTAGGGTTAGTGTTAGGTGTTAGGGTTGGGTTTAGGGTTAGGTTTAGCGTTAGGGTTAGGGTTAGGAGTTGGGGTTGGGGTTAGGGT
>JAUMJL010000159.1:245000-255000 GCA_033558185.1 Dromococcyx pavoninus
TATGGTTATGTTTAGGGGTAGGGTGATGTAAGGGTTTGAGTTAGGGTTAGGGATAGGGTTTAGGGATAGGGTTTAGGGTTAGGCTTAGGGTTAGGGTTAGGGTAAGGGTTAGGGTTAGGGTTAGGGTTAGGGTTAGGGTTAGGGTTAGGGTTAGGGTTAGGGTTAGGGTTAGGGTTAGGGTTAGGGTAAGGTTTAGGTTTAGGGCTAGGGTTAGGGTTAGGGGTTGAGGTTGGGGTTGGTGTTAGGGTTAGGGATAGGGTTTATGGTTAGGGTTGGAGTTAGGGTTATTGCTAGTGTTAGGGTTAGTGTAATGGTTAGTTTTAGGGTTAGGGTTAAGTTTAGGGTTAGGGTTAGGGTTAGGGTTAGGCCTAGGTTTAAGGGTTGGGGTTGGGGTTAGGGTTAGTGTTAGGGATAGGGTTTAGGGCTAGGGTTAGGATTATGTTTAGGGTTAGGGTTAGGGTAAGGGTTAGGGTTAGGTTTAGGGTTATGGTTAGGGGTTGAGGTTGGGGTTGGGGTTACGTTTAGGGATAGGTTTTAGGTTTAGGGTTGGGGTTAGGGTTATTGTTAGGGTTAGGGTTAGTATAAGGGTTAGGTTTAGGGTTAGGTTTAGGGTTAATTTTAGGGTATGGATTAGGGTTAAGTTAGGGTTAGGGTTAAGTTAGGGTTAGGGTTAGGGTTAGGGTTAGGGTTAGGGTTAGGGTTAGGGTTAGGGTTAGGGTTAGGATTAGGGTTAGGGTTAGGGTTAGGGGTCAGGGTTAGTGTTAGGGTTAGGGTCACGTTTAGGGTTTAGGGTTAGGGTTAGGGTAAGAGTTAGTTTTAGGGTTAGGGTTAGGGTTAGGCTTAGGTTTAGGTGTTGGGGTTGGGGTTAGGGTTAGGGTTTAGGGTTAGGGTTAGTGTTAGGTGTTAGAGTTGGGTTTAGGGTTAGGGTTAGGGTTAAGTTTAGGGTTAGGGTTACGGTTAGGGTCAGGTTAAGGGGTTAGGGGTTAGGGTTAGGGTTGGAGTCAGGTTTAGAGTTAGGCTGAGGGAAAGGGCTAGGTTTAGGGTTAGGTTTAGGGTTAGGGTTAGGGTTGGGTTAGGGTTAGGGTTAGGGTTAGGGTTAGGGTTAGGGTTAGGGTTAGGGTTGGGTTAGGGTTAGTGTTAGGTGTTAGGGTTGGGTTTAGGGTTAGGGTTAGCGTTAGGGTTAGGGTTAGGAGTTGGGGTTGGGGTTAGGGTTAGGGTTTACGGTTAGAGTTGGGGTTAGGGTTAGAGTTAGGGTTAGGGTTAGGGGTTGGGGTTAGAGTTAGGGTTAGGGTTAGGGTATGGGGTTAGGGTTACGGTTAGTGTAAAGGTTTAGGGTTAGGGATAGGGATAGGTTTAGGTTTATGGGTTAGGGTTATGTTTATGTTTAGGGGTAGGGTGATGTAAGGGTTTGAGTTAGGGTTAGGGATAGGGTTTAGGGTTAGGGTTGGGGTTAGGGTTAGGGTTAGGGATAGGGTTTAGGGGTAGGGTTAGGGTTAGGGTTAGGGTTAGGGTTAGGGTTAGGGTTAGGGTTAGGGTTAGGCTTAGGGTTAGGGTTAGGGTTAGGGTTACGGTAAGGGTTAGAGTTAGGGTTAGGGTTAGGGGTTGAGGTTGGGGTTGGTGTTAGGGTTAGAGATAGTGTTTAGGGTTAGGTTTGGTGTTAGGGTTAGGGTTAGGGATAGGGTTTAGGTTTAGGATTGGAGTTAGGGTTATTGCTAGGGTTAGGGTTAGTGTAAGGGTTAGGTTTAGGGTTAGGGTTAGGGTTAAGTTTAGGGTATGGGTTAGGGTTTAGGGTTAGGGTTAGGGTTAAGTTTAGGGTTAGGGTTAGGGTTAGGGTTAGGCCTAGGTTTAGGGGTTGGGGTTGGGGTTAGGGTTAGTGTTAGGGATAGGGTTTAGGGCTAGGGTTAGGGTTATGGTTTGGGTTAGGGTTAGGGTAAGGGTTAGGGTTAGGTTTAGGGTTATGGTTAGGGGTTGAGTTTGGGGTTGGGGTTACGTTTAGGGATAGGGTTTAGGTTTAGGGTTGGGGTTAGGGTTATTGTTAGGGTTAGCGTTAGTATAAGGGTTAGGTTTAGGGTTAGGTTTAGGGTTAATTTTAGGGTATGGATTAGGGTTTAGGGTTAGGGTTAGGGTTAAGTTAGGGTTAGGGTTAGGGTTAGGGTTAGGGTTAGGGTTAGGGTTAGGGTTAGGGGTCAGGGTTAGTGTTAGGGTTAGGGTCACGTTTAGGGTTTAGGGTTAGGGTTAGGGTAAGAGTTAGTTTTAGGGTTAGGGTTAGGGTTAGGCTTAGGTTTATGTGTTGGGGTTGGGGTTAGGGTTAGGGTTTAGGGTTAGGGTTAGTGTTAGGTGTTAGGGTTGGGTTTAGGGTTAGGGTTAGCATTAGGGTTAGGGTTAGGAGTTGAGGTTGGGGTTAGGGTTAGGGTTAGGGGTTGAGGTAGGGGTTGGGGTTAGGGTTAGAGATAGTGTTTAGGGTTAGGTTTGGGGTTAGGGTTAGGGTTAGGACTAGGGTTTAGGGTTAGGGTAAGGGTTAGGGTTAGGTTTAGGGTTATGGTTAGGGGTTGAGGTTGGGGTTGGGGTTACGTTTAGGGATAGGGTTTAGGTTTAGGGTTGGGGTTAGGGTTATTGTTAGGGTTAGGGTTAGTATAAGGGTTAGGTTTAGGGTTAGGTTTAGGGTTAATTTTAGGGTATGGATTAGGGTTTAGGGTTAGGATTAGGGTTAGGGTTAAGTTAGGGTTAGGGTTAGGGTTAGGGTTAGGGTTAGGGTTAGGGTTAGGGTTAGGGTTAGAGTTATGGTTAGGGGTCAGGGTTAGTGTTAGGGTTAGGGTCACGTTTAGGGTTTAGGGTTAGGGTTAGGGTTAGGCTAAGGTTTAGGTGTTGGGGTTGGGGTTCGGGTTAGGGTTTAGGGTTAGGGTTAGTGTTAGGTGTTAGGGTTGGGTTTAGGGTTAGGGTTAGCATTAGGGTTAGGGTTAGGAGTTGGGGTTGGGGTTAGGGTTAGGGTTTACGGTTAGAGTTGGGGTTAGGGTTAGAGTTAGTGTTAGGTTTAGGAGTTGGGGTTAGGGTTAGGTCAGGGTTTAGGGTTAGGGTTAGGGTTAAGTTTAGGGTTAGGGTTACGGTTAGGGTCAGGTTTAGGGGTTAGGGGTTAGGGTTAGGGTTGGAGTCAGGTTTAGAGTTAGGCTGAGGGAAAGGGCTAGGTTTAGGGTTAGGTTTAGGGTTAGGGTTAGGGTTGGGTTAGGGTTAGTGTTAGGGTTAGGGTTAGGGTTGGGTTAGGGTTAGTGTTAGGTGTTAGGGTTGGGTTTAGGGTTAGGTTTAGCGTTAGGGTTAGGGTTAGGAGTTGGGGTTGGGGTTAGGGTTAGGGTTTACGGTTAGAGTTGGGGTTAGGGTTAGAGTTAGGGTTAGGGTTAGTGGTTGGTGTTCGAGTTAGGGTTAGGGTTAGGGTTTAGGGTTAGGG
Organism: Dromococcyx pavoninus; assembly: GCA_033558185.1. Taxonomy (NCBI): domain Eukaryota; kingdom Metazoa; phylum Chordata; class Aves; order Cuculiformes; family Neomorphidae; genus Dromococcyx; species Dromococcyx pavoninus. The sequence continues at coordinate 248,440 of JAUMJL010000159.1, forward strand.
TGAGGGTTAAGTTTAGGGTTAGGTTTAGGGTTAGGGTTATGGTTAGGGTTAGGGTTAGGTGTTGAGGTTGGGGTTAGGGTTAGGGGTTGAGGTTGGGGTTGGGTTTAGGGTTAGAGATAGGGTTTAGGGTTAGGGTTAGGGTAAGGGTTCGGTTTAGGGTTAGGGTTAGTGTTAGGGTTTAATGTTAGGTTTAGGGTTAAGGTTAGGGTAAGGGTTAGGTGTCTGGGTTAGTGTTAGGGTTAGGGTTAGGGGATGGGTTTAGAGTTACGGTTAGAGTAAAGGTTTAGGGTTAGGGATAGGGATAGGTTTAGGTTTATGGGTTAGGGTTATGGTTATGTTTAGGGGTAGGGTGATGTAAGGGTTTGAGTTAGGGTTAGGGATAGGGTTTAGGGATAGGGTTTAGGGTTAGTGTTAGGGTTAGGGTTAGGGTTCGGGTTAGGGTTAGGGTTAGGGTTAGGCTTAGGGTTAGGGTTAGGGTAAGGGTTAGGGTTAGGGTTAGGGTTAGGGTTAGGGTTAGGTTTAGGTGTTGGGGTTGGGGTTAGGGTTAGTGTTTAGGGTTAGGGTTAGTGTTAGCTGTTAGGGTTGGGTTTAGGGTTAGGGTTAGCATTAGGGTTAGGGTTAGGAGTTGGGGTTGGGGTTAGGGTTAGTGTTTACGGTTAGAGTTGGGGTTAGGGTTAGGTCAGGGTTTAGGGTTAGGGTTAGTGTTAAGTTTAGGGTTAGGGTTACGGTTAGGGTCAGGTTTAGGGGTTAGGGGTTAGGGTTAGGGTTGGAGTCAGGTTTAGAGTTAGGCTGAGGGAAAGGGCTAGGTTTAGGGTTAGGTTTAGGGTTAGGGTTAGGGTTGGGTTAGGGTTAGGTTTAGGGTTAGGGTTAGGGTTAGGGTTAGGGTTAGGGTTAGGGTTGGGTTGGGGTTAGTGTTAGGTGTTAGGGTTGGATTTAGAGTTAGGGTTAGCGTTAGGGTTAGGGTTAGGAGTTGGGGTTGGGGTTAGGGTTAGTGTTTACGGTTAGAGTTGGGGTTAGGGTTAGAGTTAGGGTTAGGGTAAGGGGTTGGGTTTAGAGTTAGGGTTAGGGTTAGGGTATGGGGTTAGGGTTACGGTTAGTGTAAAGGTTTAGGGTTAGGGATAGGGATAGGTTTAGGTTTATGGGTTAGGGTTATGGTTATGTTTAGGGGTAGGGTGATGTAAGGGTTTGAGTTAGGGTTAGGGATAGGGTTTAGGTTTAGGGTTGGGGTTAGGGTTAGGGTTAGGGATAGGGTTTAGGGGTAGGGTTAGGGTTAGGGTTAGGGTTAGGGTTAGGGTTAGGGTTAGGGTTAGGGTTAGGGTTAGGGTTAGGGTTAGGCTTAGGGTTAGGGTTAGGGTTAGGGTTACGGTAAGGGTTAGGGTTAGGGTTAGGGTTAGGGTTAGGGTTAGGGGTTGAGGTTGGGGTTGGTGTTAGGGTTAGGGATAGGGTTTAGGTTTAGGGTTGGAGTTAGGTTTATTGCTAGGGTTAGGGTTAGTGTAAGGTTTAGGTTTAGGGTTAGGGTTAGGGTTAAGTTTAGGGTATGGGTTAGGGTTTAGTGTTAGGGTTAGGGTTAAGTTTAGGGTTAGGGTTAGGGTTAGGGTTAGGGGTCAGGGTTAGTGTTAGGGTTAGGGTCACGTTTAGGGTTTAGGGTTAGGGTTAGGGTAAGAGTTAGTTTTAGGGTTAGGGTTAGGGTTAAGCTTAGGTTTATGTGTTGGGGTTGGGGTTAGGGTTAGGGTTTAGGGTTAGGGTTAGTGTTAGATGTTAGGGTTGGGTTTAGGGTTAGGGTTAGCATTAGGGTTAGGGTTAGGAGTTGAGGTTGGGCTTAGGGTTAGGGTTAGGGGTTGAGGTAGGGGTTGGGGTTAGGGTTAGAGATAGTGTTTAGGGTTAGGTTTGGGGTTAGGGTTAGGGTTAGGGCTAGGGTTTAGGGTTAGGGTAAGGGTTAGGGTTAGGTTTAGGGTTATGGTTAGGGGTTGAGGTTGGGGTTGGGGTTACGTTTAGGGATAGGGTTTAGGTTTAGGGTTGGGGTTAGGGTTATTGTTAGGGTTAGGGTTAGTATAAGGGTTAGGTTTAGGGTTAGGTTTAGGGTTAATTTTAGGGTATGGATTAGTGTTTAGGGTTAGGATTAGGGTTAGGGTTAAGTTAGGGTTAGGGTTAGGGTTAGGGTTAGGGTTAGGGTTAGGGTTAGAGTTACGGTTAGGGGTCAGGGTTAGTGTTAGGGTTAGGGTCACGTTTAGGGTTTAGGGTTAGGGTTAGGCTTAGGTTTAGGTGTTGGGGTTGGGGTTCGGGTTAGGGTTTAGGGTTAGGGTTAGTGTTAGGTGTTAGGGTTGGGTTTAGGGTTAGGGTTAGCATTAGGGTTAGGGTTAGGAGTTGTGGTTGGGGTTAGGGTTAGGGTTTACGGTTAGAGTTGGGGTTAGGGTTAGAGTTAGTGTTAGGTTTAGGAGTTGGGGTTAGGGTTAGGTCAGGGTTTAGGGTTAGGGTTAGGGTTAAGTTTAGGGTTAGGGTTACGGTTAGGGTCAGGTTTAGGGGTTAGGGGTTAGGGTTAGGGTTGGAGTCAGGTTTAGAGCTAGGCTGAGGGAAAGGGCTAGGTTTAGGGTTAGGTTTAGGGTTAGGGTTAGGGTTGGGTTCGGGTTAGGGTTAGGGTTAGTGTTAGGGTTGGGTTAGGGTTAGTGTTCGGTGTTAGGGTTGGGTTTAGGGTTAGGGTTAGGGTTAGGGGTTGAGGTAGGGGTTGGGGTTAGGGTTAGAGATAGGGTTTAGGGTTAGGTTTGGGGTTAGTGTTAGGGCTAGGGTTTAGGGCTATGGTTAGGGTTAGGGTTAGGGTTAGGGTTAGGGTAAGGGTTAGGGGTTAGGGTTAGGGTTAGGGTTAGGGTTTAATGTTAGGTTTAGGGTTAAGGTTAGGGTTAGGGTTAGGTGTCTTGGTTAGTGTTAGGGTTAAAGGATGGGGTTAGGGTTACGGTTAGTGTAAAGGTTTAGGGTTAGGGATAGGGATAGGTTTAGGTTTATGGGTTAGGGTTATGGTTATGTTTAGGGGTAGGGTGATGTAAGGGTTTGAGTTAGGGTTAGGGATAGGGTTTAGGGTTAGGGTTGGGGTTAGGGTTGGGGTTAGTGTTAGGGTTAGGGATAGGGTTTAGGGGTACGGTTAGGGTTAGGGTTAGGGTTAGGGTTAGGGTTAGGGTTAGGGTTAGGGTTAGGGATAGGGTAAGGGTTAGGGTTAGGGTTAGGGTTAGGATTAGGGGTTGAGGTTGGGGTTGGTGTTAGGGTTAGGGATAGGGTTTAGGGTTAGGGTTAGGGTTAGGGTTAGGGTTAGGGTTAGGGATAGGGTTTAGGGCTAGGGTTAGGGTTAGGGCTAGGGTTAGGGTTAGGGTTAGGGATAGGGTTTAGGGCTAGGGTTAGGGTTATGGTTAGGGTTAGGGTTAGGGTAAGGGTTAGGGTTAGGTTTAGGGTTATGGTTAGGGGTTGAGTTTGGGGTTGGGGTTAGGGTTAGGGATAGGGTTTAGGTTTAGGGTTGGGGTTAGGGTTATTGTTAGGGTTAGGGTTAGTATAAGGGTTAGGTTTAGGGTTAGGGTTAGGGTTAATTTTAGGGTATGGATTAGGGTTTAGGGTTAGGGTTAGGGTTAAGTTAGGGTTAGGGTTAGGGTTAGGGTTAGGGTTAGGTCTTAGGGTTGGGTTTAGGGTTAGGTTTAGGGTTAGGGTTAGGGTTAGGCTTAGGCTTAGGCTTAGGCTTAGGCTTAGGTTTAGGGGTTGGGATTAGGGTTAGGGTTAGGGTTAGTTGTTAGGGTTAGTGTTAGGGTTAGGGTTAGGGTTAGGGTTAGGGTTAGGGGTCAGGGTTAGTGTTAGGGTTAGGGTCACGTTTAGGGTTTAGGGTTAGGGTTAGGGTAAGAGTTAGTTTTAGGGTTAGGGTTAGGGTTAGGGTTAGGGTTAGGGTTAGGGTTAGGGGTTGAGGTTGGGGTTGGGGTTAGGCTTAGGTTTAGGGTTAGGGTTAGGGTTATTGTTAGGGTTAGGGTTAGGGTTAGGGTTAGGGTTAGGGTAAGGGTTCGGTTTAGGGTTAGGGTTAGTGTTAGGGTTTAATGTTAGGTTTAGGGTTCGGTTTAGGGTTAGGGTTAGTGTTAGGGTTTAATGTTAGGTTTAGGGTTAAGGTTAGGGTTAGGGTTAGGTGTCTGGGTTAGTGTTAGGGTTAGGGTTAGGGGATGGGGTTAGGGTTACGGTTAGTGTAAAGGTTTAGGGTTAGGGATAGGGATAGGTTTAGGTTTATGGGTTAGGGTTATTGTTAGGTTTAGGGTTAGTGAAAAGGTTAGGTTTAGGGTTAGGGTTAGGGTTAAGTTTAGGGTTAGGGTTAGGGTTAGGGTTAGGGATAGGGTTTAGGGCTAGGGTTAGGGTTATGGTTAGGGTTAGGGTTAGGGTAAGGGTTAGGGTTAGGGTTATGTTTAGGGGTAGGGTGATGTAAGGGTTTGAGTTAGGGTTAGGGATAGGGTTTAGGGTTAGGTTTGGGGTTAGGGTTAGGGTTAGGGTTAGGGTTAGGGTTAGGCTTAGGGTTAGGGTTAGGGTAAGGGTTAGGGTTAGGGTTAGGGTTAGGGGTTGAGGTTGGGATTGGTGTTAGGGTTAGGGATAGGGTTTAGGTTTAGGGTTGGAGTTAGGGTTATTGCTAGGCTTAGGGTTAGTGTAAGGGTTAGGTTTAGGGTTAGGGTTAGGGTTACGTTTAGGGTATGGGTTAGGGTTTAGGGTTATGGTTAGGGTTAAGTTTAGGGTTAGGGTTAGACCCAAGTTTAGGGGTTGGGGTTGGGGTTAGGGTTAATGTTTGGGATAGGGTTTAGGGCTAGGGTTAGGGTTATGGTTAGTGTTAGGGTTAGGGTAAGGGTTAGGGTTAGGTTTAGGGTTATGGTTAGGGGTTGAGGTTGGGGTTGGGGTTAGGGTTAGGGATAGGGTTTAGGTTTAGGGTTAGTGTTAGGGTTGAGTTCAGGGTTAGGGTTAGTGTTAGGGTTAGGGTTAGCTTTAGGGTTAGGGTTAGGGTTAGGGTGAGGGTTAGCGTTAGGTCTTAGGGTTGGGTTTAGGGTTAGGGTTAGGGTTAGGGTTAGGGTTAGGGTTAGGGTTAGGCTTAGGCTTAGGTTTAGGGGTTGGGATTAGGGTTAGGGTTAGTTGTTAGGGTTAGTGTTAGGGTTAGGGTCACGTTTAGGGTTTAGGGTTAGGGTTAGGGTTAGGGGTTGGGGTTGGGGTTAGGGTTAGGGTTTAGGGTTAGGGTTACTGTTAGGTGTTAGTGTTGGGTTTAGGGTTAGGGTTAGCATTAGAGTTAGGGTTAGGAGTTGGGGTTGGGTTTAGGGTTAGGGTTTACGGTTAGAGTTGGGGTTAGGGTTAGAGTTAGGGTTAGGTTTAGGAGTTAGGGTTAGGGTTAGGGTTTAGGGTTAGGGTGAGGGTTAAGTTTAGGGTTAGCGTTAGGGTTAGGGTCAGGTTTAGGGGTTATGGGTTAGGGTTAGGGTTAGAGTCAGGTTTAGAGTTAGGCTGAGGGAAAGGGTTAGGTTTAGGGTTAGGTTTAGGGTTAGGGTTAGATGTTGAGGTTGGGGTTAGGGTTAGGGTTAGGGTTAGGGGTTGAGGTAGGGGTTGGGGTTAGGGTTAGGGATAGAGTTTAGGTTTAGGGTTGGAGTTAGGGTTATTGCTAGGGTTAGGGTTAGTGTAAGGGTTAGGGTTAGGGTTAGGGTTAAGTTTAGGGTATGGGTTAGGTTTTAGGGTTAGGGTTAGGGTTAAGTTTAGGGTTAGGGTTAGGGTTAGGGTTAGGGTTAGGTCTTAGGGTTGGGTTTAGGGTTAGGTTTAGGGTTAGGGTTAGGGTTAGGCTTAGGCTTAGGCTTAGGCTTAGGCTTAGGTTTAGGGGTTGGGATTAGGGTTAGGGTTAGAGTTAGTTGTTAGGGTTAGTGTTAGGGTTAGGGTTAGGATTAGGGTTAGGGTTAGGGGTCAGGGTTAGTGTTAGGGTTAGGGTCACGTTTAGGGTTTAGGGTTAGGGTTAGGGTAAGAGTTAGTTTTAGGGTTAGGGTTAGGGTTAGGGTTAGGGTTAGGGTTAGGGTTAGGGTTAGGGTTAGGGGTTGAGGTTGGGGTTGGGGTTAGGCTTAGGTTTAGGGTTAGGGTTAGGGTTATTGTTAGGGTTAGGGTTAGGGTTAGGGTTAGGGTTAGGGTTAGGGTTAGGGTTAGGGGTCAGGGTTAGGGTTAGGGTTAGGGTTAGGGTTAGGGTTAGGGGTTAGGGTTAGGGTTAGGGTTAGGGTTAGGGTTAAGTTTAGGGTATGGGTTAGGGTTTAGGGTTAGGGTTAGGGTTAAGTGTAGGGTTAGGGTTAGGGTTAGGCCTAGGTTTAAGGGTTGGGGTTGGGGTAAGGGTTAGTGTTAGGGGTAGGGTTTAGGGCTAGGGTTAGGGTTATGGTTAGGGTTAGGGTTAGGGTAAGGTTTAGGGTTAGGGTTAGGGTTAGGTTTAGGGTTAGGGTTAGGGTTAGGGTTAGGGTTAGGGTTAGGGTTAGGGTTAGGGTTGGGTTAGGGTTAGTGTTAGGTGTTAGGGTTGGGTTTAGGGTTAGGGTTAGCGTTAGGGTTAGGGTT
>JAUMJL010000159.1:260000-265000 GCA_033558185.1 Dromococcyx pavoninus
AGGTTTAGGGTTAGGATTAGGGTTATGGTTAGGGTTAGGGTTAGGTGTTGAGGTTGGGGTTAGGGTTAGGGATTGAGGTTGGGGTTGGGTTTAGGGTTAGAGATAGGGTTTAGGGTTAGGGTTGGGGTTAGGATTAGGGTTAGCGATAGGGTTTAGGGCTAGGGTTAGGGTTAGGGTTAGGGTTAGGGTTAGGGTTAGGGTTAGGGGTTGAGGTTGGTGTTGGGGTTAGGCTTAGGTTTAGGGTTGGGGTTAGGGTTAGGGTAAGTGTTCGGTTTAGGGTTAGGGTTAGTGTTACGGTTTAATGTTAGATTTAGGTTTCGGTTTAGGGTTAGGGTTAGTGTTAGGGTCTTAATGTTAGGTTTAGGATTAAGGTTAGGGTTAGGGTTAGGTGTCTTGGTTAGTGTTAGGGTTAGGGTTAAAGGATGGGGTTAGGGTTACGGTTAGTGTAAAGGTTTAGGGTTAGAGATAGGGATAGGTTTAGGTTTATGGGTTAGGGTTATGGTTATGTTTAGGGGTAGGGTGATGTAAGGGTTTGAGTTAGGGTTAGGGATAGGGTTTAGGATTAGGGTTGGGGTTAGGGTTGGGGTTAGTGTTAGGGTTAGGGATAGGGTTTAGGGGTAGGGTTAGGGTTAGGGTTAGGGTTAGGGTTAGGGTTAGGGTTAGGGTTAGGGTTAGGCTTGGGGTTAGGGATAGGGTAAGGGTTAGGGTTAGGGTTAGGGTTAGGGTTAGGGTTAGGGTTAGGGTTAGGGTTAGGGTTAGGGTTAGGATTAGGGGTTGAGGTTGGGGTTGGTGTTAGGGTTAGGGATAGGGTTTAGGTTTAGGGTTGGAGTTAGGGTTATTGCTAGGGTTAGGGTTAGTGTAAGGGTTAGGTTTAGGGTTAGGGTTAGGGTTAAGTTTAGGGTATGGGTTAGGGTTTAGGGTTAGGGTTAGGGTTAGGGTTAGGGTTATCGTTAGGTTAGGGTTAGGGTTAGGGTAAGGGTTCGGTTTAGGGTTAGGGTTAGTGTTAGGGTTTAATGTTAGGTTTAGGGTTCGGTTTAGGGTCAGGGTTAGTGTTAGGGTTTAATGTTAGGTTTAGGGTTAAGGTTAGGGTTAGGGTTAGGTGTCTGGGTTAGTGTTAGGGTTAGGGGATGGGGTTAGGGTTACGGTTAGTGTAAAGGTTTAGTGTTAGGGATAGGGATAGGTTTAGGTTTATGGGTTAGGGTTATTGTTAGGTTTAGGGTTAGTGAAAGGGTTAGGTTTAGGGTTAGGGTTAGGGTTAAGTTTAGGGTTAGGGTTAGGGTTAGGGTTAGGGATAGGGTTTAGGGCTAGGGTTAGGGTTATGGGTAGGGTTAGGGTTAGGGTAAGGGTTAGGGTTAGGGTTATGTTTAGGGGTAGGGTGATGTAAGGGTTTGAGTAAGGGTTAGGGATAGGGTTTAGTGTTAGGGTTGGGGTTAGGGTTAGGGTTAGGGTTAGGGTTAGGGTTAGGGTTAGGGTTAGGGTAAGGGTTAGGGTTAGGGTTAGGGGTTGAGGTTGGGGTTGGTGTTAGGGTTAGGGATAGGGTTTAGGTTTAGGGTTGGTGTTAGGGTTATTGCTAGGGTTAGGGTTAGTGTAAGGGTTACGTTTAGGGTTAGGGTTAGGGTTAAGTTTAGGGTATGGGTTAGGGTTTAGGGTTATGGTTAGGGTTAAGTTTAGGGTTAGGGTTAGGCCCAAGTTTAGGGGTTGGGGTTGGGGTTAGGGTTAGTGTTTGGGATAGGGTTTAGGGCTAGGGTTAGGGTTATGGTTAGGGTTAGGGTTAGGGTTAGGGTTAGGGCTAGGGTTAGGGTTAGGGTTAGGGATAGGGTTTAGGGCTAGGGTTAGGGTTATGGTTAGGGTTAGGGTTAGGGTAAGGGTTAGGGTTAGGTTTAGGGTTATGGTTAGGGGTTGAGTTTGGGGTTGTCGTTAGGGTTAGGGATAGGGTTTAGGTTTAGGGTTGGGGTTAGGGTTATTGTTAGGGTTAGGGTTAGTATAAGGGTTAGGTTTAGGGTTAGGGTTAGGGTTAATTTTAGGGTATGGATTAGGGTTTAGGGTTAGGGTTAGGGTTAAGTTAGGGTTAGGGTTAGGGTTAGGGTTAGGTCTTAGGGTTGGGTTTAGGGTTAGGTTTAGGGTTAGGGTTAGGGTTAGGCTTAGGCTTAGGCTTAGGCTTAGGCTTAGGTTTAGGGGTTGGGATTAGGGATAGGGTTAGGGTTAGTTGTTAGGGTTGGTGTTAGGGTTAGGGTTAGGGTTAGGGTTAGGGGTCAGGGTTAGTGTTAGGGTTAGGGTCACGTTTAGGGTTTAGGGTTAGGGTTAGGGTTAGGGTAAGAGTTAGTTTTAGGGTTAGGATTAGGGTTAGGGTTAGGATTAGGGTTAGGGTTAGGGTTAGGGGTTGAGGTTGGGGTTGGGGTTAGGCTTAGGTTTAGGGTTGGGGTTAGGGTTATTGTTAGCGTTAGGGTTAGGGTTAGGGTTAGTGTAAGGGTTCGGTTTAGGGTTAGGGTTAGTGTTAGGGTTTAATGTTAGGTTTAGGGTTCGGTTTACGGTTAGGGTTAGTGTTAGGGTTTAATGTTAGGTTTAGGGTTAAGGTTAGGGTTAGGGTTAGGTGTCTGGGTTAGTGTTAGGGTTAGGGTAAGGGGATGGGGTTAGGGTTACTGTTAGTGTAAAGGTTTAGGGTTAGGGATAGGGATAGGTTTAGGTTTATGGGTTAGGGTTATTGTTAGGTTTAGGGTTAGTGAAAGGGTTAGGTTTAGGGTTAGGGTTAGGGTTAAGTTTAGGGTTAGGGTTAGGGTTAGGGTTAGGGATAGGGTTTAGGGCTAGGGTTAGGGTTATGGTTAGGGTTAGGGTTAGGGTAAGGGTTAGGGTTAGGGTTATGTTTAGGGGTAGGGTGATGTAAGGGTTTGAGTTAGGGTTAGGGATAGGGTTTAGGGTTAGGTTTGGGGTTAGGGTTAGGGTTAGGGTTAGGGTTAGGGTTAGGGTTAGGCTTAGGCTTAGGGTTAGGGTTAGGGTAAGGGTTAGGGTTAGGGTTAGGGTTAGGGGTTGAGGTTGGGGTTGGGGTTGGTGTTAGGTTTAGGGATAGGGTTTAGGTTTAGGGTTGGAGTTAGGGTTATTGCTAGGCTTAGGGTTAGTGTAAGGGTTAGGTTTAGGGTTAGGGTTAGGGTTAAGTTTAGGGTATGGGTTAGGGTTTAGGGTTATGGTTAGGGTTAAGTTTAGGGTTAGGGTTAGGGTTAGACCCAAGTTTAGGGGTTGGGGTTGGGGTTAGGGTTAGTGTTTGGGATAGGGTTTAGGGCTTGGGTTAGGGTTATGGTTAGGGTGCGGGTTAGGGTAAGGGTTAGGGTTAGGTTTAGGGTTATGGTTAGGGGTTGAGGTTGGGGTTGGGGTTAGGGTTAGGGATAGGGTTTAGGTTTAGGGTTAGTGTTAGGGTTGAGTTCAGGGTTAGGATTAGTGTTAGGGTTAGGGTTAGCTTTAGGGTTAGGGTTAGGGTAAGGGTGAGGGTTAGCGTTAGGTCTTAGGGTTGGGTTTAGGGTTAGGGTTAGGGTTAGGGTTAGGGTTAGGCTTAGGCTTAGGCTTAGGTTTAGGGGTTGGGATTAGGGTTAGGGTTAGGGTTAGGGTTAGGGTCACGTTTAGGGTTTAGGGTTAGGGTTAGGGTTAGGGGTTGGGGTTGGGGTTAGGGTTAGGGTTTAGGGTTAGGGTTACTGTTAGGTGTTAGTGTTGGGTTTAGGGTTAGGGTTAGCATTAGAGTTAGGGTTAGGAGTTGGGGTTGGGTTTAGGGTTAGGGTTTACGGTTAGAGTTGGGGTTAGGGTTAGAGTTAGGGTTAGGTTTAGGAGTTGGGGTTAGGGTTAGGGTTTAGGGTTAGGGTGAGGGTTAAGTTTAGGGTTAGCGTTAGGGTTAGGGTCAGGTTTAGGGGTTATGGGTTAGGGTTAGGGTTAGAGTCAGGTTTAGAGTTAGGCTGAGGGAAAGGGTTAGGTTTCGTGTTAGGTTTAGGGTTAGGGTTAGATGTTGAGGTTGGGGTTAGGGTTAGGGTTAGGGTTAGGGGTTGAGGTAGGGGTTGGGGTTAGGGTTAGGGATAGAGTTTAGGTTTAGGGTTGGAGTTAGGGTTATTGCTAGGGTTAGGGTTAGTGTAAGGGTTAGGGTTAGGGTTAGGGTTAAGTTTAGGGTATGGGTTAGGTTTTAGGGTTAGGGTTAGGGTTAAGTTTAGGGTTAGGGTTAGGGTTAGGGTTGGGGTTAGGGCTAGGGTTTAGGGCTAGCGTTAGGGTTATGGTTAGGGTTAGGGTTAGGGTAAGGGTTAGGGTTAGGTTTAGGGTTATGGTTAAGGGTTGAGGTTGGGGTTGGGGTTACGGTTAGGGATAGGGTTTAGGTTTAGGATTGGGGTTAGGGTTATTTTTAGGGATAGGGTTAGTATAAGGGTTAGGTTTAGGGTTAATTTTAGGGTATGGATTAGGGTTTAGGGTTAGGGGTGGGTTAAGTTAGGGTTAGGGTTAGGGTTAGGGTTAGGGTTAGGGTTAGGGTTAGGGTTAGGGTTAGGGGTCAGGGTTAGGGTTAGGGTTAGGGTTAGGGTTAGGGGTTAGGGTTAGGGTTAGGGTTAGGGTTAGGGTTAGGGTCAGGGTTAAGTTTAGGGTATCGGTTAGGGTTTAGGGTTAGGGTTAGGGTTAAGTGTAGGGTTAGGGTTAGGGTTAGGCCTAGGTTTAAGGGTTGGGATTGGGGTAAGGGTTAGTGTTAGGGGTAGGGTTTAGGGCTAGGGTTAGGGTTATGGTTAGGGTTAGGGTTAGGGTAAGGTTTAGGGTTAGGGTTAGGGTTAGGTTTAGGGTTAGGGTTAGGGTTAGGGTTGGGTTAGGGTTAGTGTTAGGTGTTAGGGTTGGGTTTAGGGTTAGGGTTAGCGTTAGGGTTAGGGTTAGGAGTTGGGGTTGGGGTTAGGGTTAGGGTTTACGGTTAGATTTGGGGTTAGGGTTAGAGTTAGGGTTAGGGTTAGGGGTTGGGGTTAGAGTTAGGGTTAGGGTTAGGGTTTAGGGTTAGG
>JAUMJL010000159.1:270000-272500 GCA_033558185.1 Dromococcyx pavoninus
TTTAGGGTTAGGGTTAGGGTTAGGGTTAGGGTTAGGATAAGGGTTCGATTTAGGGTTAGGGTTAGTGTTAGGGTTTAATGTTAGGTTTAGGGTTCGGTTTAGGTTTAGGGTTAGTGTTACGGTTTAATGTTAGGTTTAGTGTTAAGGTTAGGGTTAGGGTTTGGTGTCTGGGTTAGTGTAAGGGTTAGGGTTAGGGGATGGAGTCAGGGTTACGGTTAGTGTAAAGATTTAGGGTTAGGGATAGGGATGGGTTTAGGTTTATGGGTTAGGGTTATGGTTATGTTTAGGGGTAGGGTGATGTAAGGGTTTGAGTTAGGGTTAGGGATAGGTTTTAGGGTTAGTGTTGGGGTTAGGGTTAGGGTTAGGGTTAGGGATAGGGTTTAGGGTTAGGGTTAGGGTTAGGGTTAGGGTTAGGGTTAGGGTTAGGGTTAGGGTTAGGGTTAGGGTTAGGGGTAGACTTAGGGTTAGGGTTAGCGTTAGGGTAAGGGTTCGGTTTAGGGTTAGGGTTAGGGGTTGAGGTTGGGGTTGGTGTTAGGGTTAGGGATAGGGTTTAGGTTTAGGGTTGGAGTTAGGGTTATTGCTAGGGTTAGGGTTAGTGTAAGGGTTAGGTTCAGGGTTAGGGTTAAGTTTAGGGTATGGGTTAGGGTTTAGGGTTAGGGTTAGGGTTAGGGTTAGGGTTAGGGTTAGGCCTAGGTTTAGGGGTTGGGGTTGGGTTTAGGGTTAGTGTTAGGGATAGGGTTTAGGGCTAGGATTAGGGTTATGGTTAGGGTTAGGGTTAGGGTAAGGGTTAGGGTTAGGTTTAGGGTTATGGTTAGGGGTTGAGGTTGGGGTTGGGGTTAGGGTTAGGAATAGGGTTTAGGTTTAGGGTTGGGGTTAGGGTTATTGTTAGGGTTAGTGTTAATGTAAGGGTTAGGTTTAGGGTTAGGGTTAATTTTAGGGTACGGATTAGGGTTTAGGGTTAGGGTTAGGGTTAGGGTTAGGGTTAGCATTAGGGTTAGGGTTAGGGTTAGCATTAGGGTTAGGGTTAGGGTTGGGGTTAAGTTTAGGGTTAGGGTTTAGTGTTAGGGTTAGGGTTAATTTTAGGGTTAGGGTTAGGGATAGGGTCAGGTTTAGGGGTTAGGTGTTAGGGGTTAGGGTTATGGTTAGGTTTAGGGGTAGGGTGAGGTTAGGGTTAGGGTTAGGGTTAGTGTTAGTGTTTAGGGTTAGGGTTAGTGTTAGGGTTAGAGGATGAGTTAGGGTTAGGCTTTAGGGCAAGTGTTAGGGTTAGGCCTAAGTTTAGGGGTTGGGTTGGGTTTATAGTTATGGTTGGTGTTACTTTTAGGGTTTAGGGTTAGGGTTAGTGTTAAGGGTTAGGGTTGGGGTTAGGGTTAAGGTTAGGGTTAGGGTTCGTTTTAGGGTTACGGTTAGGGTTAGGGTAGGGTTTAGTATTAGCATTAGGGGTAGGGTTAGGCTTAGGGTTAGGGTTAGGTTTAGATTTAGGGTTTGGGTTAGGGTTACGTTTAGTGTTAGGATTATGATCGGGTTTAGGGGTTAGGGGTTAGGGTTAGGGTTAGGTTTAGGGGTTGGGATTGGGTTTAGGGTTATGGTTAGGGTTACCATTAGGGTTTAGGGTTAGGGTTAGTGTTATTGGTTAGGGTTGGGGTTAGGGTAAGGGTTGGGATTAGGTTTAGGATTAGGGTTAGGTTTAAGGTTAGTGTTAGGTTTAGGGTAAGGGTTAGGTTTAGAGTTAGGGTTATGGTTAGGGTTAGGGGTTGGGTTAGGGTTAGGGTTGGGGTTAGGGTTTAGGGTGAGGGTTAGGTTTCAGGTTAGTGTTAGGGTTAGGTTTGGATTTAGGGATAGGGTTAGGGTTTGGGTTAGGGTTAGGGTTAGGGTTAGGTTTAGGGGTTAGTGTTAGGTTTAGGGTTAGGTTTCGGGTTAGTGTTAGGGTTAGGATTAGGGTTGGATTTAGGTTTAGGGTTAGGGTTAGGGTTAGGCCTAGGTTTAGGGGTTGGGGTTGAGTTTAGGGTTATGCTTAGGGTTACGGTTAGGGTTTAGGGTTAGGGTTAATGTTAATGGTTAGGGTTTGGATTAGGGTTAGGTTTAGGGTTGGGTTTAGGGTTAGGGTTAGGGTTAGGGTTAGGGCTAGGGTTAGGATTAGGGTTAGGGTTAGGGTAAGGGTTAGGGTTAGGGTTAGGGTTAGGGTTAGGGTTAGGGTTAGGCCTAGGTTTAGGGGTTGGGGTTCGGTTTAGGGTTATGCTTGGGGTTACGGTTAGGGTTTAGGGTTAGGGTTAGGGTTAGGCCTAGGTTTAGGGTTTGGGTTAGGGTTAGGGTTAGGGTTGGGGTTAAGGTTAGGGTTAGGGTTATGTTTCGGGTTAGGGTTAGGGTTAGGGTAGGGGTTAGGGTTAGGGTTAGGGTTAGGGTTAGGGTTAGGGTTAGGGTTAGGGTTAGGGTTAGGGTTACGGTTAGGGTTAGGGTGAGGGTAAAATTTAGGTTTAGGGTTAAGGTTAGGTTTAGGGTTAGG
>JAUMJL010000159.1:277500-280000 GCA_033558185.1 Dromococcyx pavoninus
TTAGGTTTAGGGTTAGGGTTAAGTTTAGGGTATGGGTTAGGGTTTAGGGTTAGGGTTAGGGTTAGGGTTAGGGTTAGGCCTAGGTTTAGGGGTTGGGGTTGGGTTTAGGGTTAGTGTTAGGGATAGGGTTTAGGGCTAGGATTAGGGTTATGGTTAGGGTTAGGGTTAGGGTAAGGGTTAGGGTTAGGTTTAGGGTTATGGTTAGGGGTTGAGGTTGGGGTTGGGGTTAGGGTTAGGAATAGGGTTTAGGTTTAGGGTTGGGGTTAGGGTTATTGTTAGGGTTAGTGTTAATGTAAGGGTTAGGTTTAGGGTTAGGGTTAATTTTAGGGTACGGATTAGGGTTTAGGGTTAGGGTTAGGGTTAGGGTTAGGGTTAGCATTAGGGTTAGGGTTAGGGTTAGCATTAGGGTTAGGGTTAGGGTTGGGGTTAAGTTTAGGGTTAGGGTTTAGTGTTAGGGTTAGGGTTAATTTTAGGGTTAGGGTTAGGGATAGGGTCAGGTTTAGGGGTTAGGTGTTAGGGGTTAGGGTTATGGTTAGGTTTAGGGGTAGGGTGAGGTTAGGGTTAGGGTTAGGGTTAGTGTTAGTGTTTAGGGTTAGGGTTAGTGTTAGGGTTAGAGGATGAGTTAGGGTTAGGGTTTAGGGCAAGTGTTAGTGTTAGGCCTAAGTTTAGGGGTTGGGTTGGGTTTATAGTTATGGTTGGTGTTACTTTTAGGGTTTAGGGTTAGGGTTAGTGTTAAGGGTTAGGGTTGGGGTTAGGGTTAAGGTTAGGGTTAGGGTTCGTTTTAGGGTTACGGTTAGGGTTAGGGTAGGGTTTAGTATTAGCATTAGGGGTAGGGTTAGGCTTAGGGTTAGGGTTAGGTTTAGATTTAGGGTTTGGGTTAGGGTTACGTTTAGTGTTAGGATTATGATCGGGTTTAGGGGTTAGGGGTTAGGGGTTAGGGTTAGGGTTAGGTTTAGGGGTTGGGATTGGGTTTAGGGTTATGGTTAGGGTTACCATTAGGGTTTAGGGTTAGGGTTAGTGTTATTGGTTAGGGTTGGGGTTAGGGTAAGGGTTGGGATTAGGTTTAGGATTAGGGTTAGGTTTAAGGTTAGTGTTAGGTTTAGGGTAAGGGTTAGGTTTAGAGTTAGGGTTATGGTTAGGGTTAGGGGTTGGGTTAGGGTTAGGGTTGGGGTTAGGGTTTAGGGTGAGGGTTAGGTTTCAGGTTAGTGTTAGGGTTAGGTTTGGATTTAGGGATAGGGTTAGGGTTTGGGTTAGGGTTAGGGTTAGGGTTAGGTTTAGGGGTTAGTGTTAGGTTTAGGGTTAGGTTTCGGGTTAGTGTTAGGGTTAGGATTAGGGTTGGATTTAGGTTTAGGGTTAGGGTTAGGGTTAGGCCTAGGTTTAGGGGTTGGGGTTGAGTTTAGGGTTATGCTTAGGGTTACGGTTAGGGTTTAGGGTTAGGGTTAATGTTAATGGTTAGGGTTTGGATTAGGGTTAGGTTTAGGGTTGGGTTTAGGGTTAGGGTTAGGGTTAGGGTTAGGGTAAGGGTTAGGGTTAGGGTTAGGGTTAGGGTTAGGGTTAGGCCTAGGTTTAGGGGTTGGGGTTCGGTTTAGGGTTATGCTTAGGGTTACGGTTAGGGTTTAGGGTTAGGGTTAGGGTTAGGCCTAGGTTTAGGGTTTGGGTTAGGGTTAGGGTTAGGGTTGGGGTTAAGGTTAGGGTTAGGGTTATGTTTCGGGTTAGGGTTAGGGTTAGGGTAGGGGTTAGGGTTAGGGTTAGGGTTAGGGTTAGGGTTAGGGTTAGGGTTAGGGTTACGGTTAGGGTTAGGGTGAGGGTAAAATTTAGGTTTAGGGTTAAGGTTAGGTTTAGGGTTAGGTTTCGGGTTAGTGTTAGTGTTAGGGTTAGGGTTAGGGTTAGGGTTAGGGTTACGGTGAGGGTTAGGGTTAGGGTTAGGGTTAGGGTTAGGGTTAGGGTTAGGGTTAGGCCTAGGGTTAGGGGTTAGGGTTAGGGTTAGGTTTCGGGTTAGTGTTAGGGTTAGGGTTGGATTTAGGCTTAGGGTTAGTGTTAGGGTTAGGCCTAGGTTTAGGGGTTGGGGTTGGGGTTAGGGTTATGCTTAGGGTTACGGTTAGGGTTTAGGGTTAGGGTTAATGTTAAGGATTAGGGTTCGGGTTAGGGTTAGGGTTAGGGTTGGGGTTAGGGTTAGGGTTAGGGTTATGTTTTGGGTTAGGGTTAGGGTTAGGGTAGGGGTTAGATTTAGGATTAGGGTTAGGGTTACGTTTAGGCTTAGGGGTAGGGTTAGGGTCAGGTATAGTGTTTAGGGATTAGGGTTAGGGTTAGGGTTCGGGTTAGGGTAAGAGTTAGGGTTTATGGTTATGGATAGGGTTACCTTTAGGGTTTAGGGTTAGGGGTTAGGGTTAGGTTTAGTTTTAGGGATAGGGTGATGTTCAGCTTTAGGGTTAGGGTTAGGGTTAGGGGTTAGGGTTAGCGTTAGCGTTAGGGTTAGAGTTAGGGTTGGGTTTAGGGTAAG
>JAUMJL010000159.1:300000-307500 GCA_033558185.1 Dromococcyx pavoninus
TAGGGTTTAGGGATAAGGTTAAGGGTTAGGGTTCGGGTTAGCATTAGGGTTAGGGTTAGGGTTAGGTTAAGGTTTAGGTTTAGGGTTAGGGTTAGGGTTTAGTCTTAGGGTTAGGGTTAAGTTTAGGGTTAGGGTTATGTTTAGGGTCAGGTTTAGGGGTTAGTATTGGGTTTAGGGTTAGGGTTAGGGTTAGGGTTAGGGTTAGGGATAGTGTTAGCATTGGGGTTAGGGTTAGGGTTATGGTTAAGGTTAGGGTAATGGTTAGGTTTAGGTTTAGGGTTAGGGTTAGGGTTAGGGTTAGGGTTTAGTGTTAGGGTTAGTGTTAAATTTAGGGTTAGGGTTATGTTTAGGGTCAGGTTTAGGGGTTAGGGCTAGGGTTAGGGTTAGTGTTAGGGCTAGGGTTAGGAGTTGGGGTTAAGGTTAGTGTTAGGGTTAGGGTCAGGGTTAGGGTTAGGTTTTAGGGTTAGAGTTAGTGTTAGGGTTAGGGGTTAGGTTTAGGGTTAGGCTTTAGGGTTAGTGTTAGGATTTGGGTTAGGGTTTGGTTTTAGCGTTCCAGGTTAGGGTTAGGAGTTAGGTTTAGGGGTTGTGGTTGGGGTCAGGGTTAGGGTTAGGTTTAGGCTTAGGGGTTAGAGTTAGTATTAGGGGTTACGGTTAGGGGGTTAGGGTTAGGGGGTCAGTGTTAGTGTTATGTTTTGGTTTTCTGGTAAGGTTTAGGGTTTAGGATTACGGTTAGGGGTTAGGGTTCAGGTTACGTTTAGGTTTAGTTTTAGGGTTAGGGTTAGGTTTAGGGTTAGGGTTAGGATTCGAGTTAGGGTTAGGGTTAGGGTTAGGGTTAGGGTTAGGGTTAGGGTTAGGGATAGGGTTAGGGTGAGGGTCAGGGTCAGGGGTTGGGGTTGGGATTAGGGTTTAGGGTTGGCGTTGGGGTTAGAGTTAGTGTTATGGTTAAGGTTAGGGTAAGGGTTAGGTTTAGGGTGAGGGTTAGAGTTAGGTTTACGGTTAGGGTTTAGTGTTAGGGTTAGGGTTTATGGTTAGGATTAGGGTTAGCATTTAGTGTTAGGGTTAGGGTTAGTGTTAGGCTTTAGGGTTAGGGTTAGGGTTAGGATACGGGTTAGAGTTACGTTTTAGGGTTAGGGTTAGGGTTAGGCTTAATTTTAGGGGTTGGGGTTGGGGTTGGTGTTAGGGTTACGATTAGGGTTAGGGATAGGGATTAGGGTTAGGGTTAGTGTTAGGTGTTAGGGTTGGGTTTAGGGTTAGGGTTAGCTTTAGGGTTAGGGTTGGGTTTAGGGTTAGGGTTAGGGTTAGGGTTCGGCTTAGGTTTAGGGGTTGGGGTTGGGGTTAGGGTTACGGTTAGGGTTAGGGATAGGGATTAGGGTTAGTGTTAGGTGTTCGGTTTGGGTTTAGGGTTAGGTTTAGCATTAGGGTTAGGGTTGGGTTTAGGTTTAGGGTTAGGGTTAGGTTTTAGGGTTAGCGTTGGGGTTAGGGTTAGTGTAAGTGTTGGGTTAGGGTTAGGGTTAGGGTTAGGGTTAGGGTTAGGATTTAGGGTTAAGGTCAGGGTTAAGTTAAGGGTTAGGGTTTGGCTTCGGTTTAGAGTTAGGGTTAGGGTTAGGTGTTGGGGTTGGGTTGGGGTTAGGGTTAGGTTTAGGGTTTGGGTTAGGGTTAGGTTTAGGGTGAGGGTTAGGGTTAGGGTTAGGGTTAGGGTTAGGGTTAGGGTTAGGGTTAGGGTTAGGGTTAGGATTAGGGTTAGGGTTAGGTTTAGGGTTAGGGTTAGGGTTTAGGGTTAGGTTTAGGGATAAGTTTAGGATTAGGGTTAACGTTAGGGTCAGGTTTAGGGGTTAGGGGTTAGGGTTAGGGTTAAGTTTTGGTTTTCAGGAAAGGGTAAGTGTTTAGGGTTACTGTTAGGGGTTAGGGTTCGGGTTCGGGTTCGGGTTGGGGTTAGGGTTAGCGTTGGGGTTAGGGTTAGGGGTTAGGGGTTAGGGTTAGGGTTAAGTTTTTGTTTTCGGGTAAGGGATAGGGTTTAGGGTTAGGGTTAGGGTTAGGGTTGGGGTTAGGGTTAGGGTTAGGGTTTGGGTTAGGGTTAGGGTTAGGGGTAGGGTTAGGTGTTGAGGTTGGGGTTAGGGTTAGTGTTAGGGTTAGGGTTAGGATTTGGGGTTAGGGTTAGGGTTAGATTTAGTGTTAGGTTTTCGGGTTAGAGTTAGTGTTAGGGTTAGGGGTTAGGGTTAGGGTTAGGCTTTAGTGTTAGGGTTAGGATACGGGTTAGGGTTCGGTTTTAGCGTTAGGGTCCAGGTTAGGGTTAGGAGTTAGGGTTAGGGTTAGGGTTAGGGTTAGGGTTAGGGTTAGGGTTAGGGTTAGGGGTTAGAGTTAGTATTAGGGTGTTAGGGTTAGGGGGTTAGGATTAGGGGGTCAGGGTCAGTGTTATGTTTTGGTATTCGGGTACGTGTTAGGGTTTAGGCTTACGGTTAGGGGTTAGGGTTCGGGTTAGGTTTAGGTTTAGTTTTAGGGTTAGGGTTAGGTTTAGGGTTAGGGTGAGGGTAAGAGTTAGGGTTAGGGGTTAGTGATAGGGGTTAGGGTTAGGGTTAGGGTTAGAGTTAGGAGTTGGGGTTAGGGTTAGGTTTTAGGGTTAGGGTTAGTGTTAGGGTTAGGGGTTAGGGTTTAGGGTTAGGGTTAGGGTTAGGGTTAGGGTTAGGGTTAGGATTGGGATTAGGGTTAGGGTTAGGGTTAGGGGTTGGGTTAGGGTTAGGGTTCGGGTTAGGGTTCGTGTCAGGTTTAGGGGTTACGGGTCAGGGTTAGGGTTAGGTTTAGGGGTAGGGTGAGGTTAGGGTTAGGGTTAGGGTTAGGTGTTAGGGTTAGGGTTAGGTGTTTGGGTTAGGGTTAGGGTTAGTTTTAGGGTTAGGGTTGGGGTTAGGGGTTGGGGTTAGGGTTAGGGTTAGGGTTAGGGTTAGGGTTAGGATTAGGATTAGGGTTAGGGTTAGGGTTAGGGTTAGGGTTAGGGTTAGGGGTTGGTTTAGGGTTAGGGTTCGGGTTAGGGTTCGTGTCAGGTTTAGGGGTTAGGGGTTAGGGGTTAGGGGTCAGGGTTAGGGTTATGTTTAGGGGTAGGGTGAGGTTAGGGTTAGGGTTAGGTGTTAGGGTTAGGGTTAGGGTTAGGTGTTAGGGTTAGGGTTAGGGATAGGTTTAGGGTTAGGGTTAGGGTTAGGTGTTGGGGTTGGGGTTAGGGTTAGGGTTAGGGTTTAGGATTAGGGTTAGGGTCAGGTTTAGGGTTAGGGTTAGGGTTAGGGTTAGGGTTAGGGTGTGGGTCAGTGTTAGGCGTTGGGGTTAGGGTTAGGGTTAGTGTTAGCGTTAGTGTTAGGGGTTAGGGTTGCTTTTACGGTTAGGGTTAGGGTTAGCGTTAGGGTTAGGTTTAGGGTTAGTGTTAGGGTTAGGCGTTAGGGTTAGGCTTTTGCGTTAGGGTTAGGGTTAGGGTTAGGGTTAGGGTTAGGGTTAGGTTAGGTTTAGGGTTAAGAGTTGGGGTTAGGCTTAGGGTTAGGGTTAGTTTAAGGGCTAGGATTAGGTTAAGGGTTAGGGTTAGGGTTAAGGTTTATGGTTAGGATTAGGGTTAAGTTTAGGGTTAGGTTTTAGGGTTTGTGTTAGGGTTAGGGTTCGGTTTAGGGTTAGGGGTTGGGGTTGGGGTTAGGGTTTGTGTTAGGGTTTAGGGTTAGGGTTAGGGTTAGGGTTAGGGTTAGGGTTAGGGTTAGGGTTAGGGTTAGGGTTAGGGGTTGGGGTTGGAGTTAGGGTTAGGGTTAGGGTTTAGGGTGAGGGTTAGGGTTAGTCGTAGGGTGAGGGTTAGGTTTAGAGTTAGGGTTATTGTTAGTGTTTAGGGTAAGGGCTAGGGTTAGGGTTAGGGTTTGCGGTAAGATCTAGGGTTAGGGTTAGGGTTAGGGTAAGGGTTATGGTTAGGGTTAGGGTTAGGGTTAGGGTTAGGGTTAGGGTTAGGTTTAGGTTTAGGGTTTGCGGTAAGCGTTAGGGTTACGGGTAGGGTTAGGGTTTAGGGTTAGGGTTAGGGTTAGGGTTAGGTGTTAGGGTTAGGGTTAGGGTCAGGGTTAGGGTTAGGGTTAGGGTTAGGGTTAGGTTTAGGGTAAGGGTTAGGTTTAGGTTTAGGGTTTGCGGTAAGCGTTAGGGTTACGGTTAGGGTTAGGGGTTAGGGTTAGGGTTAGGGTTAAGTTTAGGGTTAGGGTTAGGGTTAGGGTTAGTGTTAGGGTTAGGGTTAGTGTTAGTGTTAGGTTTAGTGGTTAGGGTTAGGCTTTTGCGTTACGGTTAGGGTTAGGGTTAGGGTTAGTGTTAGTGTTAGGTTTAGTGGTTAGGGTTAGGCTTTTGCGTTACGGTTAGGGTTAGGGTTAGGGTTAGGGTTAGGGTTAGGGTTAGGGTTAGGGTAAGGGTTAGGCTTAGGGTTAGGGTTGGATTAGGGTTAGGGTTAGGGGTTGGGGTTGAGGTTAGGGTTAGGGTTAGGGTTTAGGGTTTAGTGTTAGGGTTGGGGTTAGGGTTAGGTTGAGGGTAAGGCTTAGGGTTAGGGTTAGGGTTAGGATTAGGATTGGGATTAGGTTTAGGGTTAGGGTTAGGGGTTAGGGTTAGGGTTAGGGTTAGGGTTAGGGTTAGGGTTAGGGTTAGGGTTAGGGTTAGGGTTAGGGTTAGCGTTAGGGTTAGGGTTAGGGTTGGGTTTAGGGGAAGGCTTAGGGTTAGGGTTAGGGTTAGGGTTAGGGTTAGGATTAGGATTAGGATTAGGATTAGGTTTAGGGTTAGGGGTTGGGGTTGAGGTTAGGGTTAGGGTTTAGGGTTTAGTGTTAGGGTTGGGGTTAGGGTTAGGTTGAGGGTTAGGGTGAGGTTTAGGTTTAGAGTTAGGGTTAGTGTTAGGGATTAGGGGTTAGGGTTAGGGTTAGATTTAGGGTTAGGGTGAGGTTCAGCGTTAGGGTTAGGGTTAGGGTTAGGGTTAGGGTTAGGGTTGGGTTAGGGTTAGGGTTAGTGGCCAGGGTTAGTGTTAGGGTTAGGGTCAGGTTTAGGGGTTAGGGGTTAGGGGTTAGGGGTGAGGCGTTAGGGTTAGGGTTAGGTTTAGGGGTAGGGTGAGGTTAGTGTTAGGGTTAGGGTTAGGGTTAGGGTTAGGGTTAGTCTTAGGGTTAGGGTTAGGGTTAGTGGTCAGGGTTAGTGTTAGGTTTAGGGTCCGGTTTAGGGGTTAGGGGTTAGGGTTTGCGGTAAGCTTTAGGGTTAGGTTTAGGGTTAGTATTAGAGTTAGGGTTAGTGTTAGGTTTAGGGGTAGGGTTAGCGTTTAGAGTTAGGGTTAGGGTTAGGTGTTAGTGTTAGGGTTAGGGTTAGGGTTAGGGTTAGGGTTAGGGGTTGGGTTAGGGTTAGGGTTAAGTTTACGGTTAGGGTTAGGGTTTAGGGTTAGGGTTAGGGTTAAGTTTACGGGTAGGGTTAGGGTTAGGGTTTGGTGTTAGGGTTAGTGTTAGGGTTTAGTGTTAGGGTTGGGGTTATGGGTAGGGTTCGGGTTAGGGTTAAGGTTAGTGTTAGGGTTTAGGTTTAGGTTTAGGGTTAGAGTTAAGTTTACTGTTAGGGTTAGGGTTTAGGGTTAGAGTTAGGGTTAAGTTTAGGGTTAGGGTTAGGCTTAGGGTTAGGTGTTAGGGTAAGGGTTAGGGTGAGGGTGAGGGTTAGGTTTAGTGTTAGGTGTTAGTGTTCTTTTTCGGGTATGGGTTAGGGTTTAGGGATAAGGTTAAGGGTTAGGGTTCGGGTTAGCATTAGGGTTAGGGTTAGGGTTAGGTTAAGGTTTAGGTTTAGGGTTAGGGTTAGGGTTTAGTCTTAGGGTTAGGGTTAAGTTTAGGGTTAGGGTTATGTTTAGGGTCAGGTTTAGGGGTTAGTATTGGGTTTAGGGTTAGGGTTAGGGTTAGGGTTTAGTGTTAGGGTTAGTGTTAAATTTAGGGTTAGGGTTATGTTTAGGGTCAGGTTTAGGGGTTAGGGCTAGGGTTAGGGTTAGTGTTAGGGCTAGGGTTAGGAGTTGGGGTTAAGGTTAGTGTTAGGGTTAGGGTCAGGGTTAGGGTTAGGTTTTAGGGTTAGAGTTAGTGTTAGGGTTAGGGGTTAGGTTTAGGGTTAGGCTTTAGGGTTAGTGTTAGGATTTGGGTTAGGGTTTGGTTTTAGCGTTCCAGGTTAGGGTTAGGAGTTAGGTTTAGGGGTTGTGGTTGGGGTCAGGGTTAGGGTTAGGTTTAGGCTTAGGGGTTAGAGTTAGTATTAGGGGTTACGGTTAGGGGGTTAGGGTTAGGGGGTCAGTGTTAGTGTTATGTTTTGGTTTTCTGGTAAGGTTTAGGGTTTAGGATTACGGTTAGGGGTTAGGGTTCAGGTTACGTTTAGGTTTAGTTTTAGGGTTAGGGTTAGGTTTAGGGTTAGGGTTAGGATTCGAGTTAGGGTTAGGGTTAGGGTTAGGGTTAGGGTTAGGGTTAGGGTTAGGGTTAGGGATAGGGTTAGGGTGAGGGTCAGGGTCAGGGGTTGGGGTTGGGATTAGGGTTTAGGGTTGGCGTTGGGGTTAGAGTTAGTGTTATGGTTAAGGTTAGGGTAAGGGTTAGGTTTAGGGTGAGGGTTAGAGTTAGGTTTACGGTTAGGGTTTAGTGTTAGGGTTAGGGTTTATGGTTAGGATTAGGGTTAGCATTTAGTGTTAGGGTTAGGGTTAGTGTTAGGCTTTAGGGTTAGGGTTAGGGTTAGGATACGGGTTAGAGTTACGTTTTAGGGTTAGGGTTAGGGTTAGGCTTAATTTTAGGGGTTGGGGTTGGGGTTGGTGTTAGGGTTACGATTAGGGTTAGGGATAGGGATTAGGGTTAGGGTTAGTGTTAGGTGTTAGGGTTGGGTTTAGGGTTAGGGTTAGCTTTAGGGTTAGGGTTGGGTTTAGGGTTAGGGTTAGGGTTAGGGTTCGGCTTAGGTTTAGGGGTTGGGGTTGGGGTTAGGGTTACGGTTAGGGTTAGGGATAGGGATTAGGGTTAGTGTTAGGTGTTCGGTTTGGGTTTAGGGTTAGGTTTAGCATTAGGGTTAGGGTTGGGTTTAGGTTTAGGGTTAGGGTTAGGTTTTAGGGTTAGCGTTGGGGTTAGGGTTAGTGTAAGTGTTGGGTTAGGGTTAGGGTTAGGGTTAGGGTTAGGATTTAGGGTTAAGGTCAGGGTTAAGTTAAGGGTTAGGGTTTGGCTTCGGTTTAGAGTTAGGGTTAGGGTTAGGTGTTGGGGTTGGGTTGGGGTTAGGGTTAGGTTTAGGGTTTGGGTTAGGGTTAGGTTTAGGGTGAGGGTTAGGGTTAGGGTTAGGGTTAGGGTTAGGGTTAGGGTTAGGGTTAGGGTTAGGGTTAGGATTAGGGTTAGGGTTAGGTTTAGGGTTAGGGTTAGGGTTTAGGGTTAGGTTTAGGGATAAGTTTAGGATTAGGGTTAACGTTAGGGTCAGGTTTAGGGGTTAGGGGTTAGGGTTAGGGTTAAGTTTTGGTTTTCAGGAAAGGGTAAGTGTTTAGGGTTACTG
>JAUMJL010000159.1:312500-315000 GCA_033558185.1 Dromococcyx pavoninus
GTTTTAGGGTTAGGATTAGTGTTAGGGTTAGGGGTTAGGGTTAGGCTTTAGGGTTAGGGTTAGGGTTAGGGTTAGGGTTAGGGTTAGGGTTAGGGTTAGGGTTTAGTGTTAGGGTTAGGGTTTATGGTTAGGATTAGGGTTAGCATTTAGTGTTAGGGTTAGGGTTAGGCTTTAGGGATAGGGTTAGGGTTAGGATTCGGGTTAGGGTTAGGTTTTAGGGTTAGGGTTAGGATTCGGCTTAGGTTTAGGGGTTGGGGTTGGGGTTACGGTTACGGTTATGGTTAGGGATTGGGATTAGGGTTAGTGTTAGGTGTTCGGTTTGGGTTTAGGGTTAGGTTTAGCATTAGGGTTAGGATTGGGTTTAGGTTTAGGGTTAGGGTTAGGTTTTAGTGTTAGCGTTGGGGTTAGGGTTAGTGTAAGTGTTGGGTTAGGGTTAGGGTTAGGGTTAGGGTTAGGGTTTAGGGTTAAGGTCAGGGTTAAGTTAAGGGTTAGGGTTAGGCTTCGGTTTAGAGTTAGGTTTAGGGTTAGGTGTTGGGGTTGGGGTTGGGGTTAGGATTAGGTTTAGGGTTTGGGTTAGGTTTAGGGTTAGGGTTAGGGTTAGGGTTTAGAGTTAGGGTTAGGTTTGGGGTTAGGGTTAGGGTTAGTGTTGGGGTTAGGGTTAGGGGTTAGGGTTAGGGTTAAGTTTTTGTTTTCGGGTAAGGGTTAGGGTTTAGGGTTAGGGTTAGGGTTGGGGTTAGGGTTAGGGTTAGGTTTAGGGTTAGGGTTAGGGTTAGGGTTAGGGTTAGGGTTAGGGTTAGGGTTAGGGGTAGGGTTAGGGGTAGGGTTAGGTGTTGAGGTTGGGGTTAGGGTTAGTGTTAGGTTTAGGTTTAGGAGTTGGGGTTAGGGTTAGTGTAAGTGTTGGGTTAGGGTTAGGGTTAGGGTTTAGGGTTAAGATCAGGGTAAAGTTAAGGGTTAGGGTTAGGCTTCGGTTTAGAGTTAGGTTTAGGGTTAGGTGTTGGGGTTGGGGTTGGGGTTAGGGTTAGGGTTAGGTTTAGGGTTAGGGTTAGGGTTAGGGTTAGGGTTAGGGTTAGGGGTAGGGTTAGGTGTTGAGGTTGGGGTTAGGGTTAGTGTTAGGGTTAGGGTTAGGGTTAGGGTTAGATTTAGTGTTAGGTTTTAGGGTTAGAGTTAGTGTTAGGGTTAGGGGTTAGGGTTAGGGTTAGGGTTAGGGTTAGGGTCAGGGTTAGCATGTAGGGTTAGGGTTAGGGTTAGGCTTTAGGGATAGGGTTAGGGTTAGGATTCGGGTTAGGGTTAGGTTTTAGGGTTAGGGTTAGGGTTCGGCTTAGGTTTAGGGGTTGGGGTTGGGGTTAGGGTTACGGTTAGGGTTAGGGATTGGGATTAGGGTTAGTGTTAGGTGTTCAGTTTGGGTTTAGGGTTATGTTTAGCATTAGGGTTAGGGTTGGGTTTAGGTTTAGGGTTAGGGTTAGGTTTTAGGGTTAGCGTTGGGGTTAGGGTTAGGGTTAGGGTTTAGGGTTAAGGTCAGGGTTAAGTTAAGGGTTAGGATTAGGCTTCGGTTTAGATTTAGGTTTAGGGTTAGGTTTTGGGGTTGGGGTTGGGGTTAGGGTTAGGTTTAGGGTTTGGGTTAGGGTTAGGTTTAGGGTGAGGGTTTGGGTTAGGTTTAGGGTTAGGGTTAGGGTTCGGGTTAGGGTTAGGTTTAGGGTTAGGGTTAGGGTTTAGGGTTAGGTTTAGGGATAAGTTTAGGATTAGGGTTAAGCTTAGGGTCAGGTTTAGGGGTTAGGGGTTAGGGTTAGGGTTAGGTTTTGGTTTTCAGGAAAGGGTAAGTGTTTAGGGTTACTGTTAGGGGTTAGGGTTCGGGTTCGGGTTCGGGTTGGGGTAAGGGTTAGCGTTGGGTTTAGGGTTAGGGGTTAGGGTTAGGGTTAAGTTTTGGTTTTCAGGAAAGGGTAAGTGTTTAGGGTTACTGTTAGGGGTTAGGGTTCGGGTTCGGGTTGGGGTAAGGGTTAGCGTTGGGTTTAGGGTTAGGGTTAGGGTTTAGAGTTAGGGTTAGGTTTGGGTTTAGGGTTAGGGTTAGTGTTGGGTTTAGGGTTAGGGGTTAGGGTTAGGGTTAAGTTTTTGTTTTCGGGTAAGGGTTAGGGTTTAGGGTTAGGGTTAGGGTTGGGGTTAGGGTTAGGGTTAGGGTTAGGGTTAGGGTTAGGGTTAGGGTTAGGGTTAGGGTTAGGGTTTAGGGTTAGGGTTAGGGTTGGGGTTAGGGTTAGGGTTAGGGTTGGGTTTAGGGTTAGGGGTTAGGGTTAGGGTTAGGGTTAGGGTTAGGGTTAGGGTTAGGGTTAGGGTAAGGGTTAGGGTTTAGGGTTAGGGTTAGGTTTGGGGTTAGGGTTAGGTTTAGGGTTGGGTTTAGGGTTAGGGGTTAGGGTTAGCGTTAGGTTTTTGTTTTCGGGTAAGGGTTAGGGTTTAGGGTTAGGGTTAAGGTTTAGGGTTATGGTTTAGGGTTAAGGTTAGGGTTGGGGTT
>JAUMJL010000159.1:325000-352500 GCA_033558185.1 Dromococcyx pavoninus
AGGGGTTAGGGGTTAGGGTTAGGGTTAAGTTTTGGTTTTCAGGAAAGGGTAAGTGTTTAGTGTTACTGTTAGGAGTTAGGGTTCGGGTTCGGGTTCGGGTTGGGGTAAGGGTTAGCGTTGGGTTTAGGGTTAGGGGTTAGGGTTAGGGTTAAGTTTTGGTTTTCAGGAAAGGGTAAGTGTTTAGGGTTACTGTTAGGGGTTAGGGTTCGGGTTCGGGTTCGGGTTGGGGTACGGGTTAGCGTTGGGTTTAGGGTTAGGGTAAGGGTTAGGGTTTAGAGTTAGGGTTAGGTTTGGGGTTAGGGTTAGGGTTAGTGTTGGGTTTAGGGTTAGGGGTTAGGGTTAGGGTTAAGTTTTTGTTTTCGGGTAAGGGTTAGGGTTTAGGGTTAGGGTTAGGGTTGGGGTTAGGGTTACGGTTAGGTTTAGGGTTAGGGTTAGGGTTAGGGTTAGGGTTAGGGGTAGGGTTAGGGGTAGTGTTAGGTGTTGAGGTTGGGGTTAGGGTTAGTGTTACGGTTAGGGTTAGGAGTTGGGGTTAGGGTTAGGGTTAGATTTAGTGTTAGGTTTTAGGGTTAGAGTTAGTGTTAGGGTTAGGGGTTAGGGTTAGGGTTAGGCTTTAAGATTAGGGTTAGGAATCGGGTAAGGGTTCGGTTTTAGCGTTAGGGTCCAGGTTAGGGTTAGGAGTTAGGGTTAGGGTTAGGGGTTGTGTTTGGGGTAAGGGTTAGGATTTAGGGTGAGGGTTAGGGTTAGGGTTAGGCTTAGGGGTTAGAGTTAGTATTAGGGGGTAGCGTTAGGGGGTTAGAATTAGGGGGTCAGGGTTAGTGTTATGTTTTGGTTTTCCGGTAAGTGTTAGGGTTTAGGCTTTCGGTTAGGGGTTAGAGTTCGGGTTAGGTTTAGGTTTAGTTTTCGGGTTAGGGTTAGGTTTAGGGTTAGGGTTAGGGTGAGGGTGAGGGTAATAGTTAGGGTTAGGGGTTAGTGATAGGGGTTAGGGTTAGTCTTAGGGTTAGGGTTAGGGTTAGGAGTTGGGGTTAGGGTTAGGGTTAGGGTTAGGTTTAAGGGTTAGGGTTAGTGTTAGGGTTTAGGGTTAGGGTTAGGGTTAGGTTTTAGGGTTAGGGTTAGTGTTAGGATTAGGGTGAGGGTTAGGGTTAGGTGTTGAGTTTGGGGTTGGGGTTAGGGTTAGGGTTAGGGTTAGGGTTGGGTTTAGGGTTAGGGGTTAGGATTAGGGTTAGGGTTAGGGTTAGGGTTAGGGTTAGGGTTAGGGTAAGGGTTAGGGTTTAGGGTTACGGTTAGGTTTGGGGTTAGGGTTAGGTTTAGGGTTGGGTTTAGGGTTAGAGGTTAGGGTTAGGGTTAAGTTTTTGTTTTCGGGTAAGGGTTAGGGTGTAGGGTTAGGGTTAAGGTTTAGGGTTAGGGTTTAGGGTTAAGGTTAGGGTTGGGGTTAGGGTTAGGGTTAGGTTTAGGGTTAGGGTTAGGGTTAGGGTTAGGGTTAGGGTTAGGGTTAGGGTTAGGGTTTAGGGTTAGGGTTAGGTTTGGGGTTAGGGTTAGTGTTAGGGTTAGGGTTAGGAGTTGGCGTTAGGGTTAGGCTTAGGGTTAGTGTTAGGTTTTAGGGTTAGAGTTAGTGTTAGTGTTAGGGGTTAGGGTTAGGCTTTAGGGTTAGGGTTAGGATTCGGGTTAGGGTTCGGTTTTAGCGTTAGGGTCCAGGTTAGGGTTGGGGTTAGGGTTAGGGGTTGTGGTTGGGGTGAAGGTTAGGGTTTAGGTTTAGGGTTAGGGTTAGGGTTAGGGTTACGCTTAGGGGTTAGAGTTAGTATTAGGGGGTTAGGGTTAGGGGGTTAGTATTAGGGGGTTAGGGTTAGGAGTTAGTGATAGGGGTTAGGGTTAGGGTTAGGGTTTGGAGTTGCGGTTAGGGTTGGGGTTAGGGGTTAGGGTTAGGGTTTAGGGTTAGGGTTAGGGTTAGGGTTAGGGTTAGGGTTAGGGTTAGGGTTTGGGTGAGGGTCAGGTTTAGGGGTTAGGGTTAGGGTTAGCGTTTACGGTTAGGGTTAGGATTAGGGTGAGGGTCAGTGTTAGGGGTTGGGGTAGTGGTTAGGGTTAGGGTTTATGGTTAGCGTTGGGGTTAGGGTTATGGTTAAGGTTAGGGTAAGGGTTAGGTTTAGGGTTAGGGTTATGGTTAGAGTTAAGGTTAGGGTTTAGTGTTAAGTTTAGGGTTAGGGTTAGGCTTAGGTTTAGGGGTTGGGGTTGGGGATAGGGTTACGGTTAGGGTTAGGGATAGGGATAGGGATTAGGGTTATGGTTATGGTTAGTGTTAGGTGTTAGGGTTGGGTTTAGGGTTAGGGTTAGCTTTAGGGTTAGGGTTGGGTTTAGGGTTAGGGTTAGCTTTAGTGTTAGGGTTAGGGTTAGGGGTTGGAGTTGGGGTTGGGGTTGGTGTTAGGTTTAGGGTTTAGGGTTAGGGTTGAGGTTTGGGTTAGTGTAAGTGTTAGGGTTCGTGTAAGGGTTACGTTTAGGGTTAGGGTTAGGGTTCGGGTTAGGGTTTATGGTTAAGGTCAGGGTTAAGTTAAGGGTTGGGGTTAGGGTTCGGTTTAGAGTTGGGGTTAGGGTTAGGTGTTGGGGTTGGGGTTGGGGTTGGGCTTAGGGTTAGGGTTAGGGTTTAGGGTTAGGGTTAGGGTTAGGGTTAGGGTTAGGGGTTGGGGTTAAGTTTTGGTTTTCGGGTAAGGGTTAGTGGTTAGGGTTAGGATTAGGGTTAGGGTTAGGGTTAGGGTTAGGCTTAGGGTTTAGGGTTAGGATTAGGGTTAGGTTTGGGGTTAGGGTTAGGGTTAGGGTTAGGGTTAGGGGTTGGGGTTAAGTTTTGGTTTTCGGGTAAGGGTTAGTGGTTAGGGTTAGGATTAGGGTTAGGGTTAGGGTTAGGGTTAGGGTTAGGGTTAGGGTTAGGGTTAAGGTAAGAGTTAGGGTTAGGGTTAGGTGTAGGGTTAGGTGTTGGGGTTGGGGTTAGGGTTTGTGTTAGGGTTAGGGTTAGGAGTTGGGGTTAGGGTTAGGGTTAGTGTTAGGTTTTAGGGTTAGAGTTAGTGTTAGGGTTAGGGGTTAGGGTTAGCGTTAGGCTTTCGGGTTAGGGTTAGGATTCGGGTTAGGGTGTTGAAAACGGAGGGAGTCACCAACACCAGATGGTTCATCAGTGGAACTCGTTTATTAGTAGCATTACAATCACTTTTATAATGGTGATAATTAGCTCATACATATTGCAAATTCTAAGCTCATTATTGGTCGCTCAGCTATTTGTGTTATATCATATTGTTTACATTTCTGCAGTTATCGCTTATCCTGTTCTGTGCTCTCTGTTCTGCTCTCCTCTTCTTTTAGGGACTTTCCAGCTTCCTTTGTTTACCACCAAGGACAGACTGACCTTGTTTCATGCCACATCTTCTAATTCAAGCAGATTTGTCTGACTATGGCCTTTGTCTAGTAACCAGTTCCTAATTGCTGACTCCTGACTCTCCACACTTCCCCCGTTTTCTTTAACCGCAGGATATACCCCATATAACATAGACTGCATTGTTTTTTCAATCATGCGCTGCAAACAACTACAAAAGCATGGTAAAAGGAATAAAATACAACAAAACATAAACAAAATTATTAAAGCTGTCTTTAACAAGCTAGTTAACCAAGGACCAAGGCCTAACGACTTAAGCCAATCTTCCAATCCAAAACCTGAATTAACCTGTAGGTGGCCAGTGAGGTCATGCAATTCTTGTATATGGGCAGTTATAGATTTGGAATGATCAGGAAGATTCATACAACACATGCCTTCAAATTCTTTGCAGCCATGACCATGTGCTAACAGTAAAAAATCTATGGCTGCACGATTTTGAAGAGTGGCGTGCCTTACCGAATCAACATCTACGAGTAGGTCCGATATTGCTTGGGAGGTTGCATTGGTCTGTTTTGCCAGCCAACATCCGAGGTTGCGCAGCTGACTAAGAGCACCAGCCACAGCAACATTCGGAGTAAAAAAGGAACCAAATATGATTTGCTCAACGGACCAAAAATTGGCATTGTCCTTACAATCTTGCGTAAATCGATGCCGTAGGGAACGAGTTGGCCGAATTCGTGAACTTCGGGAGATGTTAAGAATCATGCTATCATTAGGAGTTAATAAGGTTAGCCTGCCAATGGTACAGGGACCTCCTCTAATACGGGATGGGATTCCGGGCCACGCACGATCCCCGCATATGAGAAAATATCCCGGTGGGAGAGTAATTGGATTGTTTGAAGATTTAGAAAGGTTCGCGGAGGCATAATTACACCACAAACTGGCATTGCGATAATAGGGTATAGTGGCATTGACCGTCGTGTAATAACCGTGGCCCGCTTGGCGTGAGGAGTGGTTAAAGTAAATGCAGGCATCTGCTGTCAGAGAGTCTAAGATTTCCAATTCCTGTGGTTCTAAGTCTGCAATAGGGCGATGAGGCACCCATGAATTCCAGGAATCTACTGTAAGTTTTAAATCAGAATTACTGCAGATCGGCGTGTCAGCTGGACACGGCCAATCGACATCAGGCACTCCTACAAGGCACGTTGAGAAGGGATTAGAAGGAGTTGCTACCGAAAGACAAATAGCATTTTGTTTTGTAAGATTGGCCAAAGTCACCCATACATTTTGTTTGGATTGTATTGGAAAAAAGGCAAAACTTACTTCTATCTTGCAAAGCAAAATCAACGTCTGTAATATTTTATGCAACATTTCTTATAATAATTCCTACAATAATGCTTCAATATATGCGACTCTATTGATTTACTAGCGACCTTAACCCAAAAGGTCAATCTTGCCCGCTGCTCGGCTAAAAACAATTGTTCAGATGATTCATATAATTGCAAAGCTTCTTCTGGAGAGTCAATATTAAAACCATTAGACTCAGCTAAAAAATACAAAGCAAATGCCCCTCGTCTATTAATTTGATAGTTACAAGTGGGACAAAACCAAGATTGCAAGTCTTTTCTTCTACAGTGCACTACTTGGGTACAATAAGCACAATAAAAATCTATAAAAGCATTACAGTTAGTTTTACATAAGGGACAGGCATAAAAGGTGTATGCGTCCCATTCTGTCAAATTTTTCAAATCTCTTAAAATAATGTTAAAATAGTCAGGATCAATATTGACCAATGCATACTTCAGTTCCTTTGGCAGTTGGCTCAAAATCGGTGGGACGATAAGCCGTAATTTGGATAACAGTCGCTGCTCCTCACTATGGTGAATGGGTCTTAAGAGACGATCGACGTGGTCCATTTACTGAGAGTCCATTCCTTTGTAGCTCTTGGAAGTGGCAGTCCCAATCTGACATTAATGATACGCTGACAGCCCCGCTTTATTACATCTGCGAGTTGCTCAATTTTACTATATACAGTTTTTCTTGCTTGTAACGGAGGGGAGAGCCATTCCAATACCCTTGTCTCCCCCGTTTTCTTTAGATTCTGAGACAGGGCTGCCAACAGATGGCTTTGGGCACACCAAACAGTCAAATCTATAGGGCTATCAAGGTCTCTACGCTGTACATAGTGATTACCAATACATTGAACGATCGAGTCGATGATCCGGCGTTGTGCAGAGATGAGTCGGATGGGTAAAGCTGGGTCCGTTCCTTTTAGCAGAGGACGGAGTGCACTGAATAGGCTGTTTGGGATGCCTACAACTGGTTTTAACCATTGCATTTCTCCCATAAATTTTTGAGCTTCATGCAAGGTAGTGATATCTGTGTCTAACTGTAGTTTTTGTGGAGTAATTGTCTGCGTAGTTATAGTCCAACCAAGATATTTCCATGGGCTAGTTCGCTGTATTTTTTCAGGCGCAATAACTAGCGATGATGCCTTAAAAGTAGTTATAATTGTTTGCAGTTGATCTTCGCTAAACTGTTCCCTTTGAGTGAAGAGGATATCATCCATATAGTGATAGATGATAGTTTCAGGCCATGCCTTCCGCAAGGGCTGTAAGGCAGTATCCACATAAAGCTGGCACAGAGTGGGGGAATTCCGCATCCCTTGCGGAAGGACAGTCCATTCAAATCGCTTATCCGGTTCCCCCCATTAATTGCTGGTAATGTGAATGCAAATCTTTTCATGTCGTTAGAATGTAGCGCTATAGTGAAAAAACAGTCTTTTAAGTCTATAATTAGGAGGGGCCATGCCTCAGGCAGCATGGCAGGATTAGGTAACCGGGGCTGAAGGGCCCCCATGGGCTCCATTTGTTCATTTACTTTCCGTAAATCATGGAGTAGACGATATTTGCCTGATTTCTTCTTTATTACAAATATGGGAGTATTCCACGGGCTGGTCGAGAGTTGTAAATGACCTTGCTGAAGTTGTTCTTCTACTAAGGCATGTGCCTGTTCAAGGCTTTCCCTTTTTAAAGGCCATTGCTTTACCATCACCGGCTCGTCAGTCTTCCAGGTGAGTGGAATCGGGAAAGTCCAAGCAATGGCACTTAAACTAAAGGGCGCTGATCATTGGACAATACTATTCCGAGTTGTGCGAGAATGTCTCTCCCGATGAGACATTGTACCGTAGGTGGTAGTGGTACTATAGTCAGCACAGTATTGACTGTTTGTCCATCCAGGGTTACCGCTACCAGTGGAGATTTTTTCGCCAATGTATATCCCCCTACTCCAGTTACTGTATCCATTGTGGCTCGCTGGGGCCACTGGCTTGGCCAATATTCCGGTTGCACTATGCTAGTATCGGCTCCTGTGTCCAATAAGGCTGTCAATTGTATAGAGTGTCCTTGGTACGATATCGCAACGCCCTTAGTGGGTCGAGTAGATAGATCCATGGTTAACATAGCCAATCCGGAGGAGCCAAAGCCTTGGGTTCCGCGGTTCTTTTGCGTTAAAGGGGTTAGTCCCTTTGTTAACTGTGGTAACGGTAGAAGCTGCGCAATACGTTGTCCCGCAGTGACACTCAGTGGTGGAAATGGGGTATGTGCCATAATATAAATTTCACCGGAGTAATCTGCATCTATTATTCTCGGAAGCACAAAAAGTCCCATAATAGTTGTCGAGGATCTTCCCAATAACACAGCTCCATAGGCTTGCCCGTTGATAATGAGCGGCCCCCTCACTCCAGTTGGTATTTTCTCGGGGCGAGCTGTAGCTAAGGTGACATCTACACTGGCTGCCAGGTCGAGTCCCAAGCTGCCTGCGGTGGCTGGCTGGAGGCTGATGTTGCGGTCGTTGAGGCAGCAATTTGTGTCGGGGCGCGGCTGCTCTGCGCGCTCCTTGTCGAGTTTCCCGACCTCCGACGACAAGCCGACGTGTTGTGAGAGCTGGACTGGCAGGTTTGGCACCAGATCCCGGAGGTATGACACTGTCGACGCATGTGTCCGGGCTTGCCACAACGGTAACACTTAATGCCTGGAGGCAATGGGTGGCTTGGGTTCGTGCTAGCCGGTGCTACAGCGGCGGCTTGGAGGGGCGCAAGAGCGGCTAATACTTGAGCCTGACTGGCTTCTGCCTGTTTCTGCAGCCCCAACCCTAAATCTTGCAGCGCTTTAACTATAAACGCCTGCGACCCGGTTGGCTGTAGTGACATTCGTTCTAATGCCGCTTCAATTGACCAGTCTGCTCCTAATGTTAACAATATCTTTTTTGTCTCTTCATTTGCATTTTGCAGGGCGCATTGCTTTAACAGTGCGCCTTTCATGTAATCTGGTACTCCTGCCTTTTCTATTGCAGCAGCCACTTTGTCTATAAACCCCCCGAAGCTTTCTCCTCGACCCTGCTTTATACTCATATACATAGGGATGCCACCAGCATCTTTAACCCGTTCCATGGCATTTCTTACTAGCCTCATCGCTTCCTGAACTTTATCGGGTCCCATAAACATCTGTTCCTCGGTTCTCAAATACGGTCCTAATCCCATCATTTCCTGCATAGTGAGCCTGTGAAGTGGGTCACCTGGTCCTCTCTGAACTGCCACTGCCTCTTGAACTTCTGCCTGCCAGTGTGCGTTGAACAGCAATTGCTGATGTTGTAAAAATACTAACTTAACTATGCCGCGCAAATCATTTGGGAGCAAGAGGGTGGTATTAAACAGATAATCTAACATCTGCTTAACTGGCTCGCTCTTCGGGCCAAATTGTGCTACTGTCTGCCGCAGCTGTGCAAGGAGCTTCCAGTCCAAAGGAGAATAATTGCCAACGTGGTGTGTTACTTGCCCGTTCTGGTCTATTACGGGGGTGTATGTAACGGGGCAGACTAGGGGGCCGGCAGCCTCCAGCAACACTTCATCGCCTTCCTCTGCCCCCTTGCGGGCGATAGCAGCCCATGCCTCACGACGCTCCCTAGCCATCTCCTCCCACAGGTCGCTGAGCGCCCCAGGGACAGGAGGGGTGGGTTCATAGCGATTCGGCTTGGTTGCTAGTGATGCAGGCTTTTGGAGGGCCAATTTAAGCACATGCGTAGCCCCCCCACTGCCCTTTTCTTCATTCTCATCACTTCCCGTATCCCCGCTTTCACTCCCTCCTTCTAATGGAGGTGCTGACGGTTTAACGGAATCTGAGGACGCACTCTCTGTCCCTCCAGCTGGAATCACTACAGCAGACACTCTCGGAGCCAACGGCTCACCCTCCTGGCCATACCCAGCATTTTTACGAGAAGCTTGCAGAGCTGCGGCAGCAGCCCTACGTTCTGCCTGCTGCTTTAAAAGGTCGTTATGGATATCCCACCATATTTTACCTAATTTCTTGGCTGTCTTATCATCTTTAAGGATAGTGTCATAAAGTTAATCTCCTAATTTACGCCACTCCGAAAGTTCATGAACCGTATGAGGATTCTGAAAGCAGCCCTTGGCATGTCCCCAAGCTAACAATGCCAATATATCTTTCTTGCTGTGCTCTTTCAACCCTCGCTTTTCTATGTTAACTAAAAATAAATCATATGCTACTTGCCGATCCATATCAGCGCTGTTGCGGTCCTCCGGCTCCGGTAGCACGTATGGCCCAGTACCACCTGTATGATCCCTGGGGGTGCTGCTCCTGCCTTTTCCAACAGCGTTGAGCACCGCTCTGGCCGCCTCAGAGCCCAACCCAACTCCATCCACCGATGGTGTTCTTTCCCGTTATCTTTAATAACGGGGCAACGTCGGGGTCACCATTTTGTTGAAAACGGAGGGAGTCACCGACACCAGATGGTTCATCAGTGGAACTCGTTTATTGTTTGTGTTACAATCATTTTTATATCCACAATAATTAGCTCATACATATTGCAAAGCTCAAACTCATTATTGGTCGCTCAGCTATTTGTGTTATATCATATTGTTTACATTCCTGCGGTTACTTTTATCCTGTTCTGTGCTCTCTGTTCTGCACTCCTCTTCTTTTAGGGACTTTCCAGCATCCTTTGTTTACCACCAAGGACAGACTGACCTTGTTTCATGCCACGTCTTCTAATTCAAGCAGATTTGTCTGACTATGGCCTTTGTCTAGTAACCAGTTCCTAATTGCTGACTCCTGACCCTCCACATTAGGGTTAGGTGTAGGGGTTGAGGTTAGGGTTAGTGTTAGGCTTAGGGTTTAGGGTTAGGTTTAAGGTTAGGTTTAGGGTTAGGGTTGGGTTTAGGGTTAGGGTTAGGGTTAGGGTTAGGGTTAGGGTTAGGGTTAGGGTTAGGGTTAGGGTTAGGGTTAGCGTTAGAGTTAGGGTTAGGGTTGGGTTTACGGTTAGGGTTAGGGTTAGGATTAGGGTTAGGGTTAGGGTTAGGGTTAGTGTTAGGGTTAGGGTTAGGGTTAGGGGTTGGGGTTACGGTTAGGGTTAGGGTTTACGATTAGGGTTGGGGTTAGGGTTAGAGTTAGGGTTAGGGTAAGGGTTAGGTTTAGGGTTAGGGTTAGGGTTAGGGTTATGGTTAGGGTTAGGGTTAGGTTTAGGGTTAGGGTTAGGGTTAGGGGTTGGGGTTGGGGTTAGGGTTAGGGTTAGGTTTTAGGGTTAGGGATAGGGTTAGGGCCACGTTTAGGGGTTAGAGGTTAGGGTTAGGGTTAGGGTTAGGGTTAGGGTTAGGGTTAGGGTTAGGGTTAGCGTTACGGTTAGGGTTAGGGTTAGGGTTAGGTTTAGGGTTAGGGTTCGGGTTAGGGTTAGGGTTAGGCTTAAGGTTGGGTTTAGGGTTAGGGTTAGGTGTTAGGATTAGTGTTAGTCTTGTGGGTTAGGGCTAGGTTTAGGATTCAGATTAGGGTTAGGGTTAGGCTTAGGCTTAGGTTTAGGGTTAGGGTTAGGGTTAGGGTTTAAGGTTAGGGTTAGAGTTATGTCTCAGGGTTAATGTTAGGGGTCAGGGTTAGTGTTAGGGTTAGGGTCAGGTTTAGGGGTTAGGGGTTATGGGTTAGGATTAGGATTAGTTTTAGGGGTAGGGTTAGGGTTAGGTGTTAGGGTAAGGGTTACGGGAACGGTAAGGGTTAGGTTTACGGTTAGGGTTCGTGTTAGGGTTAGGGTTAGGTTTAGGGGTTAGGGTTAGGGTTAGGGTTAGGATTAAGGTTAGGGTTAAGTTTTGGTATTCGGGTAAGGGTTAGGGTTTAGTGTTACAGTTAATGGTTAGGGTTTGGGTTAGCGTTAGCGTTAGGGTTAGGGTTAGGGTTAGGGTTAGTGTTAGGGTTAGGGTTAGGTTAAGGTTTAGGTTTAGGGTTAGGGTTAGGGTTAAGGTTAGTATTAAGTTTAGGGTTAGGGTGAGGGTCAGGGTTAGGGTTTGGGGTTGGGTTTAGGGTTAGGGTTTAGGGTTAGCGTTGGGGTTAGCGTTAGGATTATGGTTAAGGTTAGGGTAAGGGTTAGGTTTAGGGTTAGGGTTAGGGTTTAGGGTTAGGGTTAGGGTTAAGTTTAGGATTAGGGTTAGCGTTTAGTGTTAGGTTTAGGGTTCGGGTTAAGTTTTAGGGTTAGGGTTAGGGTTAGGATTCGGGTTAGATTTTCGTTTTAGGGTTAGGGTTACGGTTAGGCTTAGGTTTAGGGGTTGGGTTTGGGGTTAGGGTTACGGTTCGGGTTAGGGATAGGGTTTAGGTTTAGGGTTAGTGTTAGGGTTAGGGTTGGGTTTAGGGTTAGCGTTAGGGTTAGGGTTAGGGTTAGGGTTAGGGTTAGGGTTAGGGTTAGGGTTAGGGTTCGGGTTAGTGGTTATGGTTAGGGTTCGGGTAAGGGTTAGGGTTTATGGTTAGGGTTAGAGTTAGGGTTAGGCTTAGGGTTAGGGTTTGGGGATGGGGTTAGGGTTACGGTTAGGATTAGGGTTTTGGTTTAGTGTTAGTGTTAGTCTTAAGGGTTAGGATTGGGTTTAGGTTTATGGTTAGGGTTAGGGTTAGGGTTAGCGTTAGGGTTAGGGTTAGGGTTAGGGTTGGGGTTAGGGTTAGGGTTAGGGTTAGGGTTAGGGTTAGGGTTAGGGGTTGGTGTTACGGTTAGGGTTCGGATTTACGATTAGGGTTGGGGTTAGGTTTAGAGTTAGGATTAGTGTTAGGTGTTAGGGTTTGGTTTAGGGTTAGGGTTAGGATTAGGGTTAGGGTTAGGGTTAGGGTCAGGGTTAGGGTTAGGGTTAGGCTTAAGGTTGGGTTTAGGGTTAGGGTTATGGGTTACGATTAGTGTTAGTTTTTTGGGTTAGGGCTAGGGTTAGGATTCAGGTTAGGGTTAGGGATAGGCTTAGGCTTAGGCTTAGGTTTAGGGTTAGGGTTAGGGTTTAAGGTTAGGGTTAGAGTTATGTCTCAGGGTTAGTGTTGGGGTCAGGATTAGTGTTAGGGTTAGGGTCAGTTTTAGGGGTTAGGGGTTATGAGTTAGGATTAGGATTAGGTTTAGGGGTAGGTTGAGGTTAGGGTTAGGGTTAGGTGTTAGGGTAAGGGTTACCGTGAGGGTAAGGGTTAGGTTTACGGTTAGGGTTAGTGTTAGGGTTAGGGTTAGGTTTAGGGGTTGGGGTTTGGGTTTGGGTTAGGGTTAGGTTTAGTGTTAGGGTTAGGGTTAGGGGTTAAAGGTTAGGGTTAGGGTTAGATTTAGGTGTAGGATGATGTTAGGGTTAGGGTAAGGGTTAGGTGTTGGGGTTAGGAATGTGGATAGGGTGAGGATAAGGGTTAGGTTTAGGGTTAGGGTTAGGGTTAGGGTTAGGATTAGGGTTAGGGTTAAGTTTTGGTATTCGGGTAAGGGTTACGGTTTAGGGTTACAGTTAATGGTTAGGGTTTGGGTTAGCGTTAGGGTTAGGGTTAGGGTTAGGGTTAGGGTTAGGGTTATGGTTAGGGTTAGGTTAAGGTTTAGGGTTAGGGTTAGGGTTAGGGTTAGGGTTAGGGTTAGGGTTAGGGTTAGTGTTAAGGTTCGGGTTAGGGTGAGGGTCAGGGTTGGGGTTGGGGTTGGGGTTAGGGTTAGGGTTTAGGGTTAGCGTTGGGGTTAGTGTTACGATTATGGTTAAGGTTAGGGTTAGGGTTGGGGTTAGGGTTAGGGTTAGGGTTAGGGTTAGGGTTAGGGTTAGGGTTAGGGGTTGGGGTTACGGTTAGGGTTCGGTTTTACGATTAGGGTTGGGGTTAGGTTTAGAGTTAGGATTAGTGTTAGGTGTTAGGGTTTGGTTTAGGGTTAGGGTTAGGATTAGGGTTAGGGTTAGGGTTAGGGTTAGGGTCAGGGTTAGGGTTATGGGTTACGATTAGTGTTAGTTTTTTGGGTTAGGGCTAGGGTTAGGATTCAGGTTAGGGTTAGGGATAGGCTTAGGCTTAGGCTTAGGTTTAGGGTTAGGGTTAGGGTTTAAGGTTAGGGTTAGAGTTATGTCTCAGGGTTAGTGTTAGGGGTCAGGATTAGTGTTAGGGTTAGGGTCAGTTTTAGGGGTTAGGGGTTATGAGTTAGGATTAGGATTAGGTTTAGGGGTAGGTTGAGGTTAGGGTTAGGGTTAGGTGTTAGGGTAAGGGTTACCGTGAGGGTAAGGGTTAGGTTTACGGTTAGGGTTAGTGTTAGGGTTAGGGTTAGGTTTAGGGGTTGGGGTTTGGGTTTGGGTTAGGGTTAGGTTTAGTGTTAGGGTTAGGGTTAGGGGTTAAAGGTTAGGGTTAGGGTTAGATTTAGGTGTAGGATGATGTTAGGGTTAGGGTAAGGGTTAGGTGTTGGGGTTAGGAATGTGGATAGGGTGGGGATAAGTGTTAGGTTTAGGGTTAGGGTTAGGGTTAGGGTTAGGGTTAGGGTTAGGGTTAGGATTAGGGTTAGGGTTAAGTTTTGGTATTCGGGTAAGGGTTACGGTTTAGGGTTACAGTTAATGGTTAGGGTTTGGGTTAGCGTTAGGGTTAGGGTTAGGGTTAGGGTTAGGGTTAGGGTTATGGTTAGGGTTAGGTTAAGGTTTAGGGTTAGGGTTAGGGTTAGGGTTAGGGTTAGGGTTAGTGTTAAGGTTCGGGTTAGGGTGAGGGTCAGGGTTGGGGTTGGGGTTGGGGTTAGGGTTAGGGTTTAGGGTTAGCGTTGGGGTTAGTGTTACGATTATGGTTAAGGTTAGGGTAAGGGTTAGGTTTAGGTTTAGGGTTAGGGTTAGGGTTAGGGTTGGGTTTAGGGTTAGCGTTAGGGTTAGGGTTAGGGTTAGGTTTAGGGGTTGGGGTTGGGGTTAGGGTTAGGGTTTAGGGTTAGGGATAGGGATTAGGGTTAGGGCTAGTGTTAGGTTAGGGTTAGGGTTTAGGGTTAGGGTTAAGTTTAGGGTTAGGGTTATGTTTAGAGTCAGGTTTAGGGGTTAGGGTTAGGGTTAGGCTTAGGCTTAGAGTTAGGGTTAGCGTTTAGTGTTAGTGTTAGGGTTAGGCTTCAGGGTTAGGGTGAGGTTTAGGATTCGGGTTAGGGTTACGTTTTAGGGTTAGGGTTAGGGTTAGGGTTAGGGTTAGGGTTAGGGTTAGGGTTAGGTGTTAGGGTTAGGGTTAGGGTTAGGGTTAGGGTTAGGGTTAGGGTTAGGGTTAGGTTAGGGTTAGGGTTAGGGTTAGGGTTAGGGTTAGGGTTAGGGTTAGGTTTAGGTTAAGGTTTAGGGTTAGGGTTAGGGTTAGGGTTAGGGTTAGTGTTAAGGTTCGGGTTAGGGTGAGGGTCAGGGTTGGGGTTGGGGTTGGGGTTAGGGTTAGGGTTTAGGGTTAGCGTTGG
Source organism: Dromococcyx pavoninus (assembly GCA_033558185.1). Lineage (NCBI taxonomy): Eukaryota > Metazoa > Chordata > Aves > Cuculiformes > Neomorphidae > Dromococcyx > Dromococcyx pavoninus. The sequence continues at coordinate 339,054 of JAUMJL010000159.1, forward strand.
GGTTAGTGTTAGGATTATGGTTAAGGTTAGGGTAAGGGTTAGGTTTAGGTTTAGGGTTAGGGTTAGGGTTAGGGTTGGGTTTAGGGTTAGCGTTAGGGTTAGGGTTAGGGTTAGGTTTAGGGGTTGGGGTTGGGGTTAGGGTTAGGGTTTAGGGTTAGGGATAGGGATTAGGGTTAGGGCTAGTGTTAGGTGAGGGTTAGGGTTAGGGTTTAGGGTTAGGGTTAAGTTTAGGGTTTGGGTTATGTTTAGAGTCAGGTTTAGGGGTTAGGGTTAGGGTTAGGCTTAGGCTTAGAGTTAGGGTTAGCGTTTAGTGTTAGTGTTAGGGTTAGGCTTCAGGGTTAGGGTGAGGTTTAGGATTCGGGTTAGGGTTACGTTTTAGGGATAGGGTTAGGGTTAGGGTTAGGTGTTAGAGTAAGGGTTAGGGTGAGGGTGAGGGTTAGGTTTAGTGTTAGGTGTTAGGGTTAGGTTTACAGATAGGTTTCGGGTTAAGTTTTGGTTTTCGGGTAAGGGTTAGGGTTTAGGAATAAGGTTAAGGGTTAGGGCTCGGGTTAGCATTAGGGATAGGGTTAGGGTTAGGTTAAGGTTTAGGTTTAGGGTTAGGGTTAGTGTTAGGGTTAGGGTTAGGTGTTAGGTTTGGGTTTAGGGTTAGGGTTAGGATTTAGGTTAGGGTTAGGGTTAGGGTTTACGATTAGGGTTGGGGTTAGGGTTAGAGTTAGGGTTAGGGTTAGGGTAAAGGTTAGGTTTAGGGTTAGGTTAGGATTCGGGTTAGATTTACGTTTTAGTGTTAGGGTTACGGTTAGGCTTAGGTTTAGGGGTTGGGTTTGGGGTTAGGGTTACGGTTCGGGTTAGGGATAGGGTTTAGGGTTAGGGTTAGTGTTAGGGTTAGGGTTAGGGTTGGGTTTAGGGTTAGCGTTAGGGTTAGGGTTAGGGTTAGGGTTAGGGGTTGGGGTTGGGGTTAGGGTTAGGGTTTAGGTTTAGGGATAGGGATTAGGGTTAGGGTTAGTGTTAGGTGTTAGGGTTGGGTTTAGGGTTAGGGTTAGGATTAGGGTTAGGGTTAGGGTTGGGGTTAGGGTTAGTGTAAGTGTTAGGGTTAGTGTATGGGTTAGGGTTAGGTTTAGGGTTAGGGTTAGGGGTTAGGGTTAGGGTTAGGGTTAGTGTTAGGATTAGGGTTAGGGTTAGGGTTAGTGTTAGGTTTAGGGTTAGGGTTAGGGTTAGGTTAAGGGTTAGGGTTAGGGTTAGGGTTAGTATTAAGGTTAGGGTTAGGGTGAGGGTCAGGGTTAGGGGTTGAGGTTGGGGTTAGGGTTAGGGTTTATGGTTAGCGTTGGGGTTAGGGTTAGGATTATGGTTAAGGTTAGGGTAAGGGTTAGGTTTAGGGTTAGGGTTAGGGTTAGGGTTAGGGTTTAGGGTTAGGGTCAGGGTTAAGTTTAGGATTAGGGTTAGCGTTTAGTGTTAGGTTTAGGGTTCGGGTTAAGCTTTAGGGTTAGGGTTAGGGTTAGGATTCGGGTTAGATTTACGTTTTAGGGTTAGGGTTACGGTTAGGCTTAGGTTAAGGGGTTGGGTTTGGGGTTAGGGTTACGGTTCGGGTTAGGGGTAGGGTTTATGGTTAGGGTTAGTGTTAAGGTTAGGGTTAGGGGTTAGGGTTAGGGGTTAGGATTAGGGGTTAGGGTTAGGGTTAGGGGTTAGGGTAAGGGTTAGGGTGAGGGTGAGGGTTAGGTTTAGGGTTAAGGTTAGGTTTACAGTTAGGTTTCGGGTTAGGATTAGGGTTTAGTTTTAGGGTTAGGGTTAGCTTATGGTTCGGGTTAGTGGTTACGGTTAGGGTTCGGGTAAGGGTTAGGGTTTATGGTTAGGGGTAGAGTTAGGGTTAGGCTTAGGGTTAGGGTTTGGGGATGGGGTTCGGGTTACGGTTACGGTTAGCCTTAGGGTTTTGGTTTAGTGTTAGTGTTAGTCTTAGGGGTTAGGATTGGGATTAGGTTTAGGATTAGGGTTAGAGTTAGGGATAGGTTTAGGGTTAGGGTCAGGTTTAGGGGTTAGGGTTTAGGGGTTAGGGTTAGGGTTAGGATTTACCGTTAGGGATAGGGTTATGTTTAGGGTTAGGGTTAGGGTTTAGGGTTAGCGTTAGGGTTAAGTTTAGGATTAGGGTTAAGGTTAGGGTCAGGTTTAGGGGTTAGGAGTTAGGGGTTAGGGTTAGGGTTAGGATTTACCGTTAGGGTTAGGGTTATGTTTAGGGTTAGGGTTAGGGTTTAGGGTTAGCGTTAGGGTTAAGTTTAGGATTAGGGTTAAGGTTAGGGTCAGGTTTAGGGGTTAGGGGTTAGGGGTTAGGGTTAGGGTTACGTTTAGGGTTAGGGTTAGGGTTAGGGTTAGGGTTACGATTAGGGTTAGGGTTAGGGTTAGGGTTAGGGTTAGGGTTAGGGTTAGGGTTACGTTTAGGGTTAGGGTTAGGGTTACGATTAGGGTTAGGGTTAGGGTTAGGGTTAGGGTTAGGGTTAGGGTTAGGGTTAGGTTTAGGGGTTTGTGTTTGGGTTAGGGTTAGGTTTAGTGTTAGGGTTAGGGTTAGGGGTTAAAGGTTAGGGTTAGGGTTAGATTTTGGTGTAGGATGATGTTAGGGTTAGGGTAAGGGTTAGGTGTTAGGGTGAGGAATGTGGATAGGGTGAGGGTAAGGGTTAGGTTTAGGGTTAGGGTTAGGGTTAGGATTAGGGTTAGGGTTAAGTTTTGGTGTTCGGGTAAGGGTTAGGGTTTAGGGTTACAGTTAATGGTTAGGGTTCGGGTTAGCGTTAGGGTTAGGGTTAGGGTTAGGGTTAGGTTAAGGTTTAGGTTTAGGGTTAGGGTTAGGGTTAGGGTTAGGGTTAGGGTTAGGGTTAGGGTTAGGGTTAGGGTTAGGGTTAGTGTTAAGGTTAGGGTTAGGGTTAGGGTGAGGGTCAGGGTTAGGGGTTGGGGTTGGGGTTAGGGTTAGAGTTTAGGGTTAGCGTTGGGGTTTGGATTAGGATTATGGTTAAGGTTAGGGTAAGGGTTAGGTTTAGGTTTAGGGTTAGGGTTAGGGTTTAGGATTAGGGTTAGGGTTAGGGTTAAGTTTAGGATTAGGGTTAGCGTTTAGTGTTAGGTATAGGGTTCGTGTTAAGCTTTAGGGTTAGGGTTAGGGTTAGGGTTAGGGGTTGGTTTTGGGGTTAGGGTTACGATTCGGGTTAGGGATAGGGTTTGGGGTTAGGGTTAGTGTTAGGGTTAGGGTTAGGGTTGGGTTTAGGGTTAGCGTTAGGGTTAGGGTTAGGGTTAGGGGTTGGGGTTGGGGTTGGTGTTACGGTTAGGGTTTAGGGTTAGGGATAGGGATTAGGGTTAGGGTTAGTGTTAGGTGTTAGGGTTGGGTTTAGGGTTAGTGTAAGTGTTAGGATTAGTGTATGGGTTAGGGTTAGGGTTAGGGTTAGGGTTAGGGTTAGGGTTAGGGTTAGGGTTAGGGTTAGGGTTTGGGTAAGGTTTGGGATTTGGGTTAGGGGTTAGGATTAGGGTTTAGTTTTGGTTTCGGGTAAGTGTTAGGGTTTAGGGTTAGGGTTAGGGTTAGGGTTAGGATTAGGGTTAGGATTAGGGTTAGGGTTAGGGTTAGGGTTTAGGGTTAGGGTTAGGATTGGGGTTAGGGTTAGGATTGGGGTTAGGGTTAGGATTAGGGTTAGGGTTAGGGTTATGTTTAGGGTTAGGGTTAGGTTTAGTGTAAGGGTTAGGGTTAGGGTTAGGGTTAGGTTTAGGGGTAGGGTTAGGTGTTGGGGTTGGGGTTAGGAGTTAGGGTTAGGGTTAGGGGTTGTGGTTGGGGTTAGGGTTAGGGTTAGGGTTAGGTTAAGGCTTAGGTTTAGGTTTAGGGTTTGGGTTAGGGTTAGGGTTAGGGTTAGGGTTAGGGTTAGGTTTAGGGTTTAGAGTTAGGGTCAGGATTAAGTTTAGGATTAGGGTTAGCGTTTAGTGTTAGGTTTAGGGTTCGGGTTAAGTTTTAGGGTAAGGGTTAGCGTTAGGATTCGGGTTAGATTTACGTTTTAGGGTTAGGGTTACGGTTCTGGTTAGGGATAGGGTTTATGGTTAGGGTTAGTGTTAGGGTTAGGGTGAGGGTTAGGGTTAGGTTTAGGGTTAGGGTTGGGTTTACGGTTAGCGTTAGGGTTAGGGTTAGAGTTAGGGGTTGGGGTTGGTGTTAGGGTTAGAGTTTAGGGTTAGGGATAGGGATTAGGGTTAGGGTTAGTGTTAGGTGTTAGGGTTGGGTTTTGGGTTAGTGTAAGTGTTAGGGTTAGTGTAAGTGTTAGGGTTAGTGTATGGGTTACGTTTAGGGTTAGGGTTAGGGTTAGGATTTACGGTTAGGGTTAGGGTTATGTTTAGGGTTAGGGTTAGGGATTAGGGTTAGCGTTAGGCTTAAGTTTAGGATTAGGGTTAAGGTTAGGGTCAGGTTTAGGGGTTAGGGGTTAGGGGTTAGGGTTAGGGTTAGGGTTACGTTTAGGGTTAGGGTTAGGGTTACGGTTAGGGTTAGGGTTAGGGTTAGGATTAGGGTTAGGGTTAGGGTTAGGTTTAAGTTTGGGTTTAGGGTTAGGGTTAGGGGTTAGGATTAGTGTTAGTCTTTTGGGTTACGGCTAGGGTTAGGATTCAGGTTAGGGTTAGGGTTAGGCTTAGGCTTAGGCTTAGAGTTAGGATTAGGGTTTGGGTTTAAGGTTAGGGTTAGAGTTAGGTCTCAGGGTTAGTGTTAGGGGTCAGGGTTAGGGTTAGGGTTAGGGTTAGGGTCAGGGTTAAGTTTGGAATTAGGGTTAGCGTTTAGTGTTAGGTTTAGGGTTCGGGTTAAGTTTTAGGGTTAGGGTTAGGGTTAGGATTCGGGTTAGATTTACGTTTTAGGGTTAGGGTTACGGTTCGGGTTAGGGATAGGGTTTATGGTTAGGGTTAGTGTTAGGGTTAGGGTGAGGGTTAGGGTTAGGGTTAGGGTTAGGGTTAGGGTTAGGGTTAGGGTTAGGGTTAGGGTTAGGGTTAGAGTTAGGGGTTGGGGTTGGTGTTAGGGTTAGAGTTTAGGGTTAGGGATAGGGATTAGGGTTAGGGTTAGTGTTAGGTGTTAGGGTAGGGTTTTGGGTTAGTGTAAGTGTTAGGGTTAGTGTAAGTGTTAGGGTTAGTGTATGGGTTACGTTTAGGGTTAGGGTTAGGGTTAGGATTTACGGTTAGGGTTAGGGTTATGTTTAGGGTTAGGGTTAGGGATTAGGGTTAGCGTTAGGCTTAAGTTTAGGATTAGGGTTAAGGTTAGGGTCAGGTTTAGGGGTTAGGGGTTAGGGGTTAGGGTTAGGGTTAGGGTTACGTTTAGGGTTAGGGTTAGGGTTAGGGTTAGGGTTACGGTTAGGATTAGGGTTAGGCGTAAGTTTGGGTTTAGGGTTAGGGTTAGGGGTTAGGATTAGTGTTAGTCTTTTGGGTTAGGGCTAGGGTTAGGATTCAGGTTAGGGTTAGGGTTAGGCTTAGGCTTAGGCTTAGAGTTAGGGTTAGGGTTTGGGTTTAAGGTTAGGGTTAGAGTTAGGTCTCAGGGTTAGTGTTAGGGGTCAGGGTTAGTGTTAGGGTTAGGGTCAGGTTTAGGGGTTATGGGTTAGGATTAGGATTAGGTTTAGGGGTAGGTTGAGGTTAGGGTTTGGGTTAGGTGTTAGGGTAAGGGTTACGGTGAGCGTAAGGGTTAGGTTTAAGGTTAGGGTTAGTGTTAGGGTTAGGGTTCGGTTTAGGGGTTTGGGTTTGGGTTAGGGTTAGGGTTAGTGTTAGGGTTAGGGTTAGGGGTTAAAGGTTAGGGTTAGGTTTAGGGTTAGGGTTAGGTTAAGGTTAGTGTTAAGGTTAGGGTTAGCGTGAGGGTCAGGGTTAGGTTTAGGGGTTGGGGTTGGGGTTGGTGATAGGTTTAGGGTTTAGGGTTAGGGATAGGGATTAGGGTTAGGGTTAGTGTTAGGTGTTAGGGTTGGGTTTTGGGTTAGTGTAAGTGTTAGGGTTAGTGTAAGTGTTAGGGTTAGTGTATGGGTTACGTTTAGGGTTAGGGTTAGGGTTAGGATTTACGGTTAGGGTTAGGGTTATGTTTAGGGTTAGGGTTAGGGATTAGGGTTAGCGTTAGGCTTAAGTTTAGGATTAGGGTTAAGGTTAGGGTCAGGTTTAGGGGTTAGGGGTTAGGGGTTAGGGTTAGGGTTACGTTTAGGGTTAGGGTTAGGGTTACGGTTAGGGTTAGGGTTAGGGTTAGGGTTAGGGTTAGGGTTAGGGTTAGGCTTAAGTTTGGGTTTAGGGTTAGGGTTAGGGGTTAGGATTAGTGTTAGTCTTTTGGGTTACGGCTAGGGTTAGGATTCAGGTTAGGGTTAGGGTTAGGCTTAGGCTTAGGCTTAGAGTTAGGATTAGGGTTTGGGTTTAAGGTTAGGGTTAGAGTTAGGTCTCAGGGTTAGTGTTAGGGGTCAGGGTTAGGGTTAGGGTTAGGGTTAGGGTCAGGGTTAAGTTTGGAATTAGGGTTAGCGTTTAGTGTTAGGTTTAGGGTTCGGGTTAAGTTTTAGGGTTAGGGTTAGGGTTAGGATTCGGGTTAGATTTACGTTTTAGGGTTAGGGTTACGGTTCGGGTTAGGGATAGGGTTTATGGTTAGGGTTAGTGTTAGGGTTAGGGTGAGGGTTAGGGTTAGTGTTAGGGTTAGGGTTAGGGTTAGGGTTAGGGTTAGGGTTAGGGTTAGGGTTAGGGTTAGGGTTAGGGTTAGGGTTAGAGTTAGGGGTTGGGGTTGGTGTTAGGGTTAGAGTTTAGGGTTAGGGATAGGGATTAGGGTTAGGGTTAGTGTTAGGTGTTAGGGTTGGGTTTTGGGTTAGTGTAAGTGTTAGGGTTAGTGTAAGTGTTAGGGTTAGTGTATGGGTTACGTTTAGGGTTAGGGTTAGGGTTAGGATTTACGGTTAGGGTTAGGGTTATGTTTAGGGTTAGGGTTAGGGATTAGGGTTAGCGTTAGGCTTAAGTTTAGGATTAGGGTTAAGGTTAGGGTCAGGTTTAGGGGTTAGGGGTTAGGGGTTAGGGTTAGGGTTAGGGTTACGTTTAGGGTTAGGGTTAGGGTTAGGGTTAGGGTTACGGTTAGGGTTAGGGTTAGGGTTAGGATTAGGGTTAGGCGTAAGTTTGGGTTTAGGGTTAGGGTTAGGGGTTAGGATTAGTGTTAGTCTTTTGGGTTAGGGCTAGGGTTAGGATTCAGGTTAGGGTTAGGGTTAGGCTTAGGCTTAGGCTTAGAGTTAGGGTTAGGGTTTGGGTTTAAGGTTAGGGTTAGAGTTAGGTCTCAGGGTTAGTGTTAGGGGTCAGGGTTAGTGTTAGGGTTAGGGTCAGGTTTAGGGGTTATGGGTTAGGATTAGGATTAGGTTTAGGGGTAGGTTGAGGTTAGGGTTTGGGTTAGGTGTTAGGGTAAGGGTTACGGTGAGCGTAAGGGTTAGGTTTAAGGTTAGGGTTAGTGTTAGGGTTAGGGTTCGGTTTAGGGGTTTGGGTTTGGGTTAGGGTTAGGGTTAGTGTTAGGGTTAGGGTTAGGGGTTAAAGGTTAGGGTTAGGTTTAGGGTTAGGGTTAGGTTAAGGTTAGTGTTAAGGTTAGGGTTAGCGTGAGGGTCAGGGTTAGGTTTAGGGGTTGGGGTTGGGGTTGGTGATAGGGTTAGGGTTTAGGGTTAGGGATAGGGATTAGGGTTAGGGTTAGTGTTAGGTGTTAGGGTTGGGTTTTGTGTTAGTGTAAGTGTTAGGGTTAGTGTATGGGTTACGTTTAGGGTTAGGGTTAGGTTTAGGGTTAGAGTTATGTTTAGGGTCAGGTTTAGGGGTTAGGGTTAGGCTTAGGATTAGGGTTAGGGTTAGCGTTTAGTGTTAGGGTTAAGGTTAGGATTCAGGGTTAGGGTTAGGTTTAGGATTCGGGTTAGGGTTACGTTTTAGGGTTAGGGTTAGGCTTAGGCTTAGGTTTAGGGGTTGGGGTTGGGGTTAGGGTTACGATTCGGGTTCGGGATAGGGTTTAGGGTTAGGGTTAGTGTTAGGTGTTAGGGTTGGGTTTAGGTTTAGGGTTCGGGTTAGCATTAGGGTTAGGGTTAGGGTTAGGGTTAGGGTTAAGGTTAAGGTTTAGATTTAGGGTTAGGGTTAGGGTTTAGTGTTAGGGTTAGGGTTAAGTTTAGGGTTAGGGTTATGTTTAGGGTCAGGTTTAGGGGTTAGGGTTAGGGTTAGGGTTAGGGTTAGGGTTAGGGTTAGGGTTAGGGTTAGGTTTAGGGTTAGGGTTAGGGTTAGGCTTAGGGTTAGGGTTAGGGTTTGGGAATGGGGTTAGTGTTACGGTTAGGGTTAGAGTTTCGGTTTAGTGTTATTTTTAGTCTTAGGGGTTTGGATTGGGTTTAGGTTTAGGGTTAAGTTTAGGGTTAGCGTTAGGGTTAGTGTTAGGGTTGGGTTTAGGGTTAGAGTTAGGGTTAGGGTTTGGTTTAGTGTTAGGGTTAGGGTTAGGGGTTGGGGTTATGATTAGGGTTAGGGTTTACGATTAGGTTTGGGGTTAGGGTTAGAGTTAGGGTTAGGGTTAGGGTAAGGGTAAGGGTTAGGGTTAGGGTTAGGGTTAAATTTAGGGTTAGGTTCAGGGTTAGGGTCAGTTTAAGGGGTTAGGGTTTAGGGTTAGAGTTAAGGTTAGTGTTTACGGTTAGGGTTAGGGTTAAGTTTAGGGTTAGGTTAGAATTTAGGGTTAGGGTTAGGATTAAGTTTAGGATTAGGGTTAAGGTTAGGGTCAGGTTTAGGGGATAGGGGTTAGGGGTTAGGGTTAGGGTTAGGTTTAGGGTTAGAGTTACGTTTTAGTGTTAGGGTTAGAGTTAGGGTTAGGCTTAGGTTTAGGGGTTGGGGTTGGGGTTAGGGTTACGATTCGGGTTAGGGATAGGGTTTAGGGTTAGGGTTAGTGTTAGGTGTTATGGTTCGGTTTTGGGTTAGGGTTTACGTTAGGGTTAGGGTTAGGATTGGGTTTAGGGTTAGGGTTAGGGTTAGGGTTAGGGTTAGTGTTAGGGTTAGGTGTTAGGGTAAGGGTTAGGGTTAGGGTTCGGGTTAGGGTTAGGGTTAGGGTTAGCGTTTAGTGTTAGGGTTAGTGTTAGGGTTAGGCTTTAGGTTGAGGGTTAGGGTTATTGTTAAGTTCAGGGTTAAGTTTAGGTTTAGGTTTAGGGTTCGTTCTAGGGTTTGGGTTAGGGTTAGGGTTAGGTGTTGGGGTTAGGGTAAGGGTTAGGGTTAGGGTTAGGGTTGGGTTTAGTGTTAGCGTTAGGGTTAGGGTTAGGGTTAGGGTTAGGTTTAGGGGTTGGGGTTTGGGTTGGGGTTGGGGTTCGGGTTACCGTTCGGCTTAGGGATAGGGTTTAGGGTTAGGGTTAGTGTTAGGTGTTAGGGTTGGATTTAGAGTTAGGGTTAGCGTTAGGGTTAGGGTTAGGTTTAGGGTTGGGTTTGGGCTTAGAGTTAGGTTTAGGGTTAGGGTTAGGGTTAGGTGTTAGGGTTTATGGTTAGGGTTAGGGTTAAGTTTAGGGTTAGGGTTAGGGTTAGGGTTATGGTTTATGGTTAGGGTTAGGGTTAAGTTTAGGGTTAGGGTTATATTTAGGGTCAGGTTTAGGGGTTAGTGTTAGGGTTAGGGTTAGGGTTAGGGTTAGGGTTAGGGTTAGGCTTAGGGTTAGGCTTAGGGTTACGATTCGGGTTAGGGATAGGGTTTAGGGTTAGGGTTAGTGTTAGGTGTTATGGTTCGGTTTTGGGTTAGGGTTTACGTTAGGGTTAGGGTTAGGATTGGGTTTAGGGTTAGGGTTAGGGTTAGGGTTAGGGTTAGTGTTAGGGTTAGGGTTTATGGTTAGGGTTAGGGTTAAGTTTAGGGTTAGGGTTATATTTAGGGTCAGGTTTAGGGGTTAGTGTTAGGGTTAGGGTTAGGGTTAGGGTTAGGGTTAGGGTTAGGCTTAGGCTTAGGCTTAGGGTTACGATTCGGGTTAGGGATAGGGTTTAGGGTTAGGGTTAGTGTTAGGTGTTATGGTTCGGTTTTGGGTTAGGGTTTACGTTAGGGTTAGGGTTAGGATTGGGTTTAGGGTTAGGGTTAGGGTTAGGGTTAGGGTTAGGGTTAGGGTTAGGGTTAGGTGTTAGGGTAAGGGTTAGGGTTAGGGTTAGGGTTAGGGTTAGGGTTAGCGTTTAGTGTTAGGGTTAGTGTTAGGGTTAGGCTTTAGGTTGAGGGTTAGGGTTATTGTTAAGTTCAGGGTTAAGTTTAGGTTTAGGTTTAGGGTTCGTTCTAGGGTTTGGGTTAGGGTTAGGGTTAGGTGTTGGGGTTGGGGTAAGGGTTAGGGTTAGGGTTAGGGTTGGGTTTAGTGTTAGCGTTAGGGTTAGGGTTAGGGTTAGGTTTAGGGGTTGGGGTTTGGGTTGGGGTTGGGGTTCGGGTTACCGTTCGGCTTAGGGATAGGATTTAGGGTTAGGGTTAGTGTTAGGTGTTAGGGTTGGATTTAGGGTTAGGGTTAGCGTTAGGGTTAGGGTTAGGTTTAGGGTTGGGTTTAGGCTTCGAGTTAGGTTTAGGGTTAGGGTTAGGTTTAGGTGTTAGGGTTTATGGTTAGGGTTAGGGTTAAGTTTGGGGTTAGGGCTAGGGTTAGGGTTAGGGTTTATGGTTAGGGTTAGGGTTAAGTTTAGGGTTAGGGTTATATTTAGGGTCAGGTTTAGGGGTTAGTGTTAGCGTTAGGGTTAGGGTTAGGGTTAGGGTTAGGGTTAGGGTTAGGCTTAGGCTTAGGGTTAGGCTTAGGGTTAGGCTTAGGGTTAGGGTTAGGGTTTGGGAAAGGGGTTAGGGTTACGGTTAGGGTTAGGGTTTTGGTTTAGTGTTACTGTTAGTCTTAGGGGTTAGGATTGGGTTTAGTGTTAGGGTTAGGGTTAGTGTTAGGGTTAGGGTTATGGTTAGGGTTAGGGTTAGGGTTAGGATTAGGGTTAGGGTTAGCGTTGGGGTTAGGGTTAGGGTTATGGTTAAGGTTAGGGTAAGGGTTAGGTTTAGGGTTTGGGTTAGGGTTAGCTTTAGGGTTTCGTGTTAGGGTAAGGGTTAGGGTTAAGTTTAGGATTAGGGTTAGCGTTTAGTGTTAGGGTTAGGGTTAGTCTTTAGGGTTAGGGTTAGGGTTAGGATTCGGGTTAGGGTTACGTTTTAGGGTTAGGGTTAGGGTTAGGCTTAGGTTTAGGGGTTGGGGTTGGGGTTGGGGTTAGAGTTACGGTTCGCGTTAGGGATAGGGTTTAGGGTTAGGGTTAGTGTTAGGTGTTAGGGTTGGCTTTAGGGTTAGGGTTAGCGTTAGGGTTAGGGTTAGGGTTAGGGTTAGGGTTAGGGTTAGGGTTAGGGTTAGGTTTGGGTTTAGGCTTAGGGTTAGGTTTAGGGTTAGCGTTTAGGGTTAGGGTTAGGGTTAGGGTTAGGCTTTAGGGTTAGAGTTAGGGTTTAGTGTTAAGGTCAGGGTTAAGTTTAGGGTTAGGTTTACGGTTCGCTTTAGGGTTAGGGTTAGGATTAGGGTTAGGTGTTGGGGTTGGGGTTGGGGTTAGGGTTAGGGTTAGGGTTAGGGTTAGGATTAGAGTTAGGGTTAGGGTTAGGGTTAGGGTTAGGGATAGTGTAAGGGCTAGGTTTAGGGTTAGGGTTAAGGTTGATGGTTAGGGTTTGGGTTAAGGTTAGGTTTAGGGTTAGGGTTTACGGTTAGGGTTAGTGTTCAGTTTAGGGTTAGGGTTATGTTTAGGGTCAGGTTTAGGGGTTAGTGTTAGGGTTAGGGATAGGTTTTAGGGTTAGGGTTAGTGTTAGGTGTTAGGGTTGGGTTTTGGGTTTAGGGTTAGGGTTAGGGTTAGGGTTGGGTTTAGGGTTAGGGTTCGGGTTAGAGTTAGGGTTAGGGTTTAGTGTTAGGGTTATGGTTAAGTTTAGGTTTAGGGTTATGTTTAGGGTCAGGTTTAAGGGTTAGGGTTAGGGTTAGGGTTAGGGTTAGGGTTAGGGTTAGGTTTAAGGGTTAGGGTTAGGGTTAGGGTTAGGGTTAGGGTTAGGGATAGGGTTTAGGGTTAGGGTTAGTGTTAGGTGTTAGGGTTGGGTATTGGGTTAGGGTTAGGGTTAGGGTTAGGGTTAGGGTTAGGGTTAGGGTTAGGCTTCGGGTTAGTGTTTGGAAATGGGTTTAGGGTTACGGGTTAGGGTTAGGTTTAGGGGTTGGGGTTTGGGTTTGGGTTGGGGTTAGGGTTACGGTTAGGGTTAGGGTTAGAGTTAAGGTTAGGGTTTACGGTTAGGGTTAGGGTTAAGTTTAGGGTTAGGGTTATGATTTAGGGTTAGGGTTAGGGTTAAGTTTAGGATTAGTGTTAAGGTTAAGGTCAGGTTTAGGGGTTAGGGGTTAGGGGTTAGGGTTAGGGTTAGGGTTAGGGTTAGGGTTAGGGTTAGGGTTAGGGTGTGGGTTATGGTGTAGTGTTTAGGCTTCAGGGTTAGGGTGAGGTTTAGGATTCGGGTTAGGGTTACGTTTTAGGGTTAGGGTTAGGGTTAGGTGTTAGAGTAAGGGTTAGGGTGAGGGTGAGGGTTAGATTTAGTGTTAGGTGTTAGGGTTAGGTTTACAGATAGGTTTCGGGTTAAGTTTTGGTTTTCGGGTAAGGGTTAGGGTTTAGGGATAAGGTTAAGGGTTAGGGTTCGGGTTAGCATTAGGGTTACGGTTAGGGTTAGGTTAAGGTTTAGGTTTAGGGTTAGGGTTAGGGTTAGGGTTTAGTGTTATGGTTAGGGTTAAGTTTAGGGTTAGGGTTATATTTAGGGTCAGGGTTTGGGTTTAGGGTTAGGGTTAAGGTTAAGATTAGTGTTAGGGTTAGGGTTTATGGTTAGGGTTAGGGTTAAGTTTAGGGTTAGGGTTATGTTTAGGGTCAGGTTTAGGGGTTAGGGTTAGGGTTGGGGTTAGGGTTAGGGTTAGTGTTTTGGTTTAGTGTTAGTGTTAGTCTTAGGGGTTAGGATTGGGTTTAGGGTTAGGGTTAGGGTTAGCGTTAGGGTTAGGGTTAGGGTTAGGGTTAGGGTTGGGTTTACGGTTAGGGTAAGGGTTAGGGTTAGTGTTAAGGTTAGGGTTAGTTTTAGCGTTGGGGTTCGGGTTAGGGTTATGGTTAAGGTTATGGAAAGGGTTAGGTTTAGGGTTCGGTTTAGGGTTAGGGTTAGGGTTAGGGTTTAGTGTTAGGGTTATGGTTAAGGTTATGGAACGGGTTAGGTTTAGGGTTCGGTTTAGGGTTAGGGTTAGGGTTAGGGTTTAGTGTTAGGTTTAGGGTTAAGTTTAGGGTTAGGGTTAGGGTTAGGGTTTGGGTTAGGATTAGGGGTTGGGGTTGGGGTTAGGGTTAGGGTTTAGGGTTAGTGTTGGAGTTAGGGTTAGTGTCAATGTTAGGGTTAGTGTAAGGGTTAGGGTTAGGGTTATGTTTAGGGTCAGGTTTAGGGGTTAGGGTTAGGCTTAGGCTTAGGGTTAGGGTTAGCGTTTAGTGTTAGGGTTAAGGTTAGGATTCAGGGTTAGGGTTAGGTTTAGGA
>JAUMJL010000159.1:360000-362500 GCA_033558185.1 Dromococcyx pavoninus
GGGATAGGGTTAGGTTTTAGGGTTAGAGTCCAGGTTAGGGTGAGGAGTTAGGGTTAGGTGTTGTGGCTGGGTTTAGGGTTAGGGTTAGGGTTAGGGTTAGGGTTAGGGTAAGGGTTAGGGTTAGGGTTAGGGTTAGGGTTAGGGTTAGGGTTAGGGTCAGGGCTTAGTGTTAGAGTTAGGGTTAGTTTTAGGGGTTGGGGTTGGCTTTAGGGTTATGTTTAGGGTTAGGGTTAGGGTTAGGGTTTAGGGTTAGGGGTTAGGGTTAGGGTTACGATCAGGTTTAGGGGTTAGGGGTTAGGGTTTGGGTTAGGTTTAGGGGTAGGGTGAGGTTAGGGTTAGGGTTAGGGTTTAGGTTAGGGATAGGGTTAGGGTTAGGGTGAGGTTCAGGGTAAGGCGTTGCGGTTAGGGTTAGGGTTAGGGTTAGGGTTAGGGGTTAGGGTTAGGTGTTCTGGTTGGGGTTAGGGTTAGTGTTAGGGTTAGGGTTAGGATTTGGGGTTAGGGTTATGGTTAGGGTTGGGCTTAAGGTTGGGTTTAGGGTTAGGGTTAGGGGTTAGGGTTAGTTTTAGGATTTTGGGTTAGGGTTACAGTTAGGATTCGGATTAGGGTTAGGTTTTAGGGTTTGAGTCCAAGTTAGGGTTAGGAGTTAGGGTTAGGGGTTGTGGCTGGGTTTAGGGTTAGGGTTAGGGTTAGGGTTAGGGTTCGGGTTAGGGTGAGGTTCAGGGTAAGGCGTTGGGCTTAGTGTTAGGGTTAGGAGAACGGTTAGGGTTACGGTTAGGGTTAGGGGTCAGGGTTAGGTGTTCTGGTTGGGGTTAGGGTTAGTGTTAGGGTTAGGGTTAGGAGTTGGGTTTTAGGCTTAGGGTTATGGTTAGGGTTAGGGTTAGTGTAAGAGCTAGGTTTAGGGTAAGGTTTAGGGTTAGGTTTAGTGTTTATGGTTAGGATTAGGGTTAAGTTTAGGGTTAGGGTTAGGGTTAAGGTTAGGGATTGGGTTAGGGTTAGGTGTTGGGGTTAGGGTTAGGTGTTCTGGTTGGGGTTAGGGTTAGTGTTAGGGTTAGTGTTAGGAGTTGGGGTTAGGGTTAGGGTTAGTGTTAGGGTTAGTGTTGGGCTTAATTTTGGGTTTAGCGTTAGGGTTAGGGGTTAGGGTTAGTGTTAGGATTTTGGGATAGGGTTAGGTTTTAGGGTTAGAGTCCAGGTTAGGGTGAGGAGTTAGGGTTAGGTGTTGTGGCTGGGTTTAGGGTTAGGGTTAGGGTTAGGATAAGGGTTAGGGTTAGGGTTAGGGTTAGGGTTAGGGTTAGGGTTAGGGTTAGGGTTAGGGTTAGGGTTAGGGTTAGGGTTAAGGTTAGGGTTAGGGTTACTGTTAGGGTTAGGGTCAGGGCTTAGGGTTAGAGTTAGGGTTAGTTTTAGGGGTTGGTGTTGGCTTTAGGGTTATGTTTAGGGTTAGGGTTAGGGTTAGGGTTTAGGGTTAGGGGTTAGGGTTAGGGTTACGATCAGGTTTAGGGGTTAGGGGTAAGGGTTTGGGTTAGGTTTAGGGGTAGGGTGAGGTTAGGGTTAGGTTTAGGGATAGGGTGTGGTTAGGGTTAGGGTTAGGGTTAGGGTTAGGGTTAGGGTTAGGGGTCAGGGTTAGTGTTAGGGTTAGGGTTAGGCTTAGGGGTCAGGGTTAGTGTTAGGGTTAGGGGTTAGGGTTAGGGTTAGGGTTAGGGTGAGGGTTCGGGTTAGGGTTAGGGTTAGGGTTAGGGTTAGGGTTCGGGTTAGGGTTAGGGTTAGGGTTAAGGTTAGGGATAGGGTTAGGGTTAGGGTTAGGGTTAGGGTTAGGGTTAGGGATAGGGTGAGGTTAGGGTTAGGGTTAGGGTTAGGGTTAGGGTTAGGGTTAGGGGTCAGGGTTAGTGTTAGGGTTAGGGTTAGGCTTAGGGGTCAGGGTTAGTGTTAGGGTTAGGGCTTAGGGTTAGGGTTAGGGTTAGGGTTAGGGTTCGGGTTAGGGTTAGGGTTAGGGTTAGGGTTAGGGTTAGGGTTAGGGTTAGGGTTAGGGTTAAGGTTAGGGATAGGGTTAGGGTTAGGGTTAGGGTTCGGTTTAGGGTTAGGTTTAGGGTAAGGCGTTGGGGTTAGGGTTAGGGTTAGGGTTAGGGTTCGGGTTAGGGTTAGGGTTAGGGTTAGGGTTAGGGTTAGGGTTTGGGTTAGGGTTAGGGTTAGGGTTAGGGTTAGGGGTCAGGGTTAGTGTTAGGGTTAGCCTTAGGGGTCAGGGTTAGTGTTAGGGTTAGGGGTTAGGGTTAGGGTTAGGGTTAGGGTTAGGGTTAGGGTTAGGGTTAGGGTAAGTCGTTGGGGTTAGGGTTAGGGTTAGGGTTAGGGTTCGGTTTAGGGTTAGGTTTAGGGTAAGTCGTTGGGGTTAGGGTTAGGGTTAGGGTTAGGGTTAGGGTTAGTGTTAGTGTTAGGGATAGGGTTACGGTTAGGGTTAGGGTTAGGGTTAGGATTTTGGGATAGGGTTAGGTTTTAGGGTTAGAGTCCAGGT
>JAUMJL010000159.1:367500-370000 GCA_033558185.1 Dromococcyx pavoninus
TTTAGGGGTAGGGTGAGGTTAGGGTTAGGTTTAGGGATAGGGTGAGGTTAGGGTTAGGGTTAGGGTTAGGGTTAGGGTTAGGGTTAGGGGTCAGGGTTAGTGCTAGGGTTAGGGTTAGGCTTAGGGGTCAGGGTTAGTGTTAGGGTTAGGGGTTAGGGTTAGGGTTAGGGTTAGGGTTAGGGTTAGGTTTAAGGTTAGGGATAGGGTTAGGGTTAGGGTTAGGGTTCGGTTTAGGGTTAGGTTTAGGGTAAGGCGTTGGCGTTAGGGTTAGGGTTAGGGTTAGGGTTAGGGTTAGGGTTAGGGTTAGGGTTAGGGTTAGGGTTAAGGTTAGGGATAGGGTTAGGGTTAGGGTTAGGGTTCGGTTTAGGGTTAGGTTTAGGGTAAGGCGTTGGGGTTAGGGTTAGGGTTAGGGTTCGGGTTAGGGTTAGGGTTAGGGTTAGGGTTAGGGTTAGGGTTAGGGTTTAGGTTAGGGATAGGGTTAGGGTTAGGATTAGGATTAGGGTTAGGGTTAGGGTTAGGGTTTGGGTTAGGGTTAGGGTTAGGGTTAGGGTTAGGGGTCAGGGTTAGTGTTAGGGTTAGGGTTAGGCTTAGGGGTCAGGGTTAGTGTTAGGGTTAGGGGTTAGGGTTAGGGTTAGGGTTAGGGTTAGGTGTTCTGGTTGGGGTTAGGGTTAGTGTTAGGGTTAGTGTTAGGAGTTGGGGTTAGGGTTATGGTTAGGGTTAGTGTTGGGCTTAATTTTGGGTTTAGCGTTAGGGTTAGGGGTTAGGGTTAGTGTTAGGATTTTGGGATAGGGTTAGGTTTTAGGGTTAGAGTCCAGGTTTGGGTGAGGAGTTAGGGTTAGGTGTTGTGGCTGGGTTTAGGGTTAGGGTTAGGGTTAGGGTTAGGGTAAGGGTTAGGGTTAGGGTTAGGGTTAGGGTTAGGGTTAGGGTTAGGGTTAGGGTCAGGGCTTAGGGTTAGAGTTAGGGTTAGTTTTAGGGGTTGGGGTTGGCTTTAGGGTTATGTTTAGGGTTAGGGTTAGGGTTAGAGTTTAGGGTTAGGGGTTAGGGTTAGGGTTACGATCAGGTTTAGGGGTTAGGGGTTAGGGTTTGGGTTAGGTTTAGGGGTAGGGTGAGGTTAGGGTTAGGTTTAGGGATAGGGTGAGGTTAGGGTTAGGGTTAGGGTTAGGGTTAGGGTTAGGGGTCAGGGTTAGTGCTAGGGTTAGGGTTAGGCTTAGGGGTCAGGGTTAGTGTTAGGGTTAGGGGTTAGGGTTAGGGTTAGGGTTAGGGTTAGGGTTAAGGTTAGGGATAGGGTTAGGGTTAGGGTTAGGGTTCGGTTTAGGGTTAGGTTTAGGGTAAGGCGTTGGCGTTAGGGTTAGGGTTAGGGTTAGGGTTAGGGTTCGGGTTAGGGTTAGGGTTAGGGTTAGGGTTAGGGTTAGGGTTAGGGTTAGGGTTAAGGTTAGGGATAGGGTTAGGGTTAGGGTTAGGGTTCGGTTTAGGGTTAGGTTTAGGGTAAGGCGTTGGGGTTAGGGTTAGGTTTAGGGTTCGGGTTAGGGTTAGGGTTAGGGTTAGGGTTAGGGTTAGGGTTTAGGTTAGGGATAGGGTTAGGGTTAGGATTAGGGTTAGGGTTAGGGTTAGGGTTAGGGTTTGGGTTAGGGTTAGGGTTAGGGTTAGGGTTAGGGTTAGGGGTCAGGGTTAGTGTTAGGGTTAGGGTTAGGCTTAGGGGTCAGGGTTAGTGTTAGGGTTAGGGGTTAGGGTTAGGGTTAGGGTTAGGGTTCGGGTTAGGGTTAGATTTAGGGTTAGGGTTAAGGTTAGGGATAGGGTTAGGGTTAGGGTTAGGGTTCGGTTTAGGGTAAGGTTTAGGGTAAGTCGTTGGGGTTAGGGTTAGGGTTAGGGTTTGGGTTAGGGTTAGGGTTAGGGGTTGGGGTTAGTGTTAGGTGTTCTGGTTGGGGTTAGGGTTAGGGTTAAGGTTAGGGTTAGGTTTAGGGTTTATGGTTAGGATTAGGGTTAAGTTTAGGGTTAGGATTAAGGTTGGGATTTGGGTTAGGGTTAGGGTTAGGGTTCGGTTTAGGGTCAGGTTTAGGGTTAGGGTTAGGGTTAGGGTTAGGGTTTGGGTTAGGGTTAGGGTTAGGGGTTGGGGTTAGGGTTAGGTGTTCAAGTTGGGCTTAGGGTTAGGGTTAAGGTTAGGGTTAGGGTTAGGGTTAGGGGTTGGGGTTAGGGTTAGGTGTTCTGGTTGGGGTTAGGGTTAGTGTTAGGGTTAGGGTTAGGAGTTGGGGTTAGGGTTAGGGTTAGGGTTAGGGTTGGGCTTTCGTTTGGGTTTAGCGTTAGGGTTAGGGGTTAGGGTTAGTGTCAGGATTTTGGGATAGGGTTAGGTTTTAGGGTTAGAGTCCAGGTTAGGGTGAGGAGTTAGGGTTAGGGGTTGTGGCTGGGTTTAGGGTTAGGGTTAGGGTTAGGGTTAGGGTTAGGGTTAGAAGTTGGGGTTAGGCTTAGGGTTAGGGTTAGGGTTAGGGTTAGTGTAAGAGCTAGG
>JAUMJL010000159.1:385000-402500 GCA_033558185.1 Dromococcyx pavoninus
TTGGGGTTGGTGCTGGTGTTAGGGTTAGGGTTAGGGTTAGGGTTAGGCTTAGGGTTAGCGTTTAGTGTTAGGGTTCGTGTTAGGGTTAGGCTTAGGCTTAGGGTTGGGGTTATTGTTAAGGTCAGGGTTAAGATTAGGTTTAGGTTTAGGGTTAGGGGTAGGGTTAGGTTTAGGGTTAGGGTTAGGGTTTAGGGTTAGGGTTAGGGTTAGGGTTTAGGGTTAGGGTTAAGTTTAGGGTTAGGGTTATGTTTAGAGTCAGGTTTAGGGATTGGGGTTAGGGTTAGGCTTAGGCTTAGGGTTAGGGTTAGCGTTTAGTGTTAGTGTTAGGGTTAGGCTTCAGGGTTAGGGTAAGGTTTAGGATTTGGGTTAGGGTTATGTTTTAGGGTTAGGGTTAGGGTGAGGGTTAGGTTTAGTGTTAGGTGTTAGGGTTAGGTTTACAGATAGGTTTCGGGTTAAGTTTTGGTTTTCGGGTAAGGGTTAGGGTTTAGGGATAAGCTTAAGGGTTAGGGTTCGGGTTAGCATTAGGGTTAGGGTTAGGGTTAGGGTTAGGGTTTGGTTAAGGTTTAGGTTTAGGGTTAGGGTTAGGGTTAGGGTTAGGGTTTAGTGTTATGGTTAGGGTTAAGTTTAGGGTTAGGGTTATATTTAGGGTCAGGTTTAGGGGTCAGGGTTAGGGTTAGGGTTAGGGTTAAGGTTTCGTCATGGGGTTAGGGTTAGGGTTAGGTTTAGGGTTTTGGTTTAGTGTTAGTCTTAGGGGTTAGGAGTGGGTTTAGGGTTAGGGTTAGGGTTAGCGTTAGGGTTAGGGTTCGGGTTAGGGTTAGGGTTAGCGTTGGGGTTAGGGTTAGGGTTAGGGTTATGGTTAAGGTTAGGGTAAGGGTTAGGTTTAGGGTTTGGGTTTAGTGTTAGGGTTAGGGATAAGTTTAGGATTAGGGTTAGCGTTTAGTGTTAGGGTTAGTGTTAGTGTTAGGCTTTAGGGTTTGGGTTAGGGTTAGGATTTGTGTTAGGGTTACGTTTTAGGGTAAGAGTTAGTGTTAGGCTTAGGTTTAGGCGTTGAAGTTGGGGTTGGGGTTAGGGTTACGGTTCGGGTTAGGGATAGGGTTGGGTTTAGGCTTAGGGTAAGGTTTAGGGTTAGGGTTAGGGTTAGGGGTTGGGGTTGGGGTTAGGGTTAGGGTTTAGGGTTAGTGTTGGGGTTAGGGTTAGTGTTAATATTAGGGTTAGTGTAAGGGTTAGGTTTAGGGTTAGGGTTAGGGTTAGGGTTTAGGGTTAAGGTCAGGGTTAGTGTTAGAGTTAGGATTAGGGTTAGGGGATAGGGTTAGGGTTAGGGTTCGGGTTAGGGTTAGGGTTTATGGTTAGGGTTAGGGTTAAGTTTAGGGTTAGGCTTAGGGTTTAGTGTTAGGGTTAGAGTTAAGATTAGGGTTAGGGTTATGTTTAGGGTCAGGTTTAAGGGTTAGGGTTAGGGTTAGGCTTAGGGTTAGCGTTTACTGTTAGGGTTAGTGTTAGGGTTAGGCTTTGGGGTTAAGGTTAGGGTTAGGGTTAGGGTTAGTGTTGGGGTTAGTGTTAGAGTTAGGGTTAGTGTAAGAGTTAGATTTAGGGTTAGGATTAGGGTTAGGGTTAAGTTTAGGGTTAGGGTCAGGTTTACGGGTTAGGGGTTAGGGTTAGGGTTTACGGTTAGGGTTCGAGTTAAGTTTAGGGTTAGGGTTAGGGATTAGGTTTAGGGTTAAGTTTAGGATTATGGTTAAGGTTAGGCTCAGGTTTTGGGTTTAGGGGTTAGGGGTTAGGGTTAGGGTTAGGGTTAGGGTTAGGGTTAGGGTTAGGGTTTGGTTTAGGGTTAGGGTAAGGGTTAGGGTTAGGGTTAGGGTTAGGCTTAAGTTTGGGTTTAGGGTTACGGTTAGGGGTTAGGGTTAGTGTTAGCCTTTTGGGTTAGGGTTAGGGTTAAGATTCAGGTTAGGGTTAGTGTTAGGCTTAGGCTTAGGTTAAGGGTTAGTGTTAGGCTTAGGCTTAGATTTAGGTGTTAGGGTTAGGGTTAGGGTTAGTGTAAGGGCTAGGTTAAGCTTAGGGTTTATGGTTAGGGTTAAGTTTAGGGTTAGGGTTTAGGGTTAGGGTTAAGTTTAGGGTTAGGGTTATGTTTAGGGTCAGGTTTAGGGGTTAGGGTTAGGGTTAGGGTTAGGGTTATGTTTAGGGTCAGGTTTAGGGGTTAGGGTTAGGCTTAGTCTTAGGGTTAGGGTTAGCGTTTAGTATTAGGGTTAAGGTTAGGATTCAGGGTTAGGGTTAGGTTTAGGATTCGGGTTAGGGTTAAGTTTTAGGGTTAGGCTTAGGCTTAGGCTTAGGCTTAGGTTTAGGGGTTGGGGTTGGGGTTAGGGTTACGATTCGGGTTCGGGATAGGGTTTAGGGTTAGGGTTAGTGTTAGGTGTTAGGGTTGGGTTTAGGGTTAGGATTTGTGTTAGGGTTACGTTTTAGGGTAAGAGTTAGTGTTAGGCTTAGGTTTAGGCGTTGAAGTTGGGGTTGGGGTTAGGGTTACGGTTCGGGTTAGGGATAGGTTGGGTTTAGGCTTAGGGTTAGGTTTAGGGTTAGGGTTAGGGTTAGGGGTTGGGGTTGGGGTTAGGGTTAGGGTTTAGGGTTAGTGTTGGGGTTAGGGTTAGTGTTAATGTTAGGGTTAGTGTAAGGGTTAGGTTTAGGGTTAGGGTTAGGGTTAGGGTTAGGGTTTAGGGTTAAGGTCAGGGTTAGGGTTAGAGTTAGGATTAGGGTTAGGGGATAGGGTTAGGGTTAGGGTTCGGGTTAGGGTTAGGGTTTACGGTTATGGTTAGGGTTAAGTTTAGGGTTAGGCTTAGGGTTTAGTGTTAGGGTTAGAGTTAAGTTTAGGGTTAGGGTTATGTTTAGGGTCAGGTTTAAGGGTTAGGGTTAGGGTTAGGCTTAGGGTTAGCGTTTACTGTTAGGGTTAGTGTTAGGGTTAGGCTTTGGGGTTAAGGTTAGGGTTATGGTTAGTGTTAGGGGTTGGGGTTACGGTTAGGGTTAGGGTTTAGCGTTAGTGTTGGGGTTAGTGTTAGAGTTAGGGTTAGTGTAAGGGTTAGGTTTAGGGTTAGGATTAGGATTAGGGTTAAGTTTAGGGTTAGGGTCAGGTTTAGGGGTTAGGGGTTAGGGTTAGGGTTAAGGTTAGGGTTTACGGTTAGGGTTCGGGTTAAGTTTAGGGTTAGGGTTAGGGTTTAGGTTTAGGGTTAAGTTTAGGATTATGGTTAAGGTTAGGCTCAGGTTTTGGGGTTAGGGGTTAGGGGTTAGGGTTAGGGTTAGGTTTAGGGTTAGGGTTAGGGTTAGGGTTAGGGTTTAGGGTTAAGGTCAGGTTTAGGGTTAGGGTTAGGCTTAAGTTTGTGTTTAGGGTTACGGTTAGGGGTTAGGGTTAGTGTTAGCCTTTTGGGTTAGGGTTAGGGTTAAGATTCAGGTTAGGGTTAGGGTTAGGGTTTTGGTTTAGTGTTAGTCTTAGGGATTAGGATTGGGTTTAGGGTTAGCGTTAGGGTTAGCGTTAGGGTTAGGGTTCGGGTTAGGGTTAGGGTTAGGGTTTGCGTTGGGGTTAGGGTTAGGGTTAGGGTTATGGTTAAGGTTAGGGTAAGGGTTAGGTTTAGGGTTTGGGTTTAGTGTTAGGGTTAGGGATAAGTTTAGGATTAGGGTTAGCGTTTAGTGTTAGGGTTAGTGTTAGTGTTAGGCTTTAGGGTTTGGGTTAGGGTTAGGATTTGTGTTAGGGTTACGTTTTAGGGTAAGATTTAGTGTTAGGCTTAGGTTTAGGTGTTGAAGTTGGGGTTGGGGTTAGGGTTACGGTTCGGGTTAGGGATATGGTTGGGTTTAGGCTTAGGGTTAGGTTTAGGGTTAGGGTTAGGGTTAGGGGTTGGGGTTGGGGTTAGGGTTAGGGTTTAGGGTTAGTGTTGGGGTTAGGGTTAGTGTTAATATTAGGGTTAGTGTAAGGGTTAGGTTTAGGGTTAGGGTTAGGGTTAGGGTTAGGGTTAGGGTTTAGGGTTAAGGTCAGGGTTAGGGTTAGAGTTAGGATTAGGGTTAGGGGATAGGGTTAGGGTTAGGGTTCGGGTTAGGGTTAGGGTTTATGGTTAGGGTTAGGGTTAAGTTTAGGGTTAGGCTTAGGGTTTAGTGTTAGGGTTAGAGTTAAGATTAGGGTTAGGGTTATGTTTAGGGTCAGGTTTAAGGGTTAGGGTTAGGGTTAGGCTTAGGGTTAGCGTTTACTGTTAGGGTTAGTGTTAGGGTTAGGCTTTGGGGTTAAGGTTAGGGTTAGGGTTAGGGTTAGGGTTAGGGTTAGGGGTTGGGGTTACGGTTAGGGTTAGGGTTTAGGTTTAGTGTTGGGGTTAGTGTTAGAGTTAGGGTTAGTGTAAGGGTTAGGTTTAGGGTTAGGATTAGGGTTAGGGTTAAGTTTAGGGTTAGGGTCAGGTTTAGGGGTTAGGGGTTAGGGTTAGGTTTAGGGTTAGGGTTAGGGGTTGGGGTTACGGTTAGGGTTAGGGTTTAGGTTTAGTGTTGGGGTTAGTGTTAGAGTTAGGGTTAGTGTAAGGGTTAGGTTTAGGGTTAGGATTAGGGTTAGGGTCAGGGTTAAGTTTAGGGTTAGGGTCAGGTTTAGGGGTTAGGGGTTAGGGTTAGGGTTAAGGTTAGGGTTTACGGTTAGGGTTCGGGTTAAGTTTAGGATTATGGTTAAGGTTAGGCTCAGGTTTTGGGGTTAGGGGTTAGGGGTTAGGGTTAGGGTTAGGTTTAGGGTTAGGGTTAGGGTTAGGGTTAGGGTTAGGGTTAGGGTTAGGGTTAGGGTTAGGGTTAGGGTTAGGGTTCGGTTTAGGGTTAGGGTAAGGGTTAGGGTTAGGGTTAGGGTTAGGGTTAGGGTTAGGGTTAGGGTTAGGGTTAGGATTCGGGTTAGGGATACGTTTTAGGGTTAGGGTTACGTTTTAGGGTTAGGGTTAGGATTAGGGTTAGGGTCAGGTTTAGGGGTTAGGGTTAGGGTTAGGGTTAGGGTTATGTTTAGGGTCAGGTTTAGGGGTTAGGGTTAGGCTTAGGCTTAGGGTTAGTGTTAGCGTTTAGTATTAGGGTTAAGGTTAGGATTCAGGGTTAGGGTTAGGTTTAGGATTCGGGTTAGGGTTACGTTTTAGGGTTAGGTTTAGGGTTAGGCTTAGGCTTAGGTTTAGGGGTTGGGGTTGGGGTTAGGGTTACGATTCGGGTTCGGGATAGGGCTTAGGTTTAGGGTTAGTGTTAGGTGTTAGGGTTGGGTTTAGGGTTAGGATTTGTGTTAGGGTTACGTTTTAGGGTAAGAGTTAGTGTTAGGCTTAGGTTTAGGCGTTGAAGTTGGGGTTGGGGTTAGGGTTACGGTTCGGGTTAGGGTTAGGGTTTAGGGTTAAGGTCAGGGTTAGGGTTAGAGTTAGGATTAGGGTTAGGGGATAGGGTTAGGGTTAGGGTTCGGGTTAGGGTTACGTTTTAGGGTTAGGGTTAGGGTTAGGCTTAGGCTTAGGTTTAGGGGTTGGGGTTGGGGTTAGGGTTACGATTCGGGTTCGGGATAGGGTTTAGGGTTAGGGTTAGTGTTAGGTGTTAGGGTTGGGTTTAGGGTTAGGGTTCGGGTTCGGGTTAGCATTAGGGTTAGGGTTAGGGTTAGGTTAAGGTTTAGATTTAGGGTTAGGGTTAGGGTTTAGTGTTAGGGTTAGGGTTAAGTTTAGGGTTAGGGTTATGTTTAGGGTTAGGGTTAGGGTTTGGGAATGGGGTTAGGGTTACGGTTAGGGTTAGGGTTTTGGTTTAGTGTTAGTTTTAGTCTTAGTGGTTAGGATTGGGTTTAGGTTTAGGGTTAGGGTTAGGGTTAGCGTTAGGGTTAGTGTTAGGGTTGGGTTTAGGGTTAGAGTTAGGGTTAGGGTTTGGTTTAGTGTTAGGGTTAGGGTTAGGGGTTGGGGTTATGGTTAGGGGTAGGGTTTACGATTAGGGTTGGGGTTAGTGTTAGAGTCAGGGTTAGGGTTAGGGTTAGGGTTAGGGTTAGGGTAAGGGCTAGGGTTAGGGTTAGAGTTAAATTTAGGGTTAGGTTCAGGGTTAGGGTCAGGTTAAGGGGTTAGGGGTTAGGGTTAGAGTTAAGGTTAGTTTTTACGGTTAGGGTTAGGGTTAAGTTTAGGGTTAGGGTTAGGATTTAGGGTTAGGGTTAGGATTAAGTTTAGGATTAGGGTTAAGGTAAAGGTCAGGTTTAGGGGATAGGGGTTAGGGGTTAGGGTTAGGGTTAGGTTTAGGGTTAGGGTTACGTTTTAGTGTTAGGGTTAGGCTTAGGTTTAGGGGTTGGGGTTGGGGATAGGGTTACGATTCGGGTTAGGGATAGGGTTTAGGCTTAGGGTTAGTGTTAGGTGTTATGGTTCGGTTTTGGGTTAGGGTTTACGTTAGGGTTAGGGTTAGGATTGGGTTTAGGGTTAGGGTTAGGGTTAGGGTTAGGGTTAGGATTAGCGTTTAATGTTAGGGTTAGTCTTAGGGTTAGGCTTTAGTTTGAGGGTTAGGGTTATTGTTAAGTTCAGGGTTAAGTTTAGGGTTAGGTTTAGGGTTCGTTCTAGGGTTTGGGTTAGGGTTAGGGTTAGGTGTTGGGGTTAGGGTAAGTGTTAGGGTTACGGTTAGGTTTGGGTTTAGTGTTAGCGTTAGGGTTAGGGTTAGGGTTAGGGTTAGGTTTAGGGGTTGGGGTTTGGCTTGGGGTTGGCGTTCGGGTTACCGTTCGGGTTAGGTATAGGGTTTAGGGTTAGGGTTAGTGTTAGGTGTTAGGGTTGGATTTAGGGTTAGGGTTAGCGTTAGGGTTAGGGTTAGGTTTAGGGTTGGGTTTAGGCTTAGGGTTAGGTTTAGGGTTAGGGTTAGGGTTAGGTGTTAGGGTTTATGGTTATGGTTAGGGTTAAGTTTAGGGTTAGGGTTAGGGTTAGGTTTTATGGTTAGGGTTAGGGTTAAGTTTAGGGTTAGGGTTATATTTAGGGTCAGGTTTAGGGGTTAGTGTTAGGGTTAGGGTTAGGGTTAGGGTTAGGCTTAGGGTTAGGCTTAGGGTTAGGGTTTGGGAAAGGGGTTAGGGTTACGGTTAGGGTTAGGGTTTTGGTTTAGTGTTACTGTTAGTCTTAGGGGTTAGGATTGGGTTTAGGGTTAGGGTTAGGGTTAGGGTTAGGGTTAGTTTTAGGGTTAGGGTTAGGGTTAGGGTTAGGGTTAGGGTTAGGGTTAGGGTTAGCGTTGGGGTTAGGGTAAGGGTTATGGTTAAGGTTAGGGTAAGGGTTAGCTTTAGGGTTTGGGTTATGGTTAAGGTTAGGGTTAGGGTTAGGGTTTAGTGTTAGGGTAAGGGTTAGGGTTAAGTTTAGGATTAGGGTTAGCGTTTAGTGTTAGGGTTAGGGTTAGTCTTTAGGGTTAGGGTTAGGGTTAGGGTTAGGATTCGGGTTAGGGTTACGTTTTAGGGTTAGGGTTAGGGTTAGGCTTAGGTTTAGGTGTTGGGGTTGGGGTTGGGGTTAGTGTTACGGTTCTCGTTAGGGATAGGGTTTAGGGTTAGGTGTAGTGTTAGGTGTTAGGGTTGGATTTAGGGTTAGGGTTAGCGTTAGGGTTAGGGTTAGGGTTAGGGTTAGGGTTAGGGTTAGGGTTGGGTTTAGGCTTAGGGTTAGGTTTAGGGTTAGCGTTTAGGGTTAGGGTTAGGGTTAGGGTTAGGCTTTAGGGTTAGAGTTAGGGTTTAGTGTTAAGGTCAGGGTTAAGTTTAGGGTTAGGTTTACGGTTCGCTTTAGGGTTAGGGTTAGGATTAGGGTTAGGTGTTGGGGTTGGGGTTGGGGTTAGGGTTAAGGTTAGCGTTAGGGTTAGGGTTAGGGTTAGGGTTAGGGTTAGTGTAAGGGCTAGGTTTAGGGTTAGGGTTAGGGTTGATGGTTAGGGTTTGGGTTAAGGTTAGGTTTAGGGTTAGGGTTTACGGTTAGGGTTAGTGTTCAGTTTAGGGTTAGGGTTATGTTTAGGGTCAGGTTTAGGGGTTAGGGTTAGGGTTAAGGATAGGTTTTAGGGTTAGGGTTAGTGTTAGGTGTTAGGGTTGGGTTTTGGGTTTAGGGTTAGTGTTAGGGTTAGGGTTAGTGTTAGGGTTATGGTTAGGGTTGGGTTTAGAGTTAGGGTTACGGGTTAGGGTTATGGTTAGGGTTAGGTTTGGGTTAAGGTTATGGTTAGGGTTTAGTGTTAGGGTTAGGGTTAGGGTTAGGGTTAGGTTTAGGGTTAGTGTTAGGTGTTAGGTTTGGATTTAGGGTTAGGGTTAGCGTTAGGGTTAGGGTTAGGGTTAGGGTTAGGGTTGGGTTTAGGCTTAGGCTTAGGTTTAGGGTTAGGGTTAGGGTTAGGGTTATCTTTAGGGTTAGGGTTAGGATTAGGGTCGGGTTTAGGGTTAGAGTTAGGGTTAGGGTTAGGGTAAGGGTTAGGTTTAGGTTTAGGGTTAGGGTTAGGGTTAAATTTAGGGTTAGGTTCAGGGTTAGGGTCAGGTTAAGTGGTTAGGGGTTATGTTTAGAGTTAAGGTTAGGGTTTACGGTTAGGGTTAGGGTTAAGTTTAGGGTTAGGGTTATGATTTAGGGTTAGGGTTAGGGTTAAGTTTAGGATTAGGGTCAAGGTTAGGGTCAGGTTTAGGGGTTAGGGGTTAAGGTTAGGGTTAGGTTTAGGGTTAGGGTTAGGGTTAGGGATAGGGTTAGGGTTAGGGGTTAAGGTTAGGGTTAGGGTTAGGGTTAGGGTTAGGGTTAGGGGTTAGGGTTAGGGTTAGGGTTAGGGTTAGGGACACCATTAGGGTTAGGGTTAGGGTTATGGTTAGGGTTAGGATTAGGGTTAGCGTTAGGGTTAGCGTTAGGGTTAGGGTTAGGATTAGGGTTGGGTTTAGGGTTAGAGTTAGGGTTAGGGTTAGGGTAAGGGTTAGGTTTAGGTTTAGGGTTAGGGTTAGGGTTAAATTTAGGTTTAGGTTCAGGGTTAGGGTTAGGGTTGGGTTTAGGCTTAGGCTTAGGTTTAGGGTTAGGGTTAGGGTTAGCTTTAGGGTTAGGGTTAGGATTAGGGTCGGGTTTAGGGTTAGAGTTAGGGTTAGGGTTAGGGTAAGGGTTAGGTTTAGGTTTAGGGTTAGGGTTAGGGTTAAATTTAGGGTTAGGTTCAGGGTTAGGGTCAGGTTAAGTGGTTAGGGGTTAGGTTTAGAGTTAAGGTTAGGGTTTACGGTTAGGGTTAGGATTAAGTTTAGGGTTAGGGTTATGATTTAGGGTTAGGGTTAGGGTTAAGTTTAGGATTAGGGTCAAGGTTAGGGACAGGTTTAGGGGTTGGGGGTTAAGGTTAGGGTTCGGTTTAGGGTTAGGGTTAGGGTTAGGGATAGGGTTAGGGTTAGGGGTTAAGGTTAGGGTTAGGGTTAGGGTTAGGGTTAGGGGTTAGGGTTAGGGTTAGGGTTAGGGACACCATTAGTGTTAGGGTTAGGGTTAGGGTTATGGTTAGGGTTAGGATTAGGGTTAGCGTTAGGGTTAGCGTTAGGGTTAGGGTTAGGATTAGGGTTGGGTTTAGGGTTAGAGTTAGGGTTAGGGTTAGGGTAAGGGTTAGGTTTAGGTTTAGGGTTAGGGTTAAATTTAGGGTTAGGTTCAGGGTTAGGGTCAGGTTAAGGGGTTAGGGGTTAGGGTTAGAGTTAAGGTTAGGGTTTACGATTAGGTTTAGGGTTAAGTTTAGGGTTAGGGTTATGATTTAGGGTTAGGTTTAGGGTTAAGTTTAGGATTAGGGTCAAGGTTAGGGGCAGGTTTAGGGGTTGGGGCTTAGGGGTAGTGTTAGGGTTAGGGTTAGGGGTTAAGGTTAGGGTTAGGGTTAGGGTTAGGGTTAGGGGTTAGGGTTAGTGTTAGGATTAGGGACACCATTAGGGTTAGGGTTAGGGTTAGGGTTAGGGGTCAGGGTTATTGTTAGGGGTAGGGTCTGGTTTAGGGGTTAGGGGTTATGGGTTAGGATTAGGATTAGGGTTAGGGTTAGGGTTAGGGTTAGGGTTAGGGTTAGGGTTAGGGTTAGGGTTAGGGTTTAAGGTTAGGGTCAGAGTTAGGTGTCAGGGTTAGTGTTAGGGGTCAGGGTTAGTGTTAGGGTTAGGGTCAGGTTTAGGGGTTAGGGGTTATGGGTTAGGATTAGGATTAGGTTTAGGGGTAGGGTGAGTTTAGGGTTAGGGTTAGGTGTTAGGGTCAGGGTTAGGGTGAGGGTAAGGGTTAGGTGTACAGTTAGGGTTAGTGTTAGGGTTAGGGTTAGGTGTAGGGGTTCAGGGTTAGCATTAGAGTTAGATTTAGGGGTAGGGTGATGTTAGGGTTAGGGTTAGGGTTAGGGTTAGTTGTTAGGGTTAGGAATGGGGATAGGGTGAGGGTAAGGGTTAGGTTTAGGATTAGGGTTAGGATTAGGGTTAGGGTTAAGTTTTGGTTTTCGGGTAAGGGTTAGGGTTTAGGGTTACGGTTAAGAGTTAGGGTTCGGGTTAGGTTAAGGTTTAGGTTTAGGGTTAGGGTTAGGGTTAGGGTTTAGGGTGAAGGTCAGGGTTAAGTTTAGGGTTAGGGTTAGGGTTAGGTTTTAGGGTTAGGATTTGTGTTAGGGTTAGGGTTAGGCTTTTGCGTTAGGGTTAGGGTTAGGGTGAGGTTCAGGGTAAGGCGTTGGGGTTAGGGTTAGGGTAACGGTTAGGGTTACGGTTATGGTTAGGGGTCAGGGTTAGGTGTTCTGTTTGGGGTTAGGGTTAGTGTTAGGGTTAGGGTTAGGAGTTGGGTTTAGGCTTAGGGTTATGGTTTGGGTTAGGGTTAGTGTAAGAGCTAGGTTTAGGGTAAGATTTAGGGTTAGGGTTAGGGTTTATGGTTAGGATTAGGGTTAAGTTTAGGGTCAGGGTTAGGGTTAGGGTTAGGGTTTGGGTTAGGGTTAGGGTTAGGGTTAGGGTTTATGGTTAGCGTTAGGGTTTAGTGTTAAGGTCAGTGTTAAGTTTAGGGTTTAGGGTTAGCGTTAGGGTTTAGTGTTAAGGTCAGTGTTAAGTTTAGGGTTAGGTTTACGGTTCGCTTTAGGGTTAGTGTTAGGATTAGGGTTAGGTGTTGGGGTTGGGGTTGGGGTTAGGGTTAGGGTTAGGGTTAGGGTTAGGGATAGGGTTCGGGTTAGGGTTAGTGTAAGGGCTAGGTTTAGGGTTAGGGTTAGGGTTGATGGTTAGGGTTTGGGTTAAGGTTAGGTTTAGGGTTAGGGTTTACGGTTAGGGTTAGTGTTCAGTTTAGGGTTAGGGTTATGTTTAGGGTCAGGTTTAGGGGTTAGGGTTAGGGTTAGGGATAGGTTTTAGGGTTAGGGTTAGTGTTGGGTGTTAGGGTTGGGTTTTGGGTTTAGGGTTAGGGTTAGGGTTAGGGTTAGTGTTAGGGTTAGGGTTAGGGTTGGGTTTAGATTTAGGGTTCGGGTTAGGGTTAGGGTTTAGTGTTAGGGTTAGGGTTAGGGTTAGGGTTATGGGTTAGTGTTAGGGTTAGGGTTAGTGTTAGGGTTAGGGTTAGGGTTTAGTGTTAGGGTTAGGGTTAGGGTTAGGGTTAGGGTTAGGGTTAGGGTTAGGGTTAGTGTTAGGTGTTAGGTTTGGATTTAGGGTTAGGGTTAGCGTTAGGGTTAGGGTTAGGGTTAGGGTTGGCTTTAGGCTTAGGCTTAGGTTTAGGGTTAGGTTTAGGGTTAGGGTTAGCGTTAGGGTTAGGGTTAGGATTAGGGTCGGGTTTAGGGTTAGAGTTAGGGTTAGGGTTAGGGTAAGGGTTAGGTTTAGGTTTAGGGTTAGGGTTAGGGTTAAATTTAGGGTTAGGTTCAGGGTTAGGGTCAGGTTAAGTGGTTAGGGGTTAGGGTTAGAGTTAAGGTTAGGGTTTACGGTTAGGGTTAGGGTTAAGTTTAGGGTTAGGGTTATGATTTAGGGTTAGGGTTAGGGTTAAGTTTAGGATTAGGGTCAAGGTCAGGGTCAGGTTTAGGGGTTAGGGGTTAGGGGTTAGGGTTAGGGTTAGGTTTAGGGTTAGGGTTAGGGTTAGGGTTAGGGTTAGGGGTTAAGGTTAGGGTTAGGGTTATGTTTAGGGGTTAAGCTTAGGGTTAGGGTTAGGGTTAGGGTTAGGGTTAGGGGTTAGGGTTAGGGTTAGGGGTTAGGGTTAGGGTTAGGGTTAGGGACACCATTAGGGTTAGGGTTAGGGTTATGGTTAGGGTTAGGATTAGGGTTAGGGTTAGGGTTAGCGTTAGGGTTAGGGTTAGGATTAGGGTTGGGTTTAGGGTTAGAGTTAGGGTTAGGGTTAGGGTTACGCTTAAGAGTTAGGGTTCGGGTTAGGTTTAGGGTTAGGGTTAGGGTTAGGGTTTAGAGTGAAGGTCAGGGTTAAGTTTATGGTTAGGGTTAGGGTTAGGTTTTAGGGTTAGGACTTGTGTTAGGGTTAGGGTTAGGCTTTTGCGTTAGGGTTAGGGTTAGGGTGAGGTTCAGGGTAAGGCGTTGGGGTTAGGGTTAGGGTTAGGGTTAGGGTTAGGGTTAGGGGTTAGGTTTAGGGTTAGGTTTAGGGTTAGGGTTAGGGTTAGGGTTAGGGTTAGGGGTTAAGGTTAGGGTTAGGGTTAGGGTTAGGGTTAGGGTTAGGGGTTAGGGTTAGTGTTAGGGTTAGGGTTAGGGACACCATTAGGGTTAGGGTTAGGGTTATGGTTAGGGTTAGGATTAGGGTTAGGGTTAGGGTTAGCGTTAGGTTTAGGGTTAGGATTAGGGTTGGGTTTAGGGTTAGAGTTAGGATTAGGGTTAGGGTAAGGGTTAGGTTTAGGTTTAGGGTTAGGGTTAGGGTTAAATTTAGGGTTAGGTTCAGGGTTAGGGTCAGGTTAAGGGGTTAGGGGTTAGGGTTAGTGTTAAGGTTAGGGTTTACGATTAGGTTTAGGGTTAAGTTTAGGGTTAGGGTTATGATTTAGGGTTAGGGTTAGGGTTAAGTTTAGGATTAGGGTCAAGGTTAGGGACAGGTTTAGGGGTTGGGGCTTAGGGGTAGGGTTAGGGTTAGGGTTAGGGTTAGGGGTTAAGGTTAGGGTTAGGGTTAGGGTTAGTGTTAGGGTTTAAGGTTAGGGTCAGAGTTAGGTGTCAGGGTTAGTGTTAGGGGTCAGGGTTAGTGTTAGGGTTAGGGTCAGGTTTAGGGGCTAGGGGTTATGGGTTAGGATTAGGATTAGGTTTAGGGGTAGGGTGAGTTTAGGGTTAGGGTTAGGTGTTAGGGTCAGGGTTAGGGTGAGGGTAAGGGTTAGGTGTACAGTTAGGGTTAGTGTTAGGGTTCGGGTTAGGTGTAGGGGTTCAGGGTTAGCGTTAGAGTTAGATTTAGGGGTAGGGAGATGTTAGGGTTAGGGTTAGGGTTAGGTGTTAGGGTTAGGAATGGGGATAGGGTGAGGGTAAGGGTTAGGTTTAGGGTTAGGGTTAGGATTAGGGTTAGGGTTAGGGTTAAGTTTTGGTTTTCGGGTAAGGGTTAGGGTTTAGGGTTACGGTTAAGAGTTAGGGTTCGGGTTAGGTTAAGGTTTAGGTTTAGGGTTAGGGTTAGGGTTAGGGTTTAGAGTGAAGGTCAGGGTTAAGTTTAGGGTTAGGGTTAGGGTTAGGTTTTAGGGTTAGGACTTGTGTTAGGGTTAGGGTTAGGCTTTTGCGTTAGGGTTAGGGTTAGGGTGAGGTTCAGGGTAAGGCGTTGGGGTTAGGGTTAGGGTTAGGGTAACGGTTAGGGTTACGGTTATGGTTAGGGGTCAGGGTTAGGTGTTCTGTTTGGGGTTAGGGTTAGTGTTAGGGTTAGGGTTAGGAGTTGGGTTTAGGCTTAGGGTTATGGTTAGGGTTAGGGTTAGTGTAAGAGCTAGGTTTAGGGTAAGATTTAGGGTTAGGGTTAGGGTTTATGGTTAGGATTAGGGTTAAGTTTAGGGTTAGGGTTAGGGTTAGTGTTAGGGTTAGGGTTAGGGTTTGGGTTAGGGTTAGGGTTAGGGTTCGGGTTAGGGTTAGGGTTAGGGTTAGGGTTAGGGGTTAGGTTTAGGGTTAGGTTTAGGGTTAGGGTTAGGGTTAGGGTTAGGGTTAGGGTTAGGGTTAGGGTTAGGGGTTAAGGTTAGGGTTAGGGTTAGGGTTAGGGTTAGGGTTAGGGGTTAGGGTTAGTGTTAGGGTTAGGGTTAGGGTTAGGGACACCATTAGGGTTAGGGTTAGGGTTATGGTTAGGGTTAGGATTAGGGTTAGGGTTAGGGTTAGCGTTAGGGTTAGGGTTAGGATTAGGGTTGGGTTTAGGGTTAGAGTTAGGATTAGGGTTAGGGTAAGGGTTAGGTTTAGGTTTAGGGTTAGGGTTAGGGTTAAATTTAGGGTTAGGTTCAGTGTTAGGGTCAGGTTAAGGGGTTAGGGGTTAGGGTTAGTGTTAAGGTTAGGGTTTACGATTAGGTTTAGGGTTAAGTTTAGAGTTAGGGTTATGATTTAGGGTTAGGGTTAGGGTTAAGTTTAGGATTAGGGTCAAGGTTAGGGACAGGTTTAGGGGTTGGGGCTTAGGGGTAGGGTTAGGGTTAGGGTTAGGGTTAGGGGTTAAGGTTAGGGTTAGGGTTAGGGTTAGGGTTAGGATTAGGGGTTAGGGTTAGGGTTAGGGTTAGGGACACCATTAGGGTTAGGGTTAGGGTTAGGGTTAGGGTTAGGGTTAGGGTTAGGGTTTAAGGTTAGGGTCAGAGTTAGGTGTCAGGGTTAGTGTTAGGGGTCAGGGTTAGTGTTAGGGTTAGGGTCAGGTTTAGGGGTTAGGGGTTATGGGTTAGTATTAGGATTAGGTTTAGGGGTAGGGTGAGTTTAGGGTTAGGGTTAGGTGTTAGGGTCAGGGTTAGGGTGAGGGTAAGGGTTAGGTGTACAGTTAGGGTTAGTGTTAGGGTTCGGGTTAGGTGTAGGGGTTCAGGGTTAGCGTTAGAGTTAGATTTAGGGGTAGGGTGATGTTAGGGTTAGGGTTAGGGTTAGGTGTTAGGGTTAGGAATGGGGATAGGGGGAGGGTAAGGGTTAGGTTTAGGGTTAGGGTTAGGATTAGGGTTAGGGTTAGGGTTAAGTTTTGGTTTTCGGGTAAGGGTTAGGGTTTAGGGTTACGGTTAAGAGTTAGGGTTCGGGTTAGGTTAAGGTTTAGGTTTAGGGTTAGGGTTAGGGTTAGGGTTTAGAGTGAAGGTCAGGGTTAAGTTTAGGGTTAGGGTTAGGGTTAGGGTTAGGGTTAGGGTTAGGGGTTAAGGTTAGGGTTAGGGTTAGGGTTAGGGTTAGGGTTAGGGGTTAGGGTTAGTGTTAGGGTTAGGGTTAGGGTTAGGGACACCATTAGGGTTAGGGTTAGGGTTATGGTTAGGGTTAGGATTAGGGTTAGGGTTAGGGTTAGCGTTAGGGTTAGGGTTAGGATTAGGGTTGGGTTTAGGGTTAGAGTTAGGATTAGGGTTAGGGTAAGGGTTAGGTTTAGGTTTAGGGTTAGGGTTAGGGTTAAATTTAGGGTTAGGTTCAGTGTTAGGGTCAGGTTAAGGGGTTAGGGGTTAGGGTTAGTGTTAAGGTTAGGGTTTACGATTAGGTTTAGGGTTAAGTTTAGAGTTAGGGTTATGATTTAGGGTTAGGGTTAGGGTTAAGTTTAGGATTAGGGTCAAGGTTAGGGACAGGTTTAGGGGTTGGGGCTTAGGGGTAGGGTTAGGGTTAGGGTTAGGGTTAGGGGTTAAGGTTAGGGTTAGGGTTAGGGTTAGGGTTAGGATTAGGGGTTAGGGTTAGGGTTAGGGTTAGGGTTTAGAGTGAAGGTCAGGGTTAAGTTTAGGGTTAGGGTTAGGGTTAGGTTTTAGGGTTAGGACTTGTGTTAGGGTTAGGGTTAGGCTTTTGCGTTAGGGTTAGGGTTAGGGTGAGGTTCAGGGTAAGGCGTTGGGGTTAGGGTTAGGGTTAGGGTAACGGTTAGGGTTACGGTTATGGTTAGGGGTCAGGGTTAGGTGTTCTGTTTGGGGTTAGGGTTAGTGTTAGGGTTAGGGTTAGGAGTTGGGTTTAGGCTTAGGGTTATGGTTAGGGTTAGGGTTAGTGTAAGAGCTAGGTTTAGGGTAAGATTTAGGGTTAGGGTTAGGGTTTATGGTTAGGATTAGGGTTAAGTTTAGGGTTAGGGTTAGGGTTAGTGTTAGGGTTAGGGTTAGGGTTTGGGTTAGGGTTAGGGTTAGGGTTCGGGTTAGGGTTAGGGTTAGGGTTAGGGGTTAGGTTTAGGGTTAGGTTTAGGGTTAGGGTTAGGGTTAGGGTTAGGGTTAGGGTTAGGGTTAGGGGTTAAGGTTAGGGTTAGGGTTAGGGTTAGGGTTAGGGTTAGGGTTAGGGGTTAGGGTTAGTGTTAGGGTTAGGGTTAGGGTTAGGGACACCATTAGGGTTAGGGTTAGGGTTATGGTTAGGGTTAGGATTAGGGTTAGGGTTAGGGTTAGCGTTAGGGTTAGGGTTAGGATTAGGGTTGGGTTTAGGGTTAGAGTTAGGATTAGGGTTAGGGTAAGGGTTAGGTTTAGGTTTAGGGTTAGGGTTAGGGTTAAATTTAGGGTTAGGTTCAGTGTTAGGGTCAGGTTAAGGGGTTAGGGGTTAGGGTTAGTGTTAAGGTTAGGGTTTACGATTAGGTTTAGGGTTAAGTTTAGAGTTAGGGTTATGATTTAGGGTTAGGGTTAGGGTTAAGTTTAGGATTAGGGTCAAGGTTAGGGACAGGTTTAGGGGTTGGGGCTTAGGGGTAGGGTTAGGGTTAGGGTTAGGGTTAGGGGTTAAGGTTAGGGTTAGGGTTAGGGTTAGGGTTAGGATTAGGGGTTAGGGTTAGGGTTAGGGTTAGGGACACCATTAGGGTTAGGGTTAGGGTTAGGGTTAGGGTTAGGGTTAGGGTTAGGGTTTAAGGTTAGGGTCAGAGTTAGGTGTCAGGGTTAGTGTTAGGGGTCAGGGTTAGTGTTAGGGTTAGGGTCAGGTTTAGGGGTTAGGGGTTATGGGTTAGTATTAGGATTAGGTTTAGGGGTAGGGTGAGTTTAGGGTTAGGGTTAGGTGTTAGGGTCAGGGTTAGGGTGAGGGTAAGGGTTAGGTGTACAGTTAGGGTTAGTGTTAGGGTTCGGGTTAGGTGTAGGGGTTCAGGGTTAGCGTTAGAGTTAGATTTAGGGGTAGGGTGATGTTAGGGTTAGGGTTAGGGTTAGGTGTTAGGGTTAGGAATGGGGATAGGGGGAGGGTAAGGGTTAGGTTTAGGGTTAGGGTTAGGATTAGGGTTAGGGTTAGGGTTAAGTTTTGGTTTTCGGGTAAGGGTTAGGGTTTAGGGTTACGGTTAAGAGTTAGGGTTCGGGTTAGGTTAAGGTTTAGGTTTAGGGTTAGGGTTAGGGTTAGGGTTTAGAGTGAAGGTCAGGGTTAAGTTTAGGGTTAGGGTTAGGGTTAGGTTTTAGGGTTAGGACTTGTGTTAGGGTTAGGGTTAGGCTTTTGCGTTAGGGTTAGGGTTAGGGTGTGGTTCAGGGTAAGGCGTTGGGGTTAGGGTTAGGGTAACGGTTAGGGTTACGGTTATGGTTAGGGGTCAGGGTTAGGTGTTCTGTTTGGGGTTAGGGTTAGTGTTAGGGTTAGGGTTAGGAGTTGGGTTTAGGCTTA
>JAUMJL010000159.1:407500-410000 GCA_033558185.1 Dromococcyx pavoninus
GGTTAGGAGTTGGGTTTAGGCTTAGGGTTATGTTTAGGGTTAGGGTTAGTGTAAGAGCTAGGTTTAGGGTAAGGTTTAGGGTTAGGTTTAGGGTTTATAGTTAGGATTAGGGTTAAGTTTAGGGTTAGGGTTAGGGTTAAGATTAGGGTTTGGGTTAGGGTTAGGGGTTGGGGTTAGGGTTAGGTGTTCTGGTTGGGGTTAGGGTTAGTGTTAGGGTTAGGGTTAGGAGTTGGGTTTAGCGTTAGGGTTAGGGGTTAGGGTTAGTGTTAGGATTTTGGGATAGGGTTAGGTTTTAGGGTTAGAGTCCAGGTTAGGGTGAGGAGTTAGGGGTAGGGGTTGTGGCTGGGTTTAGGGTTAGGGTTAGGGTTAGGGTTAGGGTTAGGGTTAGAAGTTGGCGTTAGGCTTGGGGTTAGGCTTAGTGTTAGGGTTAGGGTTAGTGTAAGAGCTAGGTTTAGGGTAAGATTTAGGGTTAGGGTTAGGGTTTATGGCTAGGGTTAGGGTTAGGGTTTGGGTTAGGGTTAGGGTTAGTGTTCGGTTTAGGGTTAGGTTTAGGGTTAGGGTTAGGGTTTAGGGTTAGGTGTTCTGGTTGTGGTTAGGGTTAGTGTTAGGGTTAGGAGTTGGGGTTAGTGTTAGGGTTAGGGTTGGGCTTAAGGTTGGGTTTAGGGTTAAGGTTAGGGGTTAGGGTTAGTGTTAGGATTTTGGGTTAGGGTTACGTTTAGAATTCGGGTTAGGGTTAGGTTTTAGGGTTAGAGTCCAGGTTAGGGTGAGGAGTTAGGGTTAGGGGTTGTGGCTGGGGTTAGGGTTAGGGTTAGGGTTAGGGTTAGGGTTAGGGTTAGGGTTAGGGTTAGGGTTAGGGTTAGGGTTAGAAGTTGGGGTTAGGCTTAGGGTTAGGTTTAGGGTTAGGGTTAGTGTAAGAGCCAGGGTTAGGGTTAGGGTTAGGGTTAGGGTTAGGGTTAGGGTTAGGGTTAGGGTTCGGTTTAGGGTTAGGTTTAGGGTTAGGGTTAGGGTTAGGGGTTAGGGTTAGGTGTTCTGTTTGGGGTTAGGGTTAGTGTAAGGGCTAGGTTTAGGGTAAGGTTTAGGGTTAGGGTTAGGGTTTATGGTTAGGATTAGGGTTAAGTTTAGGGTTAGGGTTAGGGTTAGGGTTAGGGTTCGGTTTAGGGTTAGGGTTAGGGTTCGGTTTAGGGTTCGGTTTAGGGTTAGGGTTAGGGTTAGGGTTAGGGTTAGGGTTAGGGTTAGGGTTAGGGTTAGGGGTTGGGGTTAGGGTTAGGTGTTCTTGTTGGGGTTAGGGTTAGTGTTAGGGTTAGGGTTAGGAGTTGGGGTTAGGGTTAGGGTTGGGGTTAAGGTTGGGTTTAGGTTTAGGGTTAGGGGTTAGGGCTAGTGTTAGGATTTTGGGTTAGGGTTACGGTTAGGATTCGGGTTAGGGTTAGGTTTTAGGGTTAGAGTCCAGGTTAGGGTTAGGAGTTAGGGTTAGGGGTTGTGGCTGGGTTTAGGGTAAGGGTTAGGGTTAGGGTGAGGTTCAGGTTCAGGCGTTGGGGTTAGTGTTAGGGTTAGGGTTAGGGTTAGGGTAACGGTTAGGGTTACGGTTAGGGTTAGGGGTCAGGGTTAGGTGTTCTGGTTGGGGTTAGGGTTAGTGTTAGGGTTAGGGTTAGGAGTTGGGTTTAGGCTTAGGGTTAGGGTTAGGGTTAGTGTAAGAGCTAGGTTTAGGGTAAGGTTTAGGGTTAGGGTTAGGGTTAGGGTTAGGGTTAGGGTTAGGGTTAGGGTTAGGGTTTAGGGTTAGGGTTAGGGTTAGGGTTAGGGTGAGGTTCAGGGTAAGGCGTTGGGGTTAGGGTTAGTGTTAGGTTTAGGGTGAGGTTCAGGGTAAGGCGTTGGGGTTAGGGTTAGGGTTAGGGTTAGGGTAACCCTTAGGGTTACGGTTAGGTTTAGGGGTCAGGGTTAGGTGTTCTGGGTTAGGGTTAGGGTTGGGTTAGGGTTAGGGTTAGGGTTAGGGTTAGGGTTCGGTTTAGGGTTAGGGTTAGGGTTAGGGTTAGGGTTAGGGTTAGGGTTAGGGTTAGGGGTTGGGGTTAGGGTTAGGTGTTCTGCTTGGGGTTAGGGTTAGTGTTAGGGTTAGGGTTAGGAGTTGGGGTTAGGGTTAGGGTTGGACTTAAGGTTGGGTTTAGGGTAAGGGTTAGGGTTAGGGTTAGGGTGAGCTTCAGGGTAAGGCGTTGGGGTTAGGGTTAGGGTTAGGGTTAGGGTTAGGGTTAGGGTTAGGGTAACGGTTAGGTTTACGGTTAGGGTTAGGGGTCAGGGTTAGGTGTTCTGGTTGGGGTTAGGGTTAGTGTTAGGGTTAGGAGTTGGGTTTAGGCTTAGGGTTATTGTTAGGGTTAGGGTTAGTGTAAGAGCTAGGTTTATGGTAAGGTTTAGGGTTAGGGTTAGGGTTTATTGTTAGGATTAGGGTAAAGTTTAGGGTTATGGTTAGGGTTCGGTTTAGGGTTAGGTTTAGGGTTAGGGTTAGGGTTAGGGT
>JAUMJL010000159.1:420000-422500 GCA_033558185.1 Dromococcyx pavoninus
GGGGTTGGCTTTAGGGTTATGTTTAGGGTTAGGGTTAGGGTTAGGGTTTAGGGTTAGGGGTTAGGGTTAGGGTTAGGGTTACGATCAGGTTTAGGGTTTAGGGGTTAGGGTTTGGGTTAGGTTTAGGGGTAGGGTGAGGTTAGGGTTAGGTTTAGGGATAGGGTGAGGTTAGGTTTAGGGTTAGGGTTAGGGTTAGGGTTAGGGTTAGGGTTAGGGTTAGGGTTAGGGGTCAGGGTTAGTGTTAGGGTTAGGGTTAGACTTAGGGGTCAGGGTTAGTGTTAGGGTTAGGGGTTAGGCTTAGGGTTAGGGTTAGGCTTAGGTTTAGCCATAGGGATTGGGTTAGGGTTAGGGTTAGGAGTTCGGGTTAGGATTAGGGTTGGGGTTAGGTTTTAGGGTTAGGGTTTGTGTTAGGGTTAGGGTTTGGTTTTAGGGTTAGGATTTGTGTTAGGGTTAGGGTTAGGCTTTTGCGTTAGGGTTAGGGTTAGGGTTCGGGTGAGGTTCAGGGTAAGGCGTTGGGGTTAGGGTTAGGGTTAGGGTAACGGTTAGGGTTACGGTTAGGGTTAGGGGTCAGGGTTAGGTGTTCTGGTTGGGGTAAGGGTTAGTCTTAGGGTTAGGGTTAGGAGCTGGGTTTAGGCTTAGGGTTATGGTTAGGGTTAGGGTTAGTGTAAGAGCTAGGTTTAGGGTAAGATTTAGGGTTAGGGTTAGGGTTTATGGTTAGGATTAGGGTTAAGTTTAGGGTTAAGGTTAGGGTTAGGGTTAGGGTTAGGGTTTGGGTTAGGGTTAGGGTTAGGGTTCGGGTTAGGGTTAGGGTTAGGATTAGGGTTAGGGATAGGGTTAGGGTTAGGGTTAGGGTTCGGTTTAGGGTTAGGTTTAGGGTAAGGCGTTGGGGTTAGGGTTAGGGTTAGAGTTTGGGTTAGAGTTAGGGTTAGGGGTTGGGGATAGGGTTAGGTGTTCTGGTTGGGTTAGGGTTAGGGTTAAGGTTAGGGTTAGGTTTAGGGTTTATGGTTAGGATTAGGGTTAAGTTTAGGGTTAGGGCTAAGGTTAGGGTTTGGGTTAGGGTTAGGGTTAGGGTTCGGTTTAGGGTTAGGTTTAGGGTTAGGGTTAGGGTTAGGGTTAGGGTTAGGGTTAGGGTTAGGGTTTGGGTTAGGGTTAGGTTTAGGGGTTGGGGTTAGGGTTAGGTGTTCAAGTTGGGGTTAGGGTTAGGGTTAAGGTTAGGGTTAGGGTTAGGGTTAGGGTTAGGGGTTGGGGTTAGGGTTAGGTGTTCTGGTTGGGGTTAGGGTTAGTGTTAGGGTTAGGGTTAGGAGTTGGGGTTAGGGTTAGGGTTAGGGTTAGGGTTGGGCTTACGTTTGGGTTTAGCGTTAGGGTTAGGGGTTAGGGTTAGTGTTAGGATTTTGGGATAGGGTTAGGTTTTAGGGTTAGAGTCCAGGTTAGGGTGAGGAGTTAGGGTTAGGGGTTGTGGCTGGGGTTAGGGTTAGGGTTAGGGTTAGGGTTAGGGTTAGGGTTAGGGTTAGGTTAGGGTGAGGTTCAGGGTAAGGCGTTGGGGTTAGGGTTAGGGTTAGGGTAACGGTTAGGGTTACGGTTAGGGTTAGGGGTCAGGGTTAGGTGTTCTGGTTGGGGTTAGGGTTAGTGTTCGGGTTAGGGTTAGGAATTGAGTTTAGGCTTAGGGTTATTGTTAGGCTTAGTGTAAGAGCTCGGTTTAGGGTAAGGTTTAGGGTTAGGGTTAGGGTTTATGGTTAGGATTAGGGTTAAGCTTGGGGTTAGGGTTAGGGTTAGGGTTTGGGTTAGGGTTAGGGTTAGGGTTAGGGTTCGGGTTAGGGTTAGGGTTAGGGTTAGGGTTAGGGTTAGGGTTAGGGGTTGGGATTAGGGTTAGGTGTTCTGGTTGGGGTTAGGGTTAGGGTTAGGGTTAGGGTTAGGGGTTGGGGTAAGGGTTAGGTGTTCTGGTTGGGGTTAGGGTTAGTGTTAGGGTTAGGAGTTGTGGTTAGGCTTAGGGTTAGGGTTGGGCTTAAGATTGGGTTTAGCGTTAGGGATAGGGTTTAGGGTTAGTGTTAGGATTTTGGGTTAGGGTTAGGTTTTAGGGTTAGAGTCCAGGTTAGGGTGAGGAGTTAGGGTTAGGGGTTGTGGCTGGGTTTAGGGTTAGGATTAGGGTTAGGGTTAGGGTTAGGGTTAGGGTTAGGGTCAGGGCTTAGGGTTAGAGTTAGGGTTATTTTTAGGGGTTGGGGTTGGCTTTAGGGTTATGTTTAGGGTTAGGGTTAGGGTTACGATCAGGTTTAGGGGTTAGGGGTTTTTGTTTGGGTTAGGTTTAGGGGTAGGGTGAGGTTTTAGGGTTACCGTTTGTGTTAGGGTTAGGGTTAGGCTTTTGCGTTAGGGTTAGGGTTAGGGTGAGGTTCAGGGTAAGGCGCTGGGGTTAGGGTTAGGGTTAGGGTTATGGTTAGGGTTAGGGTAACGGTTAGGGTTACGGTTAGGCTTAGGGGTCAGGGTTAGGTGTTCTGGTTGGGGTTAG
>JAUMJL010000159.1:427500-447500 GCA_033558185.1 Dromococcyx pavoninus
AGGGTTAGAGTTAGGGTTATTTTTAGGGGTTGGGGTTGGCTTTAGGGTTATGTTTAGGGTTAGGGTTAGGGTTAGGGTTAGGGTTAGGGGTCAGGGTTCGTGTTAGGGTTAGGGGTTAGGGTTAGGATTAGGGTTAGGTTTAGGTTTAGCCGTTGGGATTGGGTTAGGGTTAGGGTTGGGAGTTCGGGTTAGGATTAGGGTTGGGGTTAGGTTTTAGGGTTACCGTTTGTGTTAGGGTTAGGGTTAGGCTTTTGCGTTAGGGTTAGGGTTAGGGTGAGGTTCAGGGTAAGGCGTTGGGGTTAGGGTTAGGGTTAGGGTTAGGGTTAGGGTAACGGTTAGGGTTACGGTTAGGCTTAGGGGTCAGGGTTAGGTGTTCTGGTTGGGGTTAGGGTTAGTGTTAGGGTTAGGGTTAGGAGTTAGGGTTAGGCTTATGGTTAGGGTTAGGGTTAGGGTTAGTGTAAGGCCTAGGTTTAGGGTAAGGGTTAGGGTTAGGGTTAGGGTTAGGGTTACGGTTAGGGTTAGGATTAGGGTTAGGGTTAGGGTTAGAAGATGGGGTTAGGCTTAGGGTTAGGGTTAGGGTTAGGGTTAGGGTTAGTGTAAGAGCTAGGTTTAGGGTAAGGTTTAGGGTTAAGGTTAGGGTTTATGGTTAGGATTAGGGTTAGGGTTAGGGTTTGGGTTAGGGTTAGGGTTAGGGTTAGGGTTTAGGGTTAGGTGTTCTGGTTGTGGTTAGGGTCAGTGTTAGGGTTAGGGTTAGGAGTTGGGGTTAGGGTTAGGGTTAGGGTTGGGCTTAAGGTTAGGGTTAGGGTTAGGGTTAGGGTTAGGGTTAGGGTTAGGGGTTGGGGTTTGGGTTAGTTGTTCTGGTTGGGGTTAGGGTTAGTGTTAGGATTTTGGGTTAGGGTTAGGGTTACGGTTAAGGTTAGGGTTAGGGTTAGGGTTAGGGTTAGGGTTAGGGTTTGGGGTTAGGGTTAGGTGTTCTGGTTGAGTTTAGGGTTAGGGTTAGGGTTAGGGTTAGGGTTAGGGTTAGGGTTAGGGTTAGGGTTAGGGTTAGGGTTAGGATTAGGGTTAGGGTTAGGGTTCGGTTTAGGGTTAGGGTTAGGGTTAGGGTTAGGGTGAGGTTCAGGGTAAGGCGTTGGGGTTAGGGTTAGGGTAACCGTTAGGGTTAGGGTTAGGGTTAGGGTTAGGGTTAGGGTTAGGGTTAGAGTCCAGGTTAGGGTTAGGGGTTGTAGCTGGGTTTAGGGTTAGGGTTAGGGTTAGGGTTAGGGTTAGGGTTAGGGTTAGGGTTTGGGTTAGGGTTAGGGTTAGGGTTAGGATTAGGGTTAGGGATAGGGTTAGGGTTAGGGTTAGGGTTCGGTTTAGGGTTAGGTTTAGGGTAAGGCGTTGGGGTTAGGGTTAGGGTTAGGGTTTGGGTTAGGGTTAGGGTTAGGTGTTGGGGATAGGGTTAGGTGTTCTGGTTGGGTTAGGGTTAGGGTTAAGGTTAGGGTTAGGTTTAGTGTTTATGGTTAGGATTAGGGTTAAGTTTAGGGTTAGGGTTAAGGTTAGGGTTTGGGTTGGGGTTAGGGTTAGGGTTCGGTTTAGGGTTAGGTTTAGGGTTAGGGTTAGGGTTAGGGTTTAGGGTTAGGGGTTAGGGTTAGGGTTAGGGTTACGATCAGGTTTAGGGGTTAGGGGTTTTTGTTTGGGTTAGGTTTAGGGGTAGGGTGAGGTTAGGGTTAGGTTTAGGGATAGGGTGAGGTTAGGGTTAGGGTTAGGGTTAGGGTTAGGGTTAGGGTTAGGGTTAGGGTTAGGGTTAGGGTTAGGGTTAGGGTTAGGGTTCGGGTTAGGGTCAGGGCTTAGGGTTAGAGTTAGGGTTAGTTTTAGGGGTTGGGGTTGGCTTTAGGGTTATGTTTAGGGTTAGGGTTAGGGTTACGATCAGGTTTAGGGGTTAGGGGTTTTTGTTTGGGTTAGGTTTAGGGGTAGGGTGAGGTTAGGGTTAGGGTTAGGCTTAGGGGTCAGGGTTAGTGTTAGGGTTAGGGTTAGGGTTAGGATTAGGGTTAGGGTTCGGGTTAGGGTCAGGGCTTAGGGTTAGAGTTAGGGTTAGTTTTAGGGGTTGGGGTTGGCTTTAGGGTTATGTTTAGGGTTAGGGTTAGGGTTAGGGTTTAGGGATAGGGGTTAGGGTTAGGGTTAGGGTTACGATCAGGTTTAGGGTTTAGGGGTTAGGGTTTGGGTTAGGTTTAGGGGTAGGGTGAGGTTAGGGTTAGGTTTAGGGATAGGGTGAGGTTAGGTTTAGGGTTAGGGTTAGGGTTAGGGTTAGGGTTAGGGTTAGGGTTAGGGTTAGGGTTAGGGGTCAGGGTTAGTGTTAGGGTTAGGGTTAGGCTTAGGGGTCAGGGTTAGTGTTAGGGTTAGGGGTTAGGCTTAGGGTTAGGGTTAGGCTTAGGTTTAGCCATAGGGATTGGGTTAGGGTTAGGGTTAGGAGTTCGGGTTAGGATTAGGGTTGGGGTTAGGTTTTAGGGTTAGGGTTTGTGTTAGGGTTAGGGTTTGGTTTTAGGGTTAGGATTTGTGTTAGGGTTAGAGTTAGGCTTTTGCGTTAGGGTTAGGGTTAGGGTTCGGGTGAGGTTCAGGGTAAGGCGTTGGGGTTAGGGTTAGGGTTAGGGTAACGGTTAGGGTTACGGTTAGGGTTAGGGGTCAGGGTTAGGTGTTCTGGTTGGGGTAAGGGTTAGTGTTAGGGTTAGGGTTAGGAGCTGGGTTTAGGCTTAGGGTTATGGTTAGGGTTAGGGTTAGTGTAAGAGCTAGGTTTAGGGTAAGATTTAGAGTTAGGGTTAGGGTTTATGGTTAGGATTAGGGTTAAGTTTAGGGTTAGGGTTAGGGTTAGGGTTAGGGTTTGGGTTAGGGTTAGGGTTAGGGTTAGGGTTCGGGTTAGGGTTAGGGTTAGGATTAGGGTTAGGGATAGGGTTAGGGTTAGGGTTAGGGTTCGGTTTAGGGTTAGGTTTAGGGTAAGGCGTTGGGGTTAGGGTTAGGGTTAGGGTTTGGGTTAGGGTTAGGGTTAGGGGTTGGGGATAGGGTTAGGTGTTCTGGTTGGGTTAGGGTTAGGGTTAAGGTTAGGGTTAGGTTTAGGGTTTATGGTTAGGATTAGGGTTAAGTTTAGGGTTAGGGTTAAGGTTAGGGTTTGGGTTAGGGTTAGGGTTAGGGTTCGGTTTAGGGTTAGGTTTAGGGTTAGGGTTAGGGTTAGGGTTAGGGTTAGGGTTAGGGTTT
This sequence comes from Dromococcyx pavoninus, assembly GCA_033558185.1. Classification (NCBI taxonomy): domain Eukaryota; kingdom Metazoa; phylum Chordata; class Aves; order Cuculiformes; family Neomorphidae; genus Dromococcyx; species Dromococcyx pavoninus. The sequence goes on from JAUMJL010000159.1 coordinate 430,726, forward strand.
GGGTTAGGGTTAGGTTTAGGGGTTGGGGTTAGGGTTAGGTGTTCAAGTTGGGGTTAGGGTTAGGGTTAAGGTTAGGGTTAGGGTTAGGGTTAGGGTTAGGGTTAGGGGTTGGGGTTAGGGTTAGGTGTTCTGGTTGGGGTTAGGGTTAGTGTTAGGGTTAGGGTTAGGAGTTGGGGTTAGGGTTAGGGTTAGGGTTAGGGTTGGGCTTACGTTTGGGTTTAGCGTTAGGGTTAGGGGTTAGGGTTAGTGTTAGGATTTTGGGATAGGGTTAGGTTTTAGGGTTAGAGTCCAGGTTAGGGTGAGGAGTTAGGGTTAGGGGTTGTGGCTGGGGTTGGGGTTAGGGTTAGGGTTAGGGTTAGGGTTAGGGTTAGGGTTAGGGTTAGGTTAGGGTGAGGTTCAGGGTAAGGCGTTGGGGTTAGGGTTAGGGTTAGGGTAACGGTTAGGGTTACGGTTAGGGTTAGGGGTCAGGGTTAGGTGTTCTGGTTGGGGTTAGGGTTAGTGTTCGGGTTAGGGTTAGGGGTTGGGGTAAGGGTTAGGTGTTCTGGTTGGGGTTAGGGTTAGTGTTAGGGTTAGGAGTTGTGGTTAGGCTTAGGGTTAGGGTTGGGCTTAAGATTGGGTTTAGCGTTAGGGATAGGGTTTAGGGTTAGTGTTAGGATTTTGGGTTAGGGTTAGGTTTTAGGGTTAGAGTCCAGGTTAGGGTGAGGAGTTAGGGTTAGGGGTTGTGGCTGGGTTTAGGGTTAGGATTAGGGTTAGGGTTAGGGTTAGGGTTAGGGTTAGGGTTAGGGTCAGGGCTTAGGGTTAGAGTTAGGGTTATTTTTAGGGGTTGGGGTTGGCTTTAGGGTTATGTTTAGGGTTAGGGTTAGGGTTAGGGTTAGGGGTCAGGGTTCGTGTTAGGGTTAGGGGTTAGGGTTAGGATTAGGGTTAGGTTTAGGTTTAGCCGTTGGGATTGGGTTAGGGTTAGGGTTGGGAGTTCGGGTTAGGATTAGGGTTGGGGTTAGGTTTTAGGGTTACCGTTTGTGTTAGGGTTTGGGTTAGGCTTTTGCGTTAGGGTTAGGGTTAGGGTGAGGTTCAGGGTAAGGCGTTGGGGTTAGGGTTAGGGTTAGGGTTAGGGTTAGGGTAACGGTTAGGGTTACGGTTAGGGTTAGGGGTCAGGGTTAGGTGTTCTGGTTGGGGTTAGGGTTAGTGTTAGGGTTAGGGTTAGGAGTTAGGGTTAGGCTTATGGTTAGGGTTAGGGTTAGGGTTAGTGTAAGGCCTAGGTTTAGGGTAAGGGTTAGGGTTAGGGTTAGGGTTAGGGTTAGGGTTACGGTTAGGGTTAGGATTAGGGTTAGGGTTAGGGTTAGAAGATGGGGTTAGGCTTAGGGTTAGGGTTAGGGTTAGTGTAAGAGCTAGGTTTAGGGTAAGGTTTAGGGTTAAGGTTAGGGTTTATGGTTAGGATTAGGGTTAGGGTTAGGGTTTGGGTTAGGGTTAGGGTTAGGGTTAGGGTTTAGGGTTAGGTGTTCTGGTTGTGGTTAGGGTCAGTGTTAGGGTTAGGGTTAGGAGTTGGGGTTAGGGTTAGGGTTAGGGTTGGGCTTAAGGTTAGGGTTAGGGTTAGGGTTAGGGTTAGGGTTAGGGTTAGGGGTTGGGGTTTGGGTTAGGTGTTCTGGTTGGGGTTAGGGTTAGTGTTAGGATTTTGGGTTAGGGTTAGGGTTACGGTTAAGGTTAGGGTTAGGGTTAGGGTTAGGGTTAGGGTTAGGGTTTGGGGTTAGGGTTAGGTGTTCTGGTTGGGTTTAGGGTTAGGGTTAGGGTTAGGGTTAGGGTTAGGGTTAGGGTTAGGGTTAGGGTTAGGGTTAGGATTAGGGTTAGGGTTAGGGTTAGAAGATGGGGTTAGGCTTAGGGTTAGGGTTAGGGTTAGGGTTAGTGTAAGATCTAGGTTTAGGGTAAGGTTTAGGGTTAAGGTTAGGGTTTATGGTTAGTATTAGTGTTAGGGTTAGGGTTTGGGTTAGGGTTAGGGTTAGGGTTTAGGGTTAGGTGTTCTGGTTGTGGTTAGGGTCAGTGTTAGGGTTAGGGTTAGGAATTGGGGTTACGGTTAGGGTTAGGGTTGGGCTTAAGGTTAGGGTTACGGTTAGGGTTAGGGTTAGGGTTAGGGTTAGGGTTAGGGGTTGGGGTTTGGGTTAGGTGTTCTGGTTGGGGTTAGGGTTAGTGTTAGGATTTTGGGTTAGGGTTAGGGTTACGGTTAAGGTTAGGGGTAGGGTTAGGGTTAGGGTTAGGGTTAGGGTTTGGGGTTAGGGTTAGGTGTTCTGGTTGGGTTTATGGTTAGTGTTAGGGTTAGGGTTAGGGTTAGGGTTAGGGTTAGGGTTAGGGTGAGGTTCAGGGTAAGGCGTTGGGGTTAGGGTTAGGGTTAGGGTAACCGTTAGGGTTACGGTTAGGGTTAGGGGTCAGGGTTAGGTGTTCTGGTTGGGGTAAGGGTTAGTGTTAGGGTTAGGGTTAGGAGTTGGGTTTAGGCTTAGGGTTATGGTTAGGGTTAGGGTTAGTGTAAAAGCTAGGTTTAGGGTAAGATTTAGGGTTAGGGTTAGGGTTTATGGTTAGGATTAGAGTTAAGTTTAGGGTTAGGGTTAGGGTTAGGGTTAGGGTTAGGGTTTGGGTTAGGGTTAGGTTTAGGGTTAGGGTTCGGGTTAGGGTTAGGGTTAGGATTAGGGTTAGGGATAGGGTTAGGGTTAGGGTTAGGGTTCGGTTTAGGGTTAGGTTTAGGGTAAGGCGTTGGGGTTAGGGTTAGGGTTAGGGTTTGGGTTAGGGTTAGGGTTAGGGGTTGGGGATAGGGTTAGGTGTTCTGGTTGGGTTAGGGTTAGGGTTAAGGTTAGGGTTAGGTTTAGGGTTTATGGTTAGGATTAGGGTTAAGTTTAGGGTTAGGGTTAAGGTTAGGGTTTGGGTTAGGGTTAGGGTTAGGGTTAGGGTTAGGGTTAGGGTTAGGGTTAGGGTTACGGTTAGGGGTTGGGGTTAGGGTTAGTGTTAGGGTTAGGGTTAGGAGTTGGGGTTAGGGTTAGGGTTAGGGTTAGGGTTGGGCTTAATTTTGGGTTTAGCGTTAGGGTTAGGGGTTAGGGTTAGTGTTAGGATTTTGGGATAGGGTTAGGTTTTAGGGTTAGAGTCCAGGTTAGGGTGAGGAGTTAGGGTTAGGGGTTGTGGCTGGGTTTAGGGTTAGGTTTAGGGTTAGGGTTAGGGTTAGTGTTAGGGTTAAGGTTAGGGTTAGGGTTAGGGTTAGGGTTAGGTTTAGGGTTAGGGTTAGGGTTAGGGTTAGGTTAGGGTGAGGTTCAGGGTAAGGCGTTGGGGTTAGGGTTAGGGTTAGTGTTAGGGTAACGGTTAGGGTTACGGTTAGGGTTAGGGGTCAGGGTTAGGTGTTCTGGTTGGGGTTAGGGTTAGTGTTAGGGTTAGGGTTAGGAGTTGAGTTTAGGCTTAGGGTTATGGTTAGCGTTAGGGTTAGTGTAAGAGCTAGGTTTAGGGTAAGGTTTAGGGTTAGGGTTAGGGTTTATGGTTAGGATTAGGGTTAAGCTTGGGGTTAGGGTTAGGGTTAGGGTTTGGGTTAGGGTTAGGGTTAGGGTTCGGTTTAGGGTTAGGGTTAGGGTTAGGGTTAGGGTTAGGGTTAGGTTTATGGTTAGGGGTTGGGATTAGGGTTAGGTGTTCTGGTTGGTGTTAGGGTTAGGGTTAGGGTTAGGGTTAGGGTTAGGGGTTGGGGTTAGGGTTAGGTGTTCTGGTTGGGGTTAGGGTTAGTGCTAGGGTTAGGGTTAGGAGTTGGGGTTAGGGTTAGGGTTGGGCTTAAGTTTGCGTTTAGCGTTAGGGATAGGGTTTAGGGTTAGTGTTAGGATTTTGGATTAGGGTTAGGTTTTAGGGTTAGAGTCCAGGTTAGGGTGATGAGTTAGGGTTAGGGGTTGTGGCTGGGTTTAGGGTTAGGATTAGGGTTAGGGTTAGGGTTAGGGTTAGGGTAAGAGCTAGGTTTAGGGTAAGGTTTAGGGTTAGGGTTAGGGTTTATGGTTAGGATTAGGGTTAGGGTTAGGGTTTGGGTTAGGGTTAGGGTTAGGGTTCGGTTTAGGGTTAGGTTTACAGTTAGGGTTAGGGTTAGTGTTAGGCGTTGGGGTTAGGGTTAGGTGTTCTGGTTGGGGTTAGGGTTAGTGTTAGGGTTAGGGTTAGGGTTAGGATTAGGTTTGGGCTTAAGGTTGGGTTTAGGGTTAGGGTTAGGGGTTAGGATTAGTGTTAGGATTTTGGGTTAGGGTTACGGTTAGGATTCGGGTTAGGGTTAGATTTTAGGGTTAGAGTTTGTGTTAGGGTTAGGGGTTAGGTTTAGGCTTTTGCGTTAGGCTTAGGGTGAGGGTCAGGGTTAGGCTTTGGGTTTAGGGTTAGGGTTAGGGTTAGGGTAACGGTTAGGGTTACGGTTAGGGTTAGGGGTGAGGGTGAGGTGTTCTGGTTGGGGTTAGGGTTAGTCTTTGGGTTAGGGTTAGGAGTTGGGGTTAGGCTTAGGGTTAGGGTTAGGGTTAGGGTTAGGGTTAGTGTAAGAGCTAGGTTTAGGGTAAGGTTTAGGGTTAGGGTTAGGGTTAGGGTTAGGAGTTGGGTTTAGGCTTAGGGTTATGGTTAGGGTTAGGGTTAGTGTAAGAGCTAGGTTTAGGGTAAGGTTTAGGGTTAGGTTTAGGGTTTATTGTTAGGATTAGGGTTAAGTTTAGTGTTAGGGTTTATGGTTAGGATTAGGGTTAGGGTTAGGGTTAGGGTTAGGGTCAGGTTTAGGGGATAGGGTTAGGGTTAGGGTTGGGCTTAAGGTTGGGTTTATGGTTAGGATTAGGTGTTAGGGTTGGTGTTAGTCCTTTGGGTTAGGGTTAGGGTTAGGGTTAGGGTTTAGGGTTAGGTGTTCTGGTTGTGGTTAGGGTGAGTGTTAGGGTTAGGGTTAGGAGTTGGGGTTAGGGTTAGGGTTAGGGTTGGGCTTCAGGTTGGGTTTAGGGTTAGGGTTAGGGTTAGGGTGAGGTTCAGGGTAAGGCGTTGGGGTTAGGGTTAGGGTTAGGGTAACCGTTAGGGTTACGGTTAGGGTTAGGGGTCAGGGTTAGGTGTTCTGGTTAGGGTTAGGGTTAGTGTTAGGGTTAGGGTTAGGAGTTGGGTTTAGGCTTAGGGTTATGGTTAGGGTTAGGGTTAGTGTAAGAGCTAGGTTTAGGGTAAGGTTTAGGGTTAGGTTTAGGGTTTATTGTTAGGATTAGGGTTAAGTTTAGTGTTAGGGTTAGGGTTAGGGTTACGGTTAGGGTTAGGGTTAGGGTTAGGGGTTAGGGTTAGGTGTTCTGGTTGGGGTTAGGGTTAGTGTTAGGGTTAGGGTTAGGAGTTGGGGTTAGGGTTAGGGTTAGGGTTGGGCTTAAGGTTGGGTATAGCGTTAGGGTTAGGGGTTAGGGTTAGTGTTAGGATTTTGGGTTAGGGTTAAGTTTAGGATTCGGGTTAGGGTTAGGTTTTAGGGTTAGAGTCCAGGTTAGGGTTAGGAGTTAGGGTTAGGGGTTGTGGCTGGGTTTAGGGTTAGGTTTAGGGTTAGGGTTAGGGTTAGGGTTAGGATGAGGTTCAGGGTAAGTCGTTGGGGTTAGGGTTAGGGTTAGGGTAACGGTTAGGGTTACGGTTAGGTTTAGGGGTCAGGGTTAGGTGTTCTGGTTAGGGTTAGGGTTAGTGTTAGGGTTAGGGTTAGGAGTTGTGTTTAGGGTTAGGGTTAGGGTTAGGGTTAGGGTTAGGGTTAGGGTGAGGTTCAGGGTAAGGCGTTGGGGTTAGGGTTAGGGTTAGGGTAACCGTTAGGGTTACGGTTAGGGTTGGGGGTCAGGGTTAGGTGTTCTGGTTGGGGTAAGGGTTAGTGTTAGGGTTAGGGTTAGGAGTTGGGTTTAGGCTTAGGGTTATGGTTAGGGTTAGGGTTAGGGTTAGTGTAAATGCTAGGTTTAGGGTAAGATTTAGGGTTAGGGTTAGGGTTTATGGTTAGGATTAGAGTTAAGTTTAGGGTTAGGGTTAGGGTTAGGGTTAGGGTTAGGGTTAGGGTTAGGGTTTGGGTTAGGGTTAGGGTTAGGGTTAGGGTTAGGGTTAGGGTTCGGTTTAGGGTTAGGTTTAGGGTAAGGCGTTGGGGTTAGGGTTAGGGTTAGGGTTTGGGTTAGGGTTAGGGTTAGGGGTTGGGGATAGGGTTAGGTGTTCTGGTTGGGTTAGGGTTAGGGTTAAGGTTAGGGTTAGGTTTAGGGTTTATGGTTAGGATTAGGGTTAAGTTTAGGGTTAGGGTTAAGGTTAGGGTTTGGGTTAGGGTTAGGGTTAGGGTTCGGTTTAGGGTTAGGTTTAGGGTTAGGGTTAGGGTTAGGGTTAGGGTTTGGGTTAGGGTTAGGTTTAGGGGTTGGGGTTAGGGTTAGGTGTTCAAGTTGGGGTTAGGGTTAGGGTTAAGGTTAGGGTTAGGGTTAGGGTTAGGGTTAGGGGTTGGGGTTAGGGTTAGTGTTAGGGTTAGGGTTAGGAGTTGGGGTTAGGGTTAGGGTTAGGGTTGGGCTTAATTTTGGGTTTAGCGTTAGGGTTAGGGGTTAGGGTTAGTGTTAGGATTTTGGGATAGGGTTAGGTTTTAGGGTTAGAGTCCAGGTTAGGGTGAGGAGTTAGGGTTAGGGGTTGTGGCTGGGGTTAGGGTTAGGGTTAGGGTTAGGGTTAGGGTTAGGGTTAGGGTTAGGTTAGGGTTAGGGTTAGTGTAAGAGCTAGGTTTAGGGTAAGGTTTAGGGTTAGGGTTAGGGTTTATGGTTAGGATTAGGGTTAAGTTTAGGGTTAGGGTTAGGGTTAGGGTTACGGTTAGGGTTAGGGTTAGGGGTTAGGGTTAGGTGTTCTGGTTGGGGTTAGGGTTAGCGTTAGGGTTAGGGTTAGGAGTTGGGGTTAGGGTTAGGGTTAGGGTTGGGCTTAAGGTTGGGTTTAGGGTTAGGGTTAGGGGTTAGGGTTAGTGTTAAGATTTTGGGTTATGGTTAAGTTTAGGATTCGGGTTAGGGTTAGGTTTTAGGGTTAGAGTCCAGGTTAGGGTTAGGAGTTAGGGTTAGGGGTTGTGGCTGGGTTTAGGGTTAGGTTTAGGGTTAGGGTTAGGGTTAGTGTTAGTGTTAGGGTTAGGGTTAGGGTTAGGGTTAGGGTTAGGGTTAGGGTTAGGGTTAGGGTTAGGGTTAGGGTTAGGTTAGGGTGAGGTTCAGGGTAAGGCGTTGGGGTTAGGGTTAGGGTTAGTGTTAGGGTAACGGTTAGGGTTACGGTTAGGGTTAGGGGTCAGGGTTAGGTGTTCTGGTTGGGGTTAGGGTTAGTGTTAGGGTTAGGGTTAGGAGTTGAGTTTAGGCTTAGGGTTATGGTTAGCGTTAGGGTTAGTGTAAGAGCTAGGTTTAGGGTAAGGTTTAGGGTTAGGGTTAGGGTTTATGGTTAGGATTAGGGTTAAGCTTGGGGTTAGGGTTAGGGTTTGGGTTAGGGTTAGGGTTAGGGTTCGGTTTAGGGTTAGGTGTTCTGGTTGGGTTTATGGTTAGTGTTAGGGTTAGGGTTAGGGTTAGGGTTAGGGTTAGGGTTAGGGTGAGGTTCAGGGTAAGGCGTTGGGGTTAGGGTTAGGGTTAGGGTAACCGTTAGGGTTACGGTTAGGGTTAGGGGTCAGGGTTAGGTGTTCTGGTTGGGGTAAGGGTTAGTGTTAGGGTTAGGGTTAGGAGTTGGGTTTAGGCTTAGGGTTATGGTTAGGGTTAGGGTTAGTGTAAAAGCTAGGTTTAGGGTAAGATTTAGGGTTAGGGTTAGGGTTTATGGTTAGGATTAGAGTTAAGTTTAGGGTTAGGGTTAGGGTTAGGGTTAGGGTTAGGGTTTGGGTTAGGGTTAGGTTTAGGGTTAGGGTTCGGGTTAGGGTTAGGGTTAGGATTAGGGTTAGGGATAGGGTTAGGGTTAGGGTTAGGGTTCGGTTTAGGGTTAGGTTTAGGGTAAGGCGTTGGGGTTAGGGTTAGGGTTAGGGTTTGGGTTAGGGTTAGGGTTAGGGGTTGGGGATAGGGTTAGGTGTTCTGGTTGGGTTAGGGTTAGGGTTAAGGTTAGGGTTAGGTTTAGGGTTTATGGTTAGGATTAGGGTTAAGTTTAGGGTTAGGGTTAAGGTTAGGGTTTGGGTTAGGGTTAGGGTTAGGGTTAGGGTTAGGGTTAGGGTTAGGGTTAGGGTTACGGTTAGGGGTTGGGGTTAGGGTTAGTGTTAGGGTTAGGGTTAGGAGTTGGGGTTAGGGTTAGGGTTAGGGTTAGGGTTGGGCTTAATTTTGGGTTTAGCGTTAGGGTTAGGGGTTAGGGTTAGTGTTAGGATTTTGGGATAGGGTTAGGTTTTAGGGTTAGAGTCCAGGTTAGGGTGAGGAGTTAGGGTTAGGGGTTGTGGCTGGGTTTAGGGTTAGGTTTAGGGTTAGGGTTAGGGTTAGTGTTAGGGTTAGGGTTAGGGTTAGGGTTAGGGTTAGGGTTAGGGTTAGGTTTAGGGTTAGGGTTAGGGTTAGGGTTAGGTTAGGGTGAGGTTCAGGGTAAGGCGTTGGGGTTAGGGTTAGGGTTAGTGTTAGGGTAACGGTTAGGGTTACGGTTAGGGTTAGGGGTCAGGGTTAGGTGTTCTGGTTGGGGTTAGGGTTAGTGTTAGGGTTAGGGTTAGGAGTTGAGTTTAGGGTTAGGGTTATGGTTAGCGTTAGGGTTAGTGTAAGAGCTAGGTTTAGGGTAAGGTTTAGGGTTAGGGTTAGGGTTTATGGTTAGGATTAGGGTTAAGCTTGGGGTTAGGGTTAGGGTTAGGGTTTGGGTTAGGGTTAGGGTTAGGGTTCGGTTTAGGGTTAGGGTTAGGGTTAGGGTTAGGGTTAGGGTTAGGTTTATGGTTAGGGGTTGGGATTAGGGTTAGGTGTTCTGGTTGGTGTTAGGGTTAGGGTTAGGGTTAGGGTTAGGGTTAGGGGTTGGGGTTAGGGTTAGGTGTTCTGGTTGGGGTTAGGGTTAGTGTTAGGGTTAGGGTTAGGAGTTGGGGTTAGGGTTAGGGTTGGGCTTAAGTTTGCGTTTAGCGTTAGGGATAGGGTTTAGGGTTAGTGTTAGGATTTTGGATTAGGGTTAGGTTTTAGGGTTAGAGTCCAGGTTAGGGTGATGAGTTAGGGTTAGGGGTTGTGGCTGGGTTTAGGGTTAGGATTAGGGTTAGGGTTAGGGTTAGGGTAAGAGCTAGGTTTAGGGTAAGGTTTAGGGTTAGGGTTAGGGTTTATGGTTAGGATTAGGGTTAGGGTTAGGGTTTGGGTTAGGGTTAGGGTTAGGGTTCGGTTTAGGGTTAGGTTTACAGTTAGGGTTAGGGTTAGTGTTAGGCGTTGGGGTTAGGGTTAGGTGTTCTGGTTGGGGTTAGGGTTAGTGTTAGGGTTAGGGTTAGGGTTAGGATTAGGTTTGGGCTTAAGGTTGGGTTTAGGGTTAGGGTTAGGGGTTAGGATTAGTGTTAGGATTTTGGGTTAGGGTTACGGTTAGGATTCGGGTTAGGGTTAGATTTTAGGGTTAGAGTTTGTGTTAGGGTTAGGGGTTAGGTTTAGGCTTTTGCGTTAGGCTTAGGGTGAGGGTCAGGGTTAGGCTTTGGGTTTAGGGTTAGGGTTAGGGTTAGGGTAACGGTTAGGGTTACGGTTAGGGTTAGGGGTGAGGGTGAGGTGTTCTGGTTGGGGTTAGGGTTAGTCTTTGGGTTAGGGTTAGGAGTTGGGGTTAGGCTTAGGGTTAGGGTTAGGGTTAGGGTTAGGGTTAGTGTAAGAGCTAGGTTTAGGGTAAGGTTTAGGGTTAGGGTTAGGGTTTATGGTTAGGATTAGGGTTAGGGTTAGGGTTAGGGTTAGGGTCAGGTTTAGGGGATAGGGTTAGGGTTAGGGTTGGGCTTAAGGTTGGGTTTATGGTTAGGATTAGGTGTTAGGGTTGGTGTTAGTCCTTTGGGTTAGGGTTAGGGTTAGGGTTAGGGTTTAGGGTTAGGTGTTCTGGTTGTGGTTAGGGTGAGTGTTAGGGTTAGGGTTAGGAGTTGGGGTTAGGGTTAGGGTTAGGGTTGGGCTTCAGGTTGGGTTTAGGGTTAGGGTTAGGGTTAGGGTGAGGTTCAGGGTAAGGCGTTGGGGTTAGGGTTAGGGTTAGGGTAACCGTTAGGGTTACGGTTAGGGTTAGGGGTCAGGGTTAGGTGTTCTGGTTAGGGTTAGGGTTAGGGTTAGGAGTTGGGTTTAGGCTTAGGGTTATGGTTAGGGTTAGGGTTAGTGTAAGAGCTAGGTTTAGGGTAAGGTTTAGGGTTAGGTTTAGGGTTTATTGTTAGGATTAGGGTTAAGTTTAGTGTTAGGGTTAGGGTTAGGGTTACGGTTAGGGTTAGGGTTAGGGTTAGGGGTTAGGGTTAGGTGTTCTGGTTGGGGTTAGGGTTAGTGTTAGGGTTAGGGTTAGGAGTTGGGGTTAGGGTTAGGGTTAGGGTTGGGCTTAAGGTTGGGTATAGCGTTAGGGTTAGGGGTTAGGGTTAGTGTTAGGATTTTGGGTTAGGGTTAAGTTTAGGATTCGGGTTAGGGTTAGGTTTTAGGGTTAGAGTCCAGGTTAGGGTTAGGAGTTAGGGTTAGGGGTTGTGGCTGGGTTTAGGGTTAGGTTTAGGGTTAGGGTTAGGGTTAGGGTTAGGATGAGGTTCAGGGTAAGTCGTTGGGGTTAGGGTTAGGGTTAGGGTAACGGTTAGGGTTACGGTTAGGTTTAGGGGTCAGGGTTAGGTGTTCTGGTTAGGGTTAGGGTTAGTGTTAGGGTTAGGGTTAGGAGTTGTGTTTAGGGTTAGGGTTAGGGTTAGGGTTAGGGTTAGGGTGAGGTTCAGGGTAAGGCGTTGGGGTTAGGGTTAGGGTTAGGGTAACCGTTAGGGTTACGGTTAGGGTTGGGGGTCAGGGTTAGGTGTTCTGGTTGGGGTAAGGGTTAGTGTTAGGGTTAGGGTTAGGAGTTGGGTTTAGGCTTAGGGTTATGGTTAGGGTTAGGGTTAGGGTTAGTGTAAATGCTAGGTTTAGGGTAAGATTTAGGGTTAGGGTTAGGGTTTATGGTTAGGATTAGAGTTAAGTTTAGGGTTAGGGTTAGGGTTAGGGTTAGGGTTAGGGTTAGGGTTAGGGTTTGGGTTAGGGTTAGGGTTAGGGTTAGGGTTCGGTTTAGGGTTAGGTTTAGGGTAAGGCGTTGGGGTTAGGGTTAGGGTTAGGGTTTGGGTTAGGGTTAGGGTTAGGGGTTGGGGATAGGGTTAGGTGTTCTGGTTGGGTTAGGGTTAGGGTTAAGGTTAGGGTTAGGTTTAGGGTTTATGGTTAGGATTAGGGTTAAGTTTAGGGTTAGGGTTAAGGTTAGGGTTTGGGTTAGGGTTAGGGTTAGGGTTCGGTTTAGGGTTAGGTTTAGGGTTAGGGTTAGGGTTAGGGTTAGGGTTTGGGTTAGGGTTAGGTTTAGGGGTTGGGGTTAGGGTTAGGTGTTCAAGTTGGGGTTAGGGTTAGGGTTAAGGTTAGGGTTAGGGTTAGGGTTAGGGTTAGGGGTTGGGGTTAGGGTTAGTGTTAGGGTTAGGGTTAGGAGTTGGGGTTAGGGTTAGGGTTAGGGTTGGGCTTAATTTTGGGTTTAGCGTTAGGGTTAGGGGTTAGGGTTAGTGTTAGGATTTTGGGATAGGGTTAGGTTTTAGGGTTAGAGTCCAGGTTAGGGTGAGGAGTTAGGGTTAGGGGTTGTGGCTGGGGTTAGGGTTAGGGTTAGGGTTAGGGTTAGGGTTAGGGTTAGGGTTAGGGTTAGGTTAGGGTTAGGGTTAGTGTAAGAGCTAGGTTTAGGGTAAGGTTTAGGGTTAGGGTTAGGGTTTATGGTTAGGATTAGGGTTAAGTTTAGGGTTAGGGTTAGGGTTAGGGTTACGGTTAGGGTTAGGGTTAGGGGTTAGGGTTAGGTGTTCTGGTTGGGGTTAGGGTTAGCGTTAGGGTTAGGGTTAGGAGTTGGGGTTAGGGTTAGGGTTAGGGTTGGGCTTAAGGTTGGGTTTAGGGTTAGGGTTAGGGGTTAGGGTTAGTGTTAAGATTTTGGGTTATGGTTAAGTTTAGGATTCGGGTTAGGGTTAGGTTTTAGGGTTAGAGTCCAGGTTAGGGTTAGGAGTTAGGGTTAGGGGTTGTGGCTGGGTTTAGGGTTAGGTTTAGGGTTAGGGTTAGGGTTAGTGTTAGGGTTAGGGTTAGGGTTAGGGTTAGGGTTAGGGTTAGGGTTAGGGTTAGGGTTAGGGTTAGGTTAGGGTGAGGTTCAGGGTAAGGCGTTGGGGTTAGGGTTAGGGTTAGTGTTAGGGTAACGGTTAGGGTTACGGTTAGGGTTAGGGGTCAGGGTTAGGTGTTCTGGTTGGGGTTAGGGTTAGTGTTAGGGTTAGGGTTAGGAGTTGAGTTTAGGCTTAGGGTTATGGTTAGCGTTAGGGTTAGTGTAAGAGCTAGGTTTAGGGTAAGGTTTAGGGTTAGGGTTAGGGTTTATGGTTAGGATTAGGGTTAAGCTTGGGGTTAGGGTTAGGGTTTGGGTTAGGGTTAGGGTTAGGGTTCGGTTTAGGGTTAGGGTTAGGGTTAGGGTTAGGGTTAGGGTTAGGTTTCTGGTTAGGGGTTGGGATTAGGGTTAGGTGTTCTGGTTGGTGTTAGGGTTAGGGTTAGGGTTAGGGTTAGGGTTAGGGGTTGGGGTTAGGGTAAGGTGTTCTGGTTGGGGTTAGGGTTAGTGTTAGGGTTAGGGTTAGGAGTTGGGGTTAGGGTTAGGCTTGGGCTTAAGTTTGTGTTTAGCGTTAGGGATAGGGTTTAGGGTTAGTGTTAGGATTTTGGATTAGGGTTAGGTTTTAGGGTTAGAGTCCAGGTTAGGGTGATGAGTTAGGGTTAGGGGTTGTGGCTGGGTTTAGGGTTAGGATTAGGGTTAGGGTTAGGGTTAGGGTAAGAGCTAGGTTTAGGGTAAGGTTTAGGGTTAGGGTTAGGGTTTATGGTTAGGATTAGGGTTAGGGTTAGGGTTAGGGTTTGGGTTAGGGTTAGGGTTAGGGTTCGGTTTAGGGTTAGGTTTACAGTTAGGGTTAGGGTTAGTGTTAGGCGTTGGGGTTAGGGTTAGGTGTTCTGGTTGGGGTTAGGGTTAGTGTTAGGGTTAGGGTTAGGGTTAGGGTTAGGATTAGGTTTGGGCTTAAGGTTGGGTTTAGGGTTAGGGTTAGGGGTTAGGATTAGTGTTAGGATTTTGGGTTAGGGTTACGGTTAGGATTCGGGTTAGGGTTAGATTTTAGGGTTAGAGTTTGTGTTAGGGTTAGGGGTTAGGGTTAGGCTTTTGCGTTAGGCTTAGGGTGAGGGTCAGGGTTAGGCTTTGGGTTTAGGGTTAGGGTTAGGGTTAGGGTAACGGTTAGGGTTACGGTTAGGGTTAGGGGTGAGGGTGAGGTGTTCTGGTTGGGGTTAGGGTTAGTCTTTGGGTTAGGGTTAGGAGTTGGGGTTAGGCTTAGGGTTAGGGTTAGGGTTAGGGTTAGGGTTAGTGTAAGAGCTATGTTTAGGGTAAGGTTTAGGGTTAGGGTTAGGGTTTATGGTTAGGATTAGGGTTAGGGTTAGGGTTAGGGTTAGGGTCAGGTTTAGGGGATAGGGTTAGGGTTAGGGTTGGGCTTAAGGTTGGGTTTATGGTTAGGATTAGGTGTTAGGGTTGGTGTTAGTTCTTTGGGTTAGGGTTAGGGTTAGGGTTAGGGTTAGGGTTTAGGGTTAGGTGTTCTGGTTGTGGTTAGGGTGAGTGTTAGGGTTAGGGTTAGGAGTTGGGGTTAGGGTTAGGGTTAGGGTTGGGCTTCAGGTTGGGTTTAGGGTTAGGGTTAGGGTTAGGGTGAGGTTCAGGGTAAGGCGTTGGGGTTAGGGTTAGGGTTAGGGTAACCGTTAGGGTTACGGTTAGGTTTAGGGGTCAGGGTTAGGTGTTCTGGTTAGGGTTAGAGTTAGTGTTAGGGTTAGGGTTAGGAGTTGTGTTTAGGGTTAGGGTTAGGGTTAGGGTTCGGGTTAGGGTTAGGGTTAGGGTTAGGGTTAGGGTTAGGGTTAGGGTTAGTGTAAGAGCTAGGTTTAGGGTAAGGTTTAGGGTTAGGGTTAGGGTTTATTGTTAGGATTAGAGTTAAGTTTAGGGTTAGGGTTAGGGTTAGGGTTACGGTTAGGGTTAGGGTTAGGGTTAGGGGTTAGGGTTAGGTGTTCTGTTTGGGGTTAGGGTTAGTGTTAGGGTTAGGGTTAGGAGTTGGGGTTAGGGTTAGGGTTAGGGTTGGGCTTAAGGTTGGGTTTAGGGTTAGGGGTTAGGGTTAGTGTAAGGATTTTGGGTTAGGGTTAAGTTTAGGATTCGGGTTAGGGTTAGGTTTTAGGGTTAGAGTCCAGGTTAGGGTTAGGAGTTAGGGTTAGGGGTTGTGGCTGGGTTTAGGGTTAGGTTTAGGGTTAGGGTTAGGGTTAGGGTTAGGGTTAGGGTTAGGGTTAGGGTTAGGGTTAGGTTAGGGTGAGGTTCAGGGTAAGGCGTTGGGGTTAGGGTTAGGGTTAGTGTTAGGGTAACGGTTAGGGTTACGGTTAGGGTTAGGGGTCAGGGTTAGGTGTTCTGGTTGGGGTTAGGGTTAGTGTTAGGGTTAGGGTTAGGAGTTGAGTTTAGGCTTAGGGTTATGGTTAGCGTTAGGGTTCGTGTAAGAGCTAGGTTTAGGGTAAGGTTTAGTGTTAGGGTTAGGGTTTATGGTTAGGATTAGGGTTAAGCTTGGGGTTAGGGTTAGGGTTAGGGTTTGGGTTAGGGTTAGGGTTAGGGTTCGGTTTAGGGTTAGGGTTAGGGTTAGGGTTAGGGTTAGGGTTAGGGTTAGGGTTAGGGGTTGGGATTAGGGTTAGGTGTTCTGGTTGGGGTTAGGGTTAGGGTTAGGGTTAGGGTTAGGGTTAGGGTTAGGGGTTAGGGTTAGGGTTAGGGTTAGGGTTAGGGTTAGGGGTTAGGGTTAGGGTTAGGGTTGGGCTTAAGTTTGGGTTTAGCGTTAGGGATAGGGTTTAGGGTTAGTGTTAGGATTTTGGGTTAGGGTTAGGTTTTAGGGTTAGAGTCCAGGTTAGGGTGAGGAGTTAGGGTTAGGGGTTGTGGCTGGGTTTAGGGTTAGGATTAGGGTTAGGGTTAGGGTTAGGGTAACGGTTAGGGTTAGGGTTAGGGTTAGCGTTAGGGTTAGGTGTTAGGGTTGGGTTTAGAGTAAGGGTTAGGGTTAGGGTTAGGAGTTGGGGTTAGGCTTAGGGTTAGGGTTAGGGTTAGTGTAAGAGCTAGGTTTAGGGTAAGGTTTAGGGTTAGGGTTAGGGTTTATGGTTAGGATTAGGGCTATGGTTAGGGTTTGGGTTAGGGTTAGGGTTAAGGTTCGGTTTAGGGTTTAGGTTTAGAGTTAGGGTTAGGGTTAGGGTTAGGGTTAGGCGTTGGGGTTAGGGTTAGGTGTTCTGGTTGGGGTTAGGGTTAGTGTTGGGGTTAGGGTTAGGGTTAGGATTAGGGTTGGGCTTAAGGTTGGGTTTAGAGTTAGGGTTAGGGGTTAGGATTAGTGTTAGGATTTTGGGTTAGGGTTACGGTTAGGATTCGGGTTAGGGTTAGATTTTAGGGTTAGAGTTTGTGTTAGGGTTAGGGGTTAGGGTTAGGCTTTTGCGTTAAGGTTAGGGTTAGGGTTAGGGTGAGGGTCAGGGTTAGGCTTTGGGTTTAGGGTTAGGGTTAGGGTTAGGGTAACGGTTAGGGTTACGGTTAGGGTTAGGGCTAAGGGTGAGGTGTTCTGGTTGGGGTTAGGGTTAGGGTTAGGGTTAGGGTTAGGAGTTGGGGTTAGGGTTAGGGTTAGGGTTGGGAGTTGGGGTTAGGGTTAGGGTTGGGCTTAAGTTTGGGTTTAGCGTTAGGGATAGGGTTTAGGGTTAGTGTTAGGATTTTGGATTAGGGTTAGGTTTTAGGGTTAGAGTCCAGGTTAGGGTGATGAGTTAGGGTTAGGGGTTGTGGCTGGGTTTAGGGTTAGGATTAGGGTTAGGGTTAGGGTTAGGGTAAGAGCTAGGTTTAGGGTAAGGTTTAGGGTTAGGGTTAGGGTTTATGGTTAGGATTAGGGTTAGGGTTAGGGTTTGGGTTAGGGTTAGGGTTCGGTTTAGGGTTAGGTTTACAGTTAGGGTTAGGGTTAGTGTTAGGCGTTGGGGTTAGGATTAGGTGTTCTGGTTGGGGTTAGGGTTAGTGTTAGGGTTAGGGTTAGGGTTAGGATTAGGTTTGGGCTTAAGGTTGGGTTTAGGGTTAGGGTTAGGGGTTAGGATTAGTGTTAGGATTTTGGGTTAGGGTTACGGTTAGGATTCGGGTTAGGGTTAGATTTTAGGGTTAGAGTTTGTGTTAGGGTTAGGGGTTAGGGTTAGGCTTTTGCGTTAGGCTTAGGGTGAGGGTCAGGGTTAGGCTTTGGGTTTAGGGTTAGGGTTAGGGTAACGGTTAGGGTTACGGTTAGGGTTAGGGGTGAGGGTGAGGTGTTCTGGTTGGGGTTAGGGTTAGTCTTTGGGTTAGGGTTAGGAGTTGGGGTTAGGCTTAGGGTTAGGGTTAGGGTTAGGGTTAGGGTTAGTGTAAGAGCTAGGTTTAGGGTAAGGTTTAGGGTTAGGGTTAGGGTTTATGGTTAGGATTAGGGTTAGGGTTAGGGTTAGGGTTAGGGTCAGGTTTAGGGGATAGGGTTAGGGTTAGGGTTGGGCTTAAGGTTGGGTTTATGGTTAGGATTAGGTGTTAGGGTTGGTGTTAGTCCTTTGGGTTAGGGTTAGGGTTAGGGTTAGGGTTTAGGGTTAGGTGTTCTGGTTGTGGTTAGGGTGAGTGTTAGGGTTAGGGTTAGGAGTTGGGGTTAGGGTTAGGGTTAGGGTTGGGCTTCAGGTTGGGTTTAGGGT